>JACEEZ010006828.1:0-30714 GCA_016584305.1 Chionoecetes opilio
AAAGGGAACAACAAAAAGGAAAACTCAATTAATAAGGTATTTAATACTAATAACCTGAATTGTATACAACTCAAAGAGAAGACAAACGACGATGAAAAAAATTCGAGTTGTTTTGGGCGAAATTGAATTCCAGGTGTATATTTCCGTGCTTGCTGAAAAACATAGAGAAGACCTGAGGTGATGGTTGATGTGCAGAGGTTCTAAACCAGGAAAATAGTCACAGCAGGGGTCTCATTAAGAAGTAAGCAAGTGGTAGGGAACACGTTACGTACCTACCAGTTTTGCTTACCTTTTGACGAGGCTTGTTATGACTCTGTTTCCTTGGTTTAGAAGCCTCGGGCACATCAGCCATTACCTCAGGTTTTCTATAGTGCTGTCAGCGAGAACAGAGCACAGTAATATAGCACCTGGAATATCAATTTCGCGCAAAATAAACTCTAAATTCTTCCATCGCCGTAGTTTTCCCTTCGTAGGTCCACCGCGGCGAACCCCCCCTTTATCCCCACAAAGCCACCGATGTAAACAAAACCGTGACGTAGTTATGGGTAGGGTTCCATTGAGTTATAGTGCCTCAAAGAATCTGCATGGTTATAACTCTCTTGTGGTTTTTCCGAAATTTCTGATATTCACCGGTTACTCATGAACACAAGGTTAGATACAACACAAAAAAATTATGCACGAAATATAATCAAACTTATATATATATATATTATATATATATATATATAATATTATATATATATATATTATATTTTTATAAAATATATCATATATAATATAATATATATATATATATTATATATATATATATATATATATATATATATTTTATATATATACATATATAATATAATTATTTCACTTTGGAGCTATAGCACCTATAGGCTTTTTTCAATTTTTGTTCTTTGACGACTAGGTGGTTGGCCCTGCACATTCTGGAGGGTCGTGATTCCTTCGTGCCGTGACAGCCTTCGGCTGTGGTGGTAGTGGTGCAGGCTTGATTTTTATAGTAAAATCTGTGATCTATAGGTGAAGGTCCGTTTTCTGTGATGGTCAACCCTCAGTTTAGGCTCATGCTGCCACCTGGTGTTCCATCCGCCGCACTTGAAGTCGCAGTCGAAAGAACAGGAATGTAGCATGCGCGTTTCTTCACCCACTCGACGATGGTTTTACAGTTGCTCCTTGGTAGGACTTGAACTCGGGACCTTGTGCTCACATACCAGGGTCCAACCTCCTAACTCTATCTGCTTCATTATTGTGTTATTCATCATGGTATTGATCATGTGTTGTACTCGCGATTTCCAGTTATCCCTCCCAGTTCGGAGCTTCGAAGACCGATAGTGTGTGTGTGTGTGTGTCTTGTTCACCTGTTTTTTTTACTACTACAACTACTACTACTACTACTACTATTTATACGACTACTACTACTACTACTACTACTACTACTACTACTACTACTACTACTACTACTACTCTACTATTACTACTACTACTACTACTACTACTACTACTACTACTACTACTACTACTACTACTACTACTCTTACTTCTACTACTACTACTACTACTACTACTACTACTACTACTACTACTACTACTACTACTACTACTACTACTACTACTACTACTACTATTACTACTACTACTACTACTACTACTATTACTCTTACTTCTACTACTACTACTACTACTACTACTTGTTCTGCAAGCGTTTCCTGTACTTCAAACCCTAACCACAATCGTAGCCATTTTACCATTATCAGACTAAAAGGACAACACATATCATATCATGTACAATCATAAACTTGCCACCACAAAGAATCTAACGGATTTGAGAGACATACACTATCCCAAACATTTTAGCGTGCGGCAGTGAAAGGCGCGAGAGTGTGGTGCAGATATACAACTTTTTCCTCACTTTCTTTCCCTTCTCTCGCTCCATCGGTGGTCCTCGTGGCTTACTCGGTACGAATGGAAACCTTTGTTATGTGACATTAATACTGAACGCATGAACCTGTGAATATTTCAGTGCGAGTGATCTAGGATATAAGTGTTTGTTGTATGGTGTGTATGTATGTGTGTGTGTGTGTGTGTGTGTGTGTGTGTGTGTGTGTGTCAGTCATTCACCCACATTCTTGTCCACTGGAGCTGAACTCGCGATCGCCAGCTTAATTCAACCTAAGCGACCCTGGAGCTCATTATGACCGATCTTAGGGTAATATTGGGACCCCATCCCCTCTCAGGGGCGACCTCGGACCTCGGTTAGTAACCGCCTGAATTTTTCAGTGAAAATTTCCGGGAGCGAGCGGTGATTGGAACCGGCTAACCACAGAATATCTTCAAACTCTATCCATTTGACCATCATAGAAGCGTGTGTGTGTGTGTGTGGTGTGTGTGTGTGTGTGTGTGTGTGTGTGTGTGGTGTTGGTGTGTGTGCGTACGTGGGGTGCGTGCGTGTATGTGTGTGTGTGTGTGTGTGTGTGTGTGTGTGTGTGTGTGTGTGTGTGTGTGTGTGTGTGTTGTGTGTGTGTGTGTGTGTGTGTGTGTGCGCGAGAGTATGTGTGTGTGTGTGTATGTTACCCATCCTCTAACTGACTGAATTTTCTATTTCTTAATTTCATTCCACTGTTCTGCTTTCTTACTTATGATAATATGTCGAGTTCCAAGGATTTCTTAAGCAAAATAAGTATTTATATAACCTCGATTGTTTTAATGTAGGAAAGACCTTTTTTCGATCGATTACATCGATGCATTGCTCTTTTAAGATGCTACACTCAAAGGACGGAATGTGATTCGCGTGACTTTTTGTTGAATTTTTTTTCCCTTCCTTTTTTTTAGTCAGGCAAAAAAAATTATTCAACTGTTGTCTAAATACCCTTTGGAGGAAGATGCGACCGAAAGCTGCATAAATATTACTAAGCCTCCAGGCGCTGTAGCCAAGGGTCATGAAAGTATTTTATGTATTTCTCATTTATTCAGTTGGTTCATTTTTTTTTTCAAGGATAAATTTAATTATATTGAGCTACAATTCATTGGAATTCATTTAAGCTATAGTTATTTGCGATTCGTTGTAGTGTTCTATGTTTTGAACCAAAGGAGGCTCCCTAGAGTTGGAGATAAGTTTTCTAAAGGAAAAAAGAGGCTGGACATTAGAAATAATTCCCTTTGAAATAAGATCCAGATATTTTGTTAACACTTTGAAAATGCCCTGATCCGCAACTCTTGATGAGACAGTTGTAGCAAGGTGGTTCATAAAAAAACAAAACGCGGGGTGTCCTGGTCCGTAGAAATGTGACAAGCAAACAAAAGAATATCCTTATTCCATGAAAACTTTGAGCATTATAGAAAAAATAATAAAGGTATTTTCTGAAAATCGGTAAGAAGATAATTAAGAACATAAGAGAAGATAATTAAAGGGACACATACAATTTGAGATCATAGTACTTTCGACTTTTACTTAGACTACTTTCTGTACCAGAACTCTACGCTGGTAACCTTGAAAAATTGTAGTAGCAGTTGCGTAGAGAAAGTACTGTAGTAGCCGTAGTTTTCCTTAGTAGCAGTACGTAGTAGTAGCAGCAGTAGTATTTTAGCAGGCAGTGGTAATAAATGAGTCATGATAGAAATTTGACTTCCTTAGTCAGTTTTACATAACTGGTATAAAAAAAAAAGTGAGTTTTCAGGCTAGCAGATTTTAAGCCTCAAAAATCCCTATTTTCCTCCAGCTAGAGAGATAAGTGTTCGGGAGTAGAGTTTTGGAAACATTGCACTCAGACGCTATAGAAATAAGTCAGAAATTTGTTCTCAGTCCCTTTCCTCTAATTGACTCCTTAAATTCTCCAATCACAGGCAAAATGGTGCTTCTCTTGCTATCACCTGGAGTTATTTGTATGTCGACTGCCCCTTCTGCCCCCTGTAACAACATACCCCTCCCCTCCACCTCCCGAGTCTTAAATCTTATGACCTAAAAATCCTGCAGGATTTTATAATGCGCCTTGTGATTAGAGGTCATGCTTACCCCTTGTGTCCTCTGATGCAAATATCCATCGAAAGATAGCGTTTATAGGCAGCATGTGGGTGTTCTTAACACTCGAAGGTTGCCGAAACCTGGCATCTGGGGGGGACTCGAACTCGGTGGGACCGACCTTGCCACTTGCAGGTGCAAACCACTAGGCCAACGCCTCCCCCATGCTACAATTAATACTATTATACTACTAACTACTACTACAGCATACTTTTACTACTACTATACTACTACTATACTACAATACTTACTACTACTATAAATACTACTTCTACTTATACTTTTTGCTGCTTATGTCACGTTTTGTTCCTCCGATGAGAGCTCTTCAATTTCCCGTTCCTGATCAGCTCCAAACAAGTATCAACACGAAAGAGGCAATGCACTGTAATTCAAGTACGCAACACCTTATACATGAGAGTATAAGGGAATTTAGCGTAATTATCAAGTTACGTTTTAAACATTCATTATGTTTTATGAGGGGCATACATGTATGAACTAGAAATAGTCCAGTCTGGGTTTTCTTTTTAAATTACGATCTATTTATTTATATATTATAATACAAATTTTCAGTGTTCTCCTTGATCTTTTCCCGTTAGTGAGGGTGATGTTCAAATGGGTGTCATCTAAAATCCTTCCATAGAGTATTCCAAACCCCTTTCCGTCCCCGCCAATGCTTTAAAAGATAAGAAAGTCCAACAGCAAGATATGAAGAAGGTGAAAATCTTAGATAAAATCAATATCCTCACAATGCTTTGGCAGACTTGGCCCAATCAATTCACTAAAAACTTCATATTTTCATACTCACAAGATCCGCTCAAAAGGTAAACACTGAGTCAACATAATGGCGAGACTTTCAAAGGCGGTTTTGAAAGGGCTTTTTTTTGGACACTTTTCACTAGTCTTAAAAAGTGAGCTAAATCAAAGGTATCACGGGGTAATAAAGGTGCTTCAAGTCCATAAAAGATTCAATTTGCCCCTCAAAAAGGGAACCAGCAGCTAATTAAAGATATAATGAAAAGACCAGAAAAATATCAACATGGATTAAAATAAACTTCTCAAAGGCAAGATAATATAGCAGATTTTTTACCAAGGTTGATCACAGTGGCAGCGTTGCAGACTCGTGATACCAAAATGGAAACAACTAGTTATTGTTGTCCCCGGGAAACAGTTTTTCCAAGTGCACACACGTTTTTTGGGGCAGCCGTGTGTGAGTTGCTAGGTAGTGAAATAATGTATTTTCTAGGTTCGTTCATATCTGTCATTAATATTGTCCTCCACATAGGGATATCATTTAGTATCTACCTGACACATATATTATATTAAGTGTCCTACCATGCACAGCCCTATTTACCGTCATCAAGTAAACAAACCCAAAAATATAAAATGCTTTTTCTTGTCATACGGAAGATAAATGACACACTTTAAAAAATTAGATATACGAAAAAAAAAATCTTAAACGGTGAGGTCCTTGGTCCTGGCTTTCTTTAACTTTTGCACTAGGTAAAACTTTTATAAAAAAAAAATTGGATACAAACAAAACAGAAACAAAAATATAACATTATTATAAAATAATAGCTAGGTTTGGGTTAAGTTAGATTTAGTTAGATTTAGGTTTGGTTAATTAATGACATATATCAACGAGCACTATTTCACTTCCTGGCAACTCACTTTTGGCTGCACCAAAAAAGGTATGCATTTGGGGGAAAAAGCGTCCCGTAAACACAGCATTGCACCGTCAGCCTCCCCTAAGCACCCGGGGCCACATTCAGTGACGCTAACGTCCATGCTAAACAAGCTTTACGACTGTCATCAGCTGTTTTGGTATTCTGCCCTGGAGATTGATGACGTACTTAAAGACGTTTAAACTGTCAAAACAAAGGGGAACTGCCTATTTAAATGGTGTTGAGAACGCAAAAAAATAACAATACTCATAAATTTAGTATATATGATGTTTTCTGACTCAAGAATGAACAGGCATATAAACGAAATTAGGCCATATAACAAACCCAGCCGTTTGTGGTGATATTGTTTTGTGGTGATGAGCCAAGAATGGTGAGCTGCGGCATCTCACTCACTCGGGGAGCGACTAGCGATGCCAGACACCCACCACGCGCACGGCTACGCGTCAGGACTGAAGGTATAGTTGCCCTTTTCCTTAATTCAAACCCCAAGCCCTTGTCCATCCAGCAGTGATAGGTACCCGGGGGTTAGCCCGGGGGTTTGTGCCCAGTCTCCCCGGGGGGGTGGCTTCCCCAACTGGCAGGAAAGACGAGCTACGAATAGATAGATTATATAATTATGGGTAGTTGTAATAATTTAACTATCTCCCTGTTTTGAAGGATCTTTGTGCACCACTGCAAACTTTTCTTTACATTGACTAAATGACCAGTAGGCTCACATTCAAACCCGCAGGGGGAAAGTGCTGAACTATTTATAGTGATGCCTTTTTTAAACTCCCTGAGGGTCTGAGTTATTATCATGTTAGGAAAAGAGCGATGCTAGAACAGAGTTTACATTTCCACAGTTTTAAGTTAAGGGCATGCATTTGAAGCATTTTTACCACGGGACAGGTTAAGAATTTACAAAGGCGCTTTAAAAACCTTTTAACCCTCTCGTAAAAACAATTGAAAGATTTACATTGGAGGGTGGATGTTCCCCCCTCACATAAACCAATTTTTTATTCGTACTTCCTAGAAGTAATCGCCCTGAAAATAGGGATTGTATTTTTAACGGGTCGAAAAAAAAAAAAATTGAAGATATGGTTCTGACTAAATTAAGCAAATTTAAGGTAAATCGACCCTGCGAACTCGAATTGATGTTAAATTTAAAATCTATCACGTCCATTTTTTTGGAAAAACCCCCCCCGCAATTCATGAAAAAATAGGGGAAAAATCAGCAGAAATAGGGTTTCCAATGTTTTCATTTAAAAACTCTTAATCTTTTTTTTTCTCAACCCCTATTTAGGGAGTCCCCAGTGTTTTTGGGGTCAGTGGGTTTTTTTTGTAGTGAGCAGGGGAGGGGTGCGCGCTGGTATTGGCGAGGGGTTAGCGGCTGGGTAGTAATTTTTATCTATGATCGTACAGCTATTGACTTTGTTTAAAATTTTTTTTTTCTTTGCAGATATGATGTGTTTGTTTTTAGTGGAGCCCTCTTTTAGTTTTTTACCGATATAGTACCTTGTACCGGGCTGTGATGGAGCGCCGTAACTGTGGAAGCATAGGACATTTTTTTGTTACAATGTGGAATTTTTCCCCCTGACAGTCTGAAAAAACCCCTTTACAAAGAATGTAAAGCAGTTTATCCTTATTTCAAGTGCCGTATAGGTGATCAAGATAAAAGTGGGCCCCTCACTAGCAGCAACCCCTGTAAACCATTTGAAAAAGGATGCGTGGCAAACGGCCATCGGGCATGGCATTCGGCACCCCCAATGGTTTGGCGTGAACAAAAGGATCACGTATGATGCTATTCTGCCCACTAACATCAAAGGTTTTCAGAAAAACGCGAGAAAAAAATAGGTATCCTGAGACCTTTCTGCATCAGGCCTGTGCCACAGGCCCGATCTCCCATTTCCCAAATTTCCAATTGCAAGTGCTAAAAAGGAATCAGATTCGAAGAGGGGGGGGGGATAACCCCAGGATACAGATTTTAAAGAAAGGCGGGAAAACAGAAGCCCAAAAATTCTTTCAGTCAGGAAATGCTACATGCCCCGTGGGGGACCTAGATCTCCCCAAAGGGAGAAAGTAAAAGTCCTTGGACTCGTCTCAAGGGAAAAGGGAATTTTGCTACAAAAAGGGAGTTCTCATCAACCACGTTTGTGTAGACATAAAGAACTTTCAGCTTCTTCAAGATGGAAAAACAAGCTCGTTACGTTTTGATGTTGACACACTCATAAAACAACTTTTTGGGTCTCACACTTTGATAAGGTGAGTGGCGGCTGTTCTGATTCGGGAAAAAAAAACACGCAAAAGGCCGTTTTTCTGCATAAAGGAAAAAGTTTCGAGTTTTAAATTTGCGCATGGCATGAAATGAGTAAAAACTTATGAAACTAGAAGACTTTTTATCTGCTGAAAATATAAAGAACATCAGTGGAATCTGGTGGGGATGAAGGTAATCCCCTTTGCTTCTAGGACTCCAGTTGGGTTTACATAAGAATGTTTTTTCTTTGTGTGTGGGACTCTAGAGCGGAAGAAAAACTTTTAAAAAAAAAAGGGAAAATGGCCGCACGACCGAAAGACCCCCCCCGGCAGGTTAAAACGTATGAAAAAACCTTTATTGCAGTGAAAAGGGTATTTTTTACCTCCATTGCATCTAAAAAGGGGTTAATGAAAAATTTTGTGAAGGCCTGGATCAAAGGGTGCGGGCTTTCGTATTGTTAGCAAAGTTTGAACGCACTGTATCTAAAGCCAAAGTAAAGGAGGTGTTTTCAATGGCCCTCAATTCGTCAATACCAATGATGATGACTTTTAAAAGAGCCAAATGCCCGGGGAAAAAGGGCCTTGGAAGGTTTTTTTGGCTGTTATAAAGAAATACCTAGGTAATGTTCGAGCATGAATTATGGGGAATTTGTAAATGACATTTAAAGAGAAAACCATGGTTTGGGGCTCGGTTCCTCAAATCCACTTTTCCATTCACATCTTTATTTTCCCAACAATTGGCGCGGTCAGTGATGAGCAGGGGGAACGTTCCACCCCGGACATGCCACCATGGAAACCCCATACCAGGGAGATTCATCCCAAAAATTAAAAGGGGATATTGTGGACGCTACAACCCCGAAAGTAAACTGCCCTACAAAAAAAAGAGCAAATACAGAAACACTTTGAGTACTAGGAGCAGGGGGAGTACTTTTGTGGTTAGGTTTTTAAATTTTTATCAATGTAAATTTTTTAATTTCCAATTTGAGATTTGACTGTTTTTTGAAAACGTCTAGATTGGGCTGTTCTTCGAACTAGGCATCTTTTTCTCAAAAAAAATCTCGAATTTTTGCTCCAAAAAAAAAAATAATATATATATATATATAAAAAAAAAATTAAAATATAATATATATATATATAATTTTAATATAAAAATTTAAAAATAAAAATTAATTTAATATATTATATATTTAAAAGTTTTAAAATTTACTGTGATTTGGTTTTTTATAAAAAATTTTTTTCGAGGTTTGGGGGGATTTTGGGGGGGTTTCATTTTTCCGAGGGGAGAGTCTGGCAAAATTGGGAACCCTGCGCCCAGCCCATCAGGGTAGCACAGTAGGGGTTGGCGGTATCAAGAAAAAACGGTATTGGCCATAACGGTTTTCGGGAAATAATACGGTACGTCCCACACCGGTTCAGTTACGATACCGGTATACCAATACCCTGCCAAAATACCGGATTACCGGGACGGTATTTTTCTTTATTGTGGTTTTTTTTTTCTTGTCATTTAGACCAATTTTTAACCCCTACAGTCGAAACCCCCCAAAAAAAGTTTTCTATAGCGGCGGCCCCTTTTTTTTTTACAATTTTTAACCCCCACCGTACAGCATAGACCCCCTAAAAAAAATTCCTGTGGTGGCCAGTGGCGGATTTTTAAAGGGGGGAAAGTAGACCCTGGGCCCAGGGGCCCCCTTCCGAAGGGCCCGCCACCCCAGAGGGAAAAAAAAATGTTTCAATGAAAATTGAAAGCTGGAAATTTTTTTGCCAACATGTTTTCAGCATGACCATTTAAAAGCCTCAAATTAGTACCAAAATTTAAAGTAAAAAATGGGTGGAAAAAGTTTCAATTAAAAAAAAAATGAAATTGAACCCAATTTGGGAAAATTTAGGTCCTTCCGCCCTTATTAGTGTTTTATTTTTTTCCAGACCCTTTACAACTCCCTTCAGATACCTCTAAAAGTAATAATAAAAGGGGGGAGAGATTAAAAATAGAAAAAAAAATTACTAAACCCAACTAACTGGTAAAATGTAGTCCTTTCCCCCCCGTATCTCGTTTGGAGGATTTGGGTTTGATTTTAGTGAGGTTTTGGTTAGAAAAAAATTTTTTGGGGTCCAGGGCGGGGGGGAAAATAAAGGGGGGAGGGGGCGTTGAAAAGGGGGATCCCTCCTCACTTTATAATTACGTTTTGAGGTTCTAAAGGGGTCTGTGAAGGTTTGGAGGAAAAAAAAAAAATATTAATAAAAGGGGTGGAAAGGTTTTAGAATTTTACCCCCACATTTTTATTCAGGGCCCGCACTCCCAAAAGGCCTAGGGCCCCCCCCACACCAAATCCGCCCCTGGGGCGGCCATCTCTTTTTTTCAATTCGTAACCCCTACCGTACAGTTAGGCCCCCCAAAAAAAAAAATTTTTTGTTTGGGGGGGTTAGGCCATTTTTTTTTTTAAATCAGTAATTAGTGTGTATAATGTAAACCTCTAAATAAGAAAATAACAATAAAAGATTCAAATTTTTCCCTTTTAACATTTATTTTTGGGGCAAAGAGTTTCCTAGATTCCCGGGAAGGGACAGTTTTTAAAAAATAATATATATATATATTATATATATTTATAATTATATTTAATAATATATTTTATTTTATAAATTTTTATAGAAAAAAAATATATACCCTAATATTTTATTATTCAATTTTTATCATGTATATCATATACCATAGATAGAGTGGGTTTGGGGGGTTTTGTCTTTGTGTGTGTGTGTGGTTGTGTGTGTGTGTTTTTTGTAGGTATTATCTAGTTGATTCATCTAGTTTTATTTTTCAGGGCCAGAGCGACGCTCGTAGGCCCCCTCCCATATCAAAATTTTTAATTCATCCTTGTGCTTAGTTTGCCGAAGCAGCACCCCAGGAGAGGGTCACAAACCCCGGGTAAAAACGGTTCCATTCATGCGGGTGGAAGGGGGTCGGGTTTTAAGGAAACAGCCCATTGTTTCCCCTCCGCCGGGGACGAACCCGGGGGTTCTCGGTTGTGAACCGAGCGTGCTACCCCTACATAAGTTATGATGCTGTGTGTGGTTTGTAGTGGTGTCTGGTGGATGGTGTGTTGTGTGTGGTGTGTGTGTTTTTATGTTGGCTCTAGGAGTACGATGGGGGTATCAGATCTTTATTATTATCATTTTGGGTCATTATCAATATTTTTATTTTTATTATTTTATCATTATTATTATCATTTTTATTATTTATCATTTTGTTTCAATATTTTTGTTAGTATCCCTATTTTTGTTATGGGGCTATTTTATCGAATTATTATTTTTTATTTTAACTTTTTTTTTCATTAATACCCTTGGGGCTTTATTTTTATTTTATTATTTATTATTATTACTAATATTTTTTTTTATTTAATCATTATCATCATTTATTTTTAATTTTTATTATTTTTTATTTTAAAGGGTAACGGGACACGTGAAACGCGATTTTCTTCAAAAAAGATGGTAAAAATACGGGGGTCAGTCTTTCGAGGTGGAACCCAGGCCACCGAGATGAGAAGGCTGATAATCGCCCGGGGGGTCACACAATCTAGGCCCCCCGCTCCCCTCCCGTAAAGGTTTCCTACCAATATATGTTTATCATAAAAGATATACTGTTTTCTGGGGGAAAAAGTTGTTCTATAATATTATCAAAAAAAAAACCGTTTAAAAACACACAAAAATAGGGCCCTTTGAGATTCAAAAAAATATCATGAACTTTCGCCATTATATTTTGCGAGAAAACATTTTACACGGGGAATATTAATAGAACGGAATTTATTTTGCTTTTATTGTTATTTAGTTTTTTGATAATGAATTGCAGTGCATAAAATTTGCGTTAACTAAAACAGAACATCATGAAATCGGGGAATTTCTACCTAATTATGTTTATCAGTATAAAAGATATACTTTTTTGTTCGGGAAAGGTTGTTTTATAATATTATCAAAAAAAATACCGAAAAAAACATAAAAAATGCCATTTTGAGATCTCAAGAAATATGCATGAATTTTGCCATTTAAAATTTTGCGAAATTTTGTTTACAGGAAATATCAATAGAAGCGGAATTTTTTTAGCTTTTCCCTTGATAATTTCGTTTTTTGATAAATTTTAAAAATAGCAGCAGCTAAATTTTGCGTTAACTAAATAAAAAACATCATGAAACGGGGAATTTTTCCGTAGATATGTTTTTTTATTTAGTTAACGCTAAAAAAAATGGGATAGTTTTAATTCATTTACAGAAAACGAAATATATCAATGGAAACTAATGAAATTTTTTTTTGCTTTATTGATATTCTCCCTGTAAAATTTTTTCGCAAAATATTTAAAAGGCGAAGAGTTTTTAAATTATGCATATTTTTTTGAGAGTCTCATAATGGGATTTCTT
Organism: Chionoecetes opilio; assembly: GCA_016584305.1. NCBI lineage: Eukaryota > Metazoa > Arthropoda > Malacostraca > Decapoda > Majidae > Chionoecetes > Chionoecetes opilio. Next base: position 12,339 of record JACEEZ010006828.1, read on the forward strand.
TTGTGTGTTTAACCCCTTTTTATTGAAATATTATTAAACAAACATTTCCAAATAACGTATTATAAGGTGGTTATGGGTTCACCTAAAAAAAAGGCATCCCTCCTCTTGGTAAGGTCTTTTTGGTGGGATCAGTTTCCCTTGGAAACCTCTGGGGCCCATCCCCCCCTCCCTCCTCAGGGCTTCTCTGAGCCTTCGGTAAAAATGAACTCAAGAACTGAACACTGGCATATAAACGACATTAGGCCCTATAACAACCCAGCGCCGTTTGTTTGGTTTATATTGTTTTGTGGTGATGAGCCAAGATGGTGAGCTTCGGCTCTCAACTCATCGGTACGACTAGCGTGCCACACCCAGCCGACGCGCACGGTCTACGCGTCAGACCTAAGGTATAGTTGCCCTTTTTCCTTAATTAAAACCCCCAAGCCCTGTCCATCAGCAGTGATAGGTACCGGGTGTTAGCCGGGGGTTTGTGACCCGCGCTCCGGGGTGGTGGCTTCCCCAAACTGGCCGGAAACGAGCTACTAATAGAATAGATTATATAATTATGGAGGGGTAGTTGTAATAATCAACTTCTCCCTGATTAGAAGGATCTTTGTAGCACCACTTGTCAACATCGTCCTTTACATTGACTGAATGACCATTATGGCTCACAACTCATCCGCAGTGGGAACGCTGCTGACCTACTCTTATTAGTGACTGCATTTTAACTACTGTAGGGTCTGAGTTATTATCACTGTTGAGGACAAAGAGCGATGTTATGAACAGATTGTTTACATTTTCCTCAAGTTCTTAAGCTTATAGGGCATGCATTTGAAGCTGTTTACCCACGGAGACAGTATGGGCAATTACCGACGGGACGCATTAACCTTTCAACTCTCGTGTACATCTGATAGAATATTACATGTTGAGGGTGGATGTTCCCCCTCACATAAGACACAATTTATTATTCGACTTCTCTAGAAGTAAATATCGCCCTGAAAATAGGGATTGTATCTATGACACTGGGTCGACAGAAAAAATCGCGATATGTTCTTGACTAAATGAGCTGATTATAGTAAATCGACCCTGCATGAACTCGAATCTGATGTTCTATTAACCATAGCAACGTCCCAGTTTTTGAGAACCAGACGCTAATTCATGAAAAAATAATGGGTAAAATCAGCAGAAATAGGTTTCACCAATGTTTTCATTGTAAAATCTTAATCTTTTCTTTTCTCAAGCCTATTTAGGGCAGTGCAGTGTTTTGGAGTAAGTTGTGGTTTGTGCAAGTGAGGCTAGGGAGGGTGTGCGCCGGGGGGGCCTTCGTATTGGCTAGGGGAATAGCATGCTGTGGTAAGTACCTTTTTACCTACTGAATCGGTACAGCTATTGACATATGTTTAAACCTTTTATTTTCTTTGCAGATATGATGTGGTTGATTTAGTGGAGTCCTACTTTTAGTTGTTTACCGTATATAGTACTTGTACGGGCTGGATGGAGCGCCGTAACTGGTGTGAATGCATAGGACCGTTTTTGTTACAATATGTGGAATTTTTACCCCTGACAATCTAGAACCCTCTACAAAGAATGTTAAAGCAGCTTACTGCATTACTTTTCAAGTGCCATAGTAGGTGATCAAGATAAGAAGTGGGCCCCTCACGTCCAATGCAACCCCTGGTGAACCACTTGAATGAATGGATGCGTGGCAAACGGCCATCAGGCATGGCATTCGGCATCCCAATGGTTTGGTGTGAACAAAAGGATCACTGTACTGACTGCTACTACTTCTGCCTCACTAACACAGGATATTCAGTAAAAACGCGAGCGAAATCAGTATCCTGACGTAGCTTCTGCCATCAGGCCTGTGCCACATGGGTCCTGATCTCCCAGTTCCAAATGTTCCAATTGCAAGTGCTATAATTAATCAATTCGAATGAGGAGGAATAATCCCATGATACAGACTTATCAAGAATGGCGGACAACAGAGAGGCCCAAATTCATCAGTCAGGAAATGCTACTTGACCTTTGCTTATGGATCTAGATCTACTCCCAGGAGAAAAGTGAAGTCCTTGGAGTCTCGTCTCCAAGGAATGGAATTTGCTACAAGAATGAGTTTCTCATCACCACGTTTCGGTCGTAGACATACGACATCTTTCAAGCTTCTTCAAGATGGAACACAAGCCTCTGTACTGCTTTGATGTTGAACCTCATGAACACTTTTTGAGTCTCACACTTATGATAAGAGTGAGTGGCGGCTGTTCATAGATTCAGGAAAAACAACGCTAAAGGCCTTTTCTGCTGCATAAGAAATAGGCTTCCCGAGTGTTCCAATTGCGCATGGCCATGAATGAGTGAACTACGAAACTATGAGACTTTGTTATCTGCTGTTAAATATGAAGAACAATCAGTGGAATTCTGTGTGGGGACCTGAAGTATCTCCTGCTTCTAGGTACTCCAGTTAGGTTACACTAAGCACATGTGTTTTCGTTGTTTGTGGGACTCTAGAGCGGACAGCAACTTACAAACAAAAGAATGGCAGCACGAACCGAAAGACTCACCTGGCAGGTTAACTGTAGTGGTGTGGGGGGACACCGTACTATTCGGAAAAATATTCATAAAAAAATCCATTTTTACTTGAGAGAGTGCACACTGTTCCCAAACAACTTCACAATTATGGCCCCCCTATGGTACCCTCATGAATACTTAACTCAGATAATAAGGGTCATTTAAGGTTTTTTATAAATTTTTGGGCACCTCGTCCGGTTTCCCCCCCCGAGGGGGGACACCGAATCAGGTATGGAGGAGGCACCGTATGGATTTTTTTAAACTCATATTACATCACACATTATTGGTTTTTTTCTTGCCTGAAGTCAACATTATGCTAAGCCTAGACACCCACCATTATTATTAGGTGATGAAATGAAAGATAAAGCTCATATAAATAGCAGTTATTAAACAGATAGTCAGGTATTTTTATGCTCACTATCAGAAGTGCATCCATGAAGGCATGCAGCAGGGGGAAAAACACCTTCAACCAGGTCAGCCTGCCTCTGGTGATGCCCTTGGAGGTCACCAATGAACCCTTGCACTGTTTCCTGGATCAACAGAAGCTTCATCTATGGATGGTAAGGGAAGGTGAACGTGTTCTCGGGTGTTAGAGGACTTCAAGCCGGAGGAAAGAAAGGTTTAATTTTTCCATCCTCCATGATGGCCAACCCTGACAACATAGCACACTAATGTGCCCACACCCTTCCCTCCTCCATCTTCAGCTGAATCAGACCAACGTCCCCCCAACTGTGATGTTTTCGCGCAAAAGGGTATGATGCTGCAGTCCAGGTGCCCTCGTCCGTCCCCTCAATCCGGTACTCGGAGGAGATCGTCCGCTGAAGTCGGACAGCATCAACCTCCTCCTCGTCAGTGGTGTCTTCCTCCGGGACAGGCACAGACTTCTTTTCCGCTGTGACCCTTCTTCTTTCCCAATGTTTTCTTTTCAGCCGCTGCCTCTTTTTGTCTGCCAGCTTCTCCTCGTTCCTCTGCCTTCCAACCTCAGGTCAGATATTGCCTCCTCAGTCTCGGTTAAAATGCAGGCCCGCACCCTCTTCCGTCCCTTCCATAAGGACGAGGATTGCCTTAGGAACGGCCTGACACACCTCTGGGGTTAAGTCGTCTGTTGAGAAGGGTGTCTGGGGTGGCAGGGTGCTTCCGTGCTCGGGCCCGGGGTGGCAGGAGTGCATCGTGCTGGGGCCCGGGGTGGCAGGCTCTGTCGTGCTGGGCTTCGGGTGCAGGCTTTGTCGGGCTGGGGCCCGGGGTGGCAGGGGGGCGTCGTGCTGGGGCCCGGGTGGCAAGCTCTGTCGTGCTGGGCCCGGGGTGGCAGGCTCTGTCGTGCTGGTGCTCGGGTGGCAATGCTCTGTCGTGCTGGGGCCCGGTGGCAGGCACAATCATCTGCTGTGAGACACAGGGGGCGGGAAGGGTATAGTTCTGAGGTATGGCTTCACCAGTTCGCTCCTCTCCATCTGAACTTCCCTCCATCAAAGAAAGTTGAGTACTTTCCACTACAAATTCTGGTGGTGCCGGTCGATCGTTTACATGCGCTCCTACAAACCATCATCTGGGAAGAATGTTGCGATTGAGTGGCCATATACCAGTCGCCCGGACCCCACTGAGAATGTTGAGGGAGGTACGTGGCTTTGTCCATGGCCTCAGAAGGCAAAACCTCTGGCAACTTGTGGACTGTTTGTTCTCGTTAGGGGGCATTGAGCCCGTGGTCGTATCAGTAGGGCACGCAGGAATTATCGTAAAGGGACCAGACACTCACATCCAATGGCTGGAGTTTTGTCTGTTGTATGCGGAGGCAAGTAACATCCGATACTCATGCATTATCGCCAAACTCAGACAGGCTGAATGTTTCATAGTGACATTCAGCATTGTCCATGATCAGTAAGAATCTTGTTCGCTTAACAGAAGAACAAGACTTCTCATGGAGATGCTGAAGTGTCCCCCTGCACGAAGCATTTCCACCATTCTCCACCACTAGGATGCAAATTCCCCTTTGAACCAAGATCGTGGTCCTCATGACAGGTGGATTCCATCGGCATCTGGGAATTATAAACACTGGAGGGACGACTGCCCCACAGCCTTTATAATGCCCCAAACGTAATGCTTCACCGCGTGTTGTTGCTGATATTTTCGGGGTTTTCTTGTATGGAGTTTTTTAGAACTGTCAACGTTACTTGAATGATATTCTTTGTTATGAATTTGATAAAGAGTCAACTTGAATGGGAGGATTTACTTATTCTTATGACTTCACTATGTGATTATAGTGTTGGACCACGTCTCACTGCGGAGAGTACTGAAATGGGGGATGTATTTAAGGGGAAAGGATAGGGTTTATGTTAAGGGTAAGGAGTGCCACCGCCCCGGCGAGTAGTTCACTGGATTACTCCTGGGCACGTTTGGATTAATATTAATATGATATGATCTTGGTAGGTCGTGATTGGTACGTGGAATTATACCGAAGAAGGCTGACTCTTTTGGAAGTGTGGGGAATTACTGCTCCCTACACAGAATAATCCCCTGGTTTTTGATAATAAACCCAAGAACTATAATTTTGCAAACATCATCCTATTTATCATAGTGACGATAGTATGTCTCTTTGCTTGAGATCATATCCACATATAAGGGTACACAATACCGGAAAACTCTACTCGGATGTAATAAAAAACCTTTACACCCTGATACAGGAAACATCTTCCTATGTGAGTAAGAAAGCCTCTTATGAGCATAACTCTCACCCACTGGATCCTATTTGTGAATATTCCTACACTTAGTAACATACCGCTTAATATTATAATTACACATGGAAGATATATTATGTAGAGAAAATGTGAGGGTATAAGTTGTTGTGTATTCAATAGACCATGGTGGCTTTTGAAGAGGACACGAGCGAGCCTAGGTGAAAGATGGGTTGAGACTCGCATTAAGAATACTTATAAGGATGGGTAGTACCTCCTTCGTTGAGCGATAAACTAAACATTTTTTCCTTTACACATATTTGACAATATAGTCAACAAGGGAAAAAAAGGGGGGGAACAGGAGCGCAGGCCGCGACTTACCTAGGTGAAAGATGTGGGTTGAGACGGACGTCCTGGGTTCCCCGAGCCCGCGGCATAAAAGGGGAAATTGTTTTGAAAGATTCTAGACGTGGCCTCACATGATAGCTTATAATCCCGAATAACTATTTTTACATAATTAACTCGAGTACATAAGACCAGGCTGCCTAATAATACAGACCTGTTACTTTGATATAAAGAATTTAATAATGCTTAATCTAATACCCATGAAGGGTTGGTTTATAGGTACTGTCGAACAGTCCGACGCGCGTTTTCAGAGTGAAGGTTATAGAAATATGGATCATAGACAATTTGGTAGCTTTCATTTTTAGCGCGTCATCTTTGACTAACACGTCCAGTATTACCATAACCGATACGATAGGATTATTGAAAGACATTAAGATCTGGGAGTGTTACTCGGTCTGCTCAATAGCTTGGGAAGATGAAAAGATTTGAAATCATTAGTTTATCATGATCGCAGAATAATTATCCCACGGAATCTTGCCTCGCATACGGTGTCCGGGGGGGGGAGGAATGGAAAGAATGAAGAAAGAAAATGGCGGAAAGAAGGAAAGCAATAAACAAATGGTGGTTTAGGAAGAAGGCGATGAGTCCCACCCGTGAAACATTAGATAAAAAAATTTGAACTACTTACAAGACATAGCTCGTGAATTATATGATAATAATTCTCATACTATCTCTCCCCGATAATGGCATTACACGCGTTCACGAGTTACATTGCGTGGCTGACTGGGCTGGCCTCTCGCACACACAACCTTGACTGCTTCATAACAGTCGAACAATGAACTCTCATCCAAATTGTATATCCGTCCGGCGTGGATGTGTACTTCTCCAAAGCTAATGTGTAAGCCTTAAGAAGGTTTCCACATTGACTTTGTTGAAGGGCAACAATCCGGCAATGGACATTCCTTTCGGAGCCTTCAATACAAGGTTTGGGATGACGGTGTCTGAAGCATATTACCAGTCCCTTGTCGCCATTTTGCTCTTTCTCCCATGCGCAGGGATGCTCCTTGCTAACCCACAAGCCTAATGGCATACTGGTCACCATCCTACGCCACATCGTTCATGGGCAGGCCGGTAGAACAGCTTGGCTGCGTGGATGATATAATCAGCAATGTATATTTTCTTTGTTGAGTGGCTGAAAACCCTATTGCTAAGGGAATCAACAGCCATATAGGTAACGCCATCCGACAGCTTCTTCGATAGATAGAAGGCGTCCTGTAAACAACAGAATGAATTAGGACTCTAAAAGGCCCTGCTGGCAACAAAAGTTTGACAAAAAAATAATACATAGAGCGCTTGAAGGCATCCTTTTAACACAAAGAAATTAATTAGGACTTAGAAGGCCCTTACTGCAATAAAGCTAACAAAAAAATGAAATATAAATTTAAAATCTATAAATCTGAGACCTTAGCTATCCCTGAGGTCTTGTTGCATTACCTCATCCCATGCGACCAAAGAAGACGTGGGATGAGGTCATACCAACGACCTTGGGGAATATGGAAACTAACTATAGCAACTTACAGCAAGAGTTAGTTTTCTGATGTTGAATCTGTCAGCGGCTTCTTTTCAGGCTGCAGCTAGTGCCACGCGGTGCTTAAAGGCAGCCTCCCAGGTCAGTGCTGTCCATCTGCTTGTCCGCTCTTCCTGACTATTTGCGAGGCATGATTGACGGTGAATGGCGGTAGGTTAGGTTAGATCTGAAAGAGTTAAATAGACATTAGACATCATGCATAGTTGGTTGGTTAATTTAGGTTAGCTTAGCTTAGTATTTTTTACAGTGTAGAGGCGATTCTTGCATGGCCACCATATTAATTTTGGGACTATGATTCTGGTCAATATAATATGGGGGATCACCGAAACGTCATGCCCCCAAAATATGCAGTGGTTAAATGTTTTTTTTAACCATAAAAAATTAATTCTAGATCATTCTAATAACATAAATCCTTATATAATATTTAGTTCATGTTCTCTATGCATAATACACTCATATAGCATCATAAATTTATACCAATCTACCTTCAACTTACACCAACAAAAAAACCTGGTTCCATTTAATTTAAATGCACTAGTTCACACACCACCATTTAATTCATGCTACTAATGCATAGCAGTCACTTTTTCTTATGGTTTTTCTAAGTATTTAAAAATCTATAGATTTTTCCAAAATCGTAGTGATGCCGGGGGATCACCGACGTCATGCCCCGAAAATATGCAGTGTTAATGTTTTTTTAACCTAAAAAATTAATTCTAGAGAATCATTCCTAATAAACATAATCCCCTTATATAATAAGTTAGTTCATGTGCTTATAGCATAATAACACTGATATAGCATCATAATGTTAATACCAATCAAATCGGCCTTCAACTTATGCACAAAAAAACACTGTCACTTTAATTAAATGCACTAGTTCGACCACCACCATTTAATATCATGCGAATATACATAGTCAAACACTGTTTGTTCTGTTTGTGTAGGTATTTTCAAAAGATATAAGCTTTTTTTCAAAATTCACTGTACGTTGATCCCCCGCACTTCACCAATACGTTGAGCCCCGGCCACCCATTTTTTTGTAATAATGCCACCGCGGCCGTTTCGAAAAGCATGCGCTACTTTTTCACTGCAATAACATGTCAATCGGTTATAACTCTATTGCACAACTTATCCTCAAAAGAATCACGCATCAACAGCCGAATGAGACACTATATAGAAACGGCGAAAAAGTAACAAGGAACATACGAAAAATAAAATTTTCTTCACTGGTAAATCACGGAGGTGACGCCCTGACGCTACCTGTTGCTCGCGATGTAGTTTCACTGATGTGGCGCTGCTCCGTAGGTGGCATAGGTGGCGCGAAATTTGAATTAATTTTCGCGTTGGTAGCCTTCGTCCGTACGGTGATGCGGTGTTGACCCCACCCTCACCCTTTATTTTACAAACCTCCTTGTTGACCTAGTTGAACAGATGTACTTACCTCCTTTTGCATCTGAAACTTGGGTTAATGACAAAATTTTGTGAAGGCCATGGTCAAAATTGTGCTGGCTTTCCGTATTTGTTAGCAAAGTTTGAACGCTACTGTATCGGAAGCCAAAGTAACGGCAGTGTTTTCAATGGCCCTCAAATTCGATCAACGTCTCATGACTGATGACTTTGTAAGAGCCTAACTGCCCTGGCAAAAGCTGCTTGGAAGATCTTTTTTGGCCTGGTTTTTTTTTATAAAGAATTAACCTAGGTAATGTTCGAGCATCGGGATTATGAATGAACTTGTTAAATGACCTGTTTAAGAGTTACATGCGCTTGGGAGCTCCGGATGTCCACTCAAAATCCACTTTTTCCATCACAGCTTGATTTCTTCCCAACGAATCTTGGCGCGGTCAGTGATGAGCGGGGGAACGTTCCACCAGGATACTTGCCACCATGGAAACCCGATACCAGGACGATCAGTCCCAACATGATAGGGGACTTTGTTGTACGCTGCAACGTGGAAAGGAGCTGCTCCTTACAAACGAAATGAGCAAACTACAGAAACACTTCTGATGTACTATAGCAGGGTGGTACTTTTGTGTGTTTAGGTATATTTTGATCATATGTCTATTTATACCAATTTAAGATCTTGACTGTTCTTCTGAAGAACAGGTCTAGATCTGACTGTTTCTTCGCACTTCGCATCTTTCTCTCAAAAAAAATCTCGAAGTTGTGTTCCAAAATACAGATATAATATATAATATATAAATATATATATATATATATATTATATATATATAATATATATAATATATATATATATATATATATATATATAAATATATTATATATATATATATCTATAGATATATATATTATATATATAAAGTCAAATTTACTGTGATTTGGTATATTTATTAATAATTTTACAGAGGTTTGGGGGGATTTTGGGGGGATTTCATATTTTCCTGAGGGGAGAGTCTGGCAACAATCTGGGAACCCTGCGCCCAGCCGATCTATTTGTGGCACAGTAGGGTTGTGCGGTATCAAGAAAATACCGGTATTGCCGATACCGGTTTACGGGAATAATACCGGTACGTCCTCACACCGGTATCAGTTACGATACCGGTATACCAATACCGTGCCAAAATACCGGTATTACCGGTATCGGTATTTGCTTTATTCGTGGTTTTTTTTACTTGTTCATTCTCAGACAATTATTAACCTCTACAGCATCGAACCCCCTAAAATAAAGTTTCCTATAGCGTCGGCCATTTTTTTTTTTTACAATTCTTAACCCCTACCGTATAGCATAGACCCCCCCTAAAATAAAGTTTCCTGTGGCGTCGGCCAGTGTCGGATTTAAGGGGGGGCCGAGTAGACCATGGCCCAGGCCCTGCTCCCGCAAGGGCCCCGCACCCCAGAGGAAAAAATATGTTTTCAATGAAAATCTGAAAGCTGGACATTTCTTATTTGCTCTAACACTGTTACATTGCATGTACCATAATATGCCTCAAATTAGTACCAACTTAATGTAAAATATGGGTGGAAAAAGTTTCAATTAAACTAATATGAAATCTGAACCACATTTGGTAAAATTCTAGAGTCCTTTCCTGCCCTTATTAGTAGTTTTATTTTCTCCAGACCTTCACAACTCCCTTCAGATACCTCTAAAACGTAATAATAAAGTGGGGGAGAGATTAAGAAATAGAAAATAAATTACTAACCTAACCTAACCTGGTAAAATTGTAGTCCTTTCCCGCCCTTATATCTCGTTAGGAGGTTATTGGTTAGATTATAGTGAGGTTAGGTTAGAAATTTTATTTTTGGGGGTCCAGGGCAGGGGTAATATAAGGGGGAGGGGGCGTTGAAGGGGGCATCCCTCCTCCACTTTATAATTACGTTTTAGAGGTATCTGAAGGGGTTTGTGAAGGTCTAGAGAAAAAAGAAATATTAATAAGGGCTGGAAAGGATTCTAGAATTTTACCCCACATTTCATTCAGGGACCCGCACTCCCACCGGCCTAGGGCCCCGCACACCACAAATCCGCCCCTGGCGTCGGCCATCTCTTTTTTTACAATTCGTAACCCCTACCGTACAGCTTAGAGCCCCCTAAAATAAAATTTTATGTGGCGTAGGCCATTTTTTTTACCATCAGTAGTAATTAGTGTGTATAATGTAACCTCTAAATAAGGAAAATAACAATAATTTGATTCAAATTTCCTTTTAACATTTATTTTTGGACAAAGAGTTCCTGAGATTCCTGAGTAAGACAGTTTATATATATATATATATATATATAATATATATATATATATATATATATATATATATATATATATATATATATATATATATATATATTATATATATATATATATATATATATATATATATATATATATATATATATATATATATATATACCCTAATATTTTCATTATTACAATTGCTATCATTGTTATCATCATACTACCATAGATAGTAGTGGGTTGGTGGGTGTCTGTGTGTGTGTGTGTGTGTGTGTGTGTGTGTATTGTACGTGTATTCATCTAGTTGTATTCATCTAGTTATATTTTACAGGGCCAGAGCGACGCTCGTATGGCCCCGTCTCCATATCAACATTTTTATCATTCATCCTTAGTGCTTAGTTTCGGCCGAAGCCATCATCCCGGAGAGCAGGTCACAAACCCCGGCTAACACCCGGTATCCATTCACTGCTGGGTGGACAGGGGCTCGGGTTTTAAGGAAACAGCCCATATGTTTCCGCTCCGCCCGGGGATCGAACCCGGGACTTCTCGGTTGTGAACCGAGCGTGCTACCCCTACACTACGGAGTACCCTAGTGTATGCATGTGTGTGTGTGTGTGTATGTGTGTGTACTGTGTGTGTGTGTGTGTGTGTGTGTGTGTGTGTGTGTGTGTGTGTGTGTGTGTGTACTGTGTGTGCATCTAGGTAGTACGATGGGAGTATCAGTATCTTTATTATTATCATTATGATCATTATCAATATTATTATTATTATTATTATTATCATTATTATTATCATTTTTATTATTATTATCATTATTGTTATCAATATTATTGTTAGTATCACTATTATTGTTATGACTATTTTATCTGAATTATTATTATTATTATTATAACTTATTATTATCATTAATACTACCATTGACATTATCATTATTATTATTATTATTATTATTATTATTACTATTGATTTTTTATTATTATAATCATTATCATCATTTATTTTTAATTATTATTATTGTTATTATTTCAAAGGCGTAGACGGAGACACGTGAAACGAGAATTTCTTCAAAATAGATGGTAAAGATACGAGGGGTCAGTCTTATCTGAGGTGTGAACCGAGGCCACCGAGATGAGAAGGCATGATACATCGCCCGTGACGTCACACAATCTAGTGCCCACCCGCTCCGCTCTCCGTACAAGTTTACCTACCTAATATATGTTTATCATAAAAGATATACTGTTATCTGCGGAAATGTTTGTTCTATAATATTATCAAATAAAAAACCGTAAAACACACTAAAGATATGCCATTATGAGACTCTCAAGAAATATTCATGAACTCTTCGCCATTTAATATTTTGCGAGAAAACATTTTACACGGAGAATATTAATAGAAGCGGAATTTCATTAGCTTTCCATTGATATATTTAGTTTTCTGATAAATGAATTAGCAGCATGCATAAATTAGCGTTAACTATATACAGAACATCATGAAATCGGGTAATTTCCTACCTAATATATGTTTATCAGTATAAAAGATATACTGTTATGTTCGGAAATATTTGTTCTATAATATTATCAAATAAAGTACCGTAAAACACACTAAAGAAATGCCATTATGAGACTCTCAAGAAATATGCATGAACTCTTCGCCATTTAATATTTTGCGAAATTTTGTTTATATGGAGAATATCAATAGAAGCGGAATTTCATTAGCTTTCCATTGATATATTTCGTTTTCTGATAAATGAACTAGCAGCATGCATAAATTAGCGTTAACTAAATAAATAACATCATGAAATCGGGTAATTTTTCCCGATAGATGATGTTATTTATTTAGTTAACGCTAATTTATGTATAGTTTTAATTCATTTATCAGAAAACTAAATATATCAATGGAAAGCTAATGAAATTCCGCTTCTATTGATATTCTCCATGTAAAATGTTTTTTCGCAAAATATTAAATGGCATGCATATTTCTTGAGAGTCTCATAATGGCATTTCTTTTGTGTGTTTAACCGTTTTTTATTTGATAATATTATAAAACAAACATTTCCGAAGATAACAGTATATCTTTTATACTGATAAATATATATTAGGTAGGTAAACTTGTACGGGGAGCGGAGCGGGTGGGCATAGATTGTGTGACTCAGGGCGATGTATCTGCCTTCTCATTCGGGGGCCAGGTGAAACACCACACACACACACACACACAACCACCAACCACACACCACACACACACCACACAAAATATCTTTGAAATAATTATTTAATAATAAAAATAATAATAATTTAGATGATAATAAAAATAACAAAATAAAAATGATGAGGGCCATTTATTAACCATAATAATAGTGATAAGACTAATAAAAATAATAATAAAAAATAATAATAATAAAAAATAATAAACGAAAAAACACACTAAAAAAGGCCCATTATGGACTCAAGAAAATTGCATGAACTTAATATTCATTTAAAAACTCTTCGCCTTTTAAAATTTTTTCGAAAAACTTTTACAGGGGAAAATATAAATAAAGGGGAAATTTTTCATGAGCTTTCTTTATATTTTCGTTTTCTGAAAAATGAATTACAGCATGCAAAAATAAGCTTTAAACCCAAATAAAAAACCCTCATAAATCGGGAAAAATTACACATTTCATGATTTTATTTTTTTTATTTAAACGCAAATTTATCAAGTGGGCACTTCCGACCCTGTCCTACCTCCGTACCCCCCACCTACGGATTTTCCAATAGGTCCGGAAGCCGGAGGACGGAAGTTTTTCAAAGTCGGAAGTAACAGGTACGGCCCGGGAAAATTTTTGGGTCCGTACTCCGTACCTGATTTTTCTAGATAAAAAAAAAAAAAAACGAAGACGAAAAAACAGTCCACAGAAAAAACTTTTCACGCGTTTTGGCGGGAAATTTTGCCACTAGTGTCAGCTGATCATTTCCAAAGGCGAGATCCGTGCATCTTGGTGCCTGGAAAAACACCAAACGTGGGATAAAGCTCAAGTCAACAACGTTTTATGTTTACAAGAAGTGATGCAGAGAGAGGAAGGAGGGGAAAAAGAAACCCCTAGTTTTGCTTCCCCCTTTTGCTCTCCCCCAAAAGATTACTGTGTGGGAACCCGGACCAAAGGCTTCACTGACGCATCCGCTGGGTGACTCCCAAATCAAGAAAAGATCAAGTCAAGATCATACAGTCTTTTGGGGAAAAAAAGGGGAAGGGGGAGGGAATGGTTAAGTTCTTGAGAGGAGAAGGGGAAAAAAGCATACGGAAATTGAAGAATAGTGGTAAAAGGCGGGTCACAAAGGGGGAAAAAAAGGAAAAGGCCGAGCTGGAAGACTTCTGAAAGATATTGGGGGTGTGAATGACCTAAAAGTGACTTAGGGAACGCACCTTGGGAAAAAATAGGGGAAAATGAGGATGAAAAAATTTTAAATGGATGAGATTGAAGGGTATGTAAAAAACTGAAAAAGGAAAGGCCCGGAAGGGAGGGTTTCCCCCGAATGAATTGTATAGGGGGGGGAGGTGAGGGGAAATTGAGGGAAGCATGAGTTTTTAACTATATGGAGAGGGGAAAGGGTCCCCTGGTCCCCTGGAATGACAGTAAGTGCCCCCTCATACAAAGGGGGACACAAGAGTAGGAAGGAGATTAAAAATTACGGGCCCAATAGCGGTATGTGACACGGTATGTAAGTTTTTTCTGTGGTGTCGAATGAAAGACAGGGAAGTTGGGGAAAAGAAAAAGGGTGTGGTGAAGAGCAAATGGATCAAAAAAGACAGGAAGGTAGGACAATATGTTTGTAGTGAATAAGTGTTTGAGAAAAAAGGGAAGGGGGGAAGAAAGAAATATCACCTTTCTAGATATTGAGAAAGCGATGACAAGTGGATAGGAGAATGCTTGAAAGGTATTGGAGACTTGGATGAGTGAAAAGGGTTTGAAAAAATTTTAATAAGCATTGTATGAAAACACACGGCCAAGTTCAGTAGGGGTGACCCGAGACTGGATGGGGAATAGTAAAGAGGGAAAGACAGGGCTGTGTCCTTTCTCCCTTATTTTTTTGGATTATTGTTGAGGAAATGGCGTGAAGTGAAGCGTACGTCTGGGGGTGAAAATTGGGGATGAAATGTTGATGATGTGTAGCAATGAGTGGTGATCCTTATGAAAACCCCCCAATGAGCTCAAGAGATGCTGAATGCTGTGATGGTTGGGAAAGGGGTTCAACGTTAGGCTCAGTAAGGGGAAGAGTAAATGTTGGTGGTGAATGGGGATACTCTGATGATGACAGGATTTGGGGGTGGGTGGGAAAAGAAAAAAAAAACGAAAGAGTACAAATATCTGGGTATTTTTTTGGTGATAAAGGTGTGAGAAAAAATAAACATGGAGGAAGCTGAGCCAAAAATGGGTTTGAAGGGTACGTGTGGCAAAAAGTCGGGCCAACAAATATGAAGTGGTGAGAGGACTATGGAAGGGTGTGGAAATCCCTAGCATTATTTTTGGCCTGGAAAAAATGGGTGGTCTAGGAAGGGTTGGACAGATTGGAAGTAACACAGAACAAAGCAGGCAGAAAAGCATTAGGACCCAAAAGGTAGTGGCTGGAAAACGTTTGAGGGGGCTGGGGTGGGCACGTTAGAGAGAGGATAGCAAAAAGGGAGGACGAGGTACAGAGCTAACGCAACGAATGGGTGAAGCAAATGGGCAACGGTTTTGGGGGCTGGAATATGTATGGAAATGGATGAAAACTCAGTAAAATGGAAAAATGGACGGTGAAGGGAATGTTTTTTTGGGGACGGATGATGAGACGGGAGTATGGCTGTATCAAAAAGGAAAAAAAATAGGAGATGGAAAGAAGGGAAAAAAGAAAGGGTTTAGGGGAATGATGAGAAAACAACCCCTGGGAAAGGTACAGGAGAAAGGACCAACCACGGTATGAAGGTTCTATGATGGTGGCATGGAGGGACCTACTCTTCAGAGCCCGGGGCAAAGTCGCTGGGGGGAAATGCTATGACAATGAAGAATATGGCAGCAAGGTGTGTGTGATGTGTTGACGGGAAAGGATGAAACCGTGGAGCATTTTATGCTGGAAGTGAACGGTATGGTATGCTAGAACCAAGATGTTGGGGGTATGGTAGGAAGGGGGGGGGTGGAAGAATGGCGAGAGATGAAGACAGGAAGTGGGGATGGGTACCCGCTGGGGTTTGTGCTGAGTGGGGAGGCAGGGTTTTATTGGAGTGTAAAAGAATTTTGGGGAAATCTTGGGAGCCGTAGGAGAGAGCTGAGAGGCAGGGGGCCCCCCAGTGTGGGGGGACCCCGTATAATGTGATTTCGAAGAGGGAAAGGGGGGAAAAAAAAAAATCCCTGTTTTGCTTCCCCCTTTTTTCTTCTCTCCCAAAATTACGTTGGGGGAACGCCGGACCAAAGGCTTTCCCGACAGCTCTGCTGGGTGACTCCAAACAAGATCAAGATCAAGAAAACAAGACAAAATCCACCCGGCAACGCGTTTCAAAGTTTCACTGCTATTGCTTTCGTTTAGTGTTTACAACTAAAATGGACAAATACTGAAAAAAAATGATAGCGACAGGAGCAGGAGTGGTCTGGGGGTAGTACTTAAGTGTGAGCTACAGAACCAGACGCCTGCACCTCTGCGTCCCGAACCCATACACCAAGGGGACGTCAGATATTTCTTTGTCTGACGTGGAGCTGGACTCCTCCCAGCTTGTTCACCAGGACATAGAGGAGAGTGGGATTGAGCAGGAGGATCAGAGGAAGATGCAGGAGGGCACCAGACAGCTAAAGGCTATGCTGTGGCACCTTGAGAAGTAAGACAAATCTAACTGTTCTATTGCAGTATTTTACTAATTTAATATTTTTAAGCTGACATCCCAGCAAACATTGTCATTACGGGCCGGCATCAAATCAGTGTCGGTAAATCACAAACGACATATTGGCATTGAGTCGGCAAACCGTAATGAAGTTATCGGCCTGGCTGCGGACCGACAATTTGTGCGTTCATGTTTGCACCCCGGGCCTGTGTCGGTTACGTTACGTTTCTGTGTCAGATCTGTGTCGGCAATCCGTAACCAAAATATTGCCACTACTGAGCCACAAACGGGCCGACATAGCATCTAAATCGTGCCATAAGCGGGCCAACACAGCAACTGTATCGTGCCACAAGCAGGCCGATTTAGCATCCAAATAGTGCCATAAGAGGGCCTACACAGCAACTGAATCGTGCCACAAGCAGGCCAATTTAGCATCTAAATAGTGCCATAAGAGGGCCTATACAGCAACTGAATCGTGCCACAAGCAGGCCGATTTAGCATCCAAATAGTGCCACAAGCAGGCCGACTTAGCATTTGAATACTGCCACAAGCAGGCCGACTTAGCATTTGAATAGTGCCACAAGTGGGCCAATATAGCAGCTGAATAGTGCCACAAGCAGGCCGACAAAGCAGTTGAATCGTTTTACCGTTCCTAATGCCGATGTAGCACGCCGATTAGCTACCCCGCCCGGATAGCTACCCTGCCACGACTACGCACGTACGGCAGATGACGTCACACAGGAAAACATTGGCCACGCCTCCTGGACCAGAACATTATCGTCAGATTCGCTTATTTAACCTAAATATATATATGTCTACAAAACTTAACTCCAAACCTATCCAAAATTTAACCAAACCTAAATCAAACCTAAACCAAACCTTAACTTAACCAAAATTTAAACATTTATTTTTATATGATAATAGAAAGGTATATTAGGTTACTTCAGTTTGATTAGGTTAAGTTAAGGCTTGGTTTAGATTTGATTTAGGTTTGGTTAGGTTTAAGATAGGTTTGGGTTAAGTTTTGTAGACTTATTTATGTTAAATAAGCGAATCTGATGATAATGTTCTGGTCCTGGAGGCGTGGCCAATGTTTTCCTGTGTGACGTCATCTGCAGCGTGTGCATGGTCGTGGCAGGGTAGTTATCCGGGCAGGGCAGCTAGTCGGCGCGCTACACCAACCCACTTTTAAATGAACACAGGTTTGTGAATGGAATAACCTGTTGCCAGGATTGAATGGGTTCTCAACTCTTACAGTATGAGCTAAGGACCAATATAGTGCAACAAAGAATAAAAATTATCACTATTACTTCAAATCAAGCCATAATCATCAGTTTCGGCTGCAGTATATCAGTCTTGCCTGTGGTTGAGGCAGTCTGGCACTGGCAGTCAGCAATTCAATTCACAATGTGTGCCTAATACACCATCAGGCTGCTACAAGTATAAATACTGTAAATGAAACAACAGTAATTGTGTATATAAATATAATTTTCATAAGAATATAATCACTGTATTGTTACAAAAGTGGAAAAAAAGTCCAGACAAATGTGGGAAAATTTCTATTAATGAACAGACAAATAACGAAATAAATAAACAAATACATGAATGAATAATAATAATTAATAGATAATAAATTTATATATATATATATATATATTATATATATATATATAATATATTATATATATATAATATATATATATTATTATATATATATTTTTACT
>JACEEZ010006829.1:7500-15666 GCA_016584305.1 Chionoecetes opilio
GGGGTTTGTGACCCGCCTCCCGGGGTGGTGGCTTCCCCCAACACAAAGCACTAAGGATGAATGATAAAATGTAGCTATGGAGACGGGGCCATACGAGCGTAGCTCAGGCCCTGTAAAATACAACTAGGTAAATACAACAACACCCGCGAGCCACGGCTTATCACGAGTCATCTATGTGGTGCGTGGCGTGGCTGTGGCTGTGGCTGTGGCATGGCTGCTGCCAAGGTCATGGGAGTGCAGAGGCAGATGAGATAGGTGTGGCAAGCGTGGCATCAGTGTGGCAAGTACACGGGGTATAGACGTGTTAGGGAGACAGAGATCAGGGCAAGGCAGATCATCCTTTGGTGTATCTTTTATAATAAAGACTTGATGCATTGCACAAGATGGGAACATAATGAAAGACGAAAACATTCATCATTACACGTAGGCAAGTGGTCGATGATATAACTGCATGGTTGTACACACAGACAGACATATGTAATCTAAGTAATGATATAAAAACTGTTACTGGAGTGTGTTTGGTGGTCAGGGCCGTTTCTTACTTAACTACACAGTTGCACAGGGCCCCCGAAGCCACCAAGGGGCCCCCAAGCTGCCATTATTTGTCTTTTTTAATAAACTAGTCTCTTTTCCTCTTAAAGTGCACCAGATTGATGCATTTAAATATTAAAGGCGTGCCCCTGGACCACCTTAGAGGACTTGGAATCCCCCCACCATAGTTTTACAAAATAGGGCCCCAAACACCATTTCGCATAGGGCCCCCTCCAAAAAAAAGGCTAGAAACTTTTAGGTGAGTTGCAACTCGGAGACGCAGACTCAGAACTTTGAGTCGCAACTCAGTACTGTTGGCGGTGGTGCACAAGTGTTGGTGCCGCCAGAGTGTTGGACACAAGTGTTGTGCCGCCAGTGTTGGACACAAGTGTTGGTGCCGCCAGAGTGTTGGACACAAGTGTTGTGCCGCCAGAGTGTTGGACACAAGTGTTGTGCCGCCAGAGTGTTGGACACAAGTGTTGGTGCCGCCAGAGTGTTGGACACAAGTGTTGTGCCGCCAGAGTGTTGGACACAAGTGTTGTGTCCAGGGCCGGATTATGACCTCTTGGGGCCCATAGGCTAATTAAATTGTGGGCCCCCTCAGACGGAGCCACCCTCTAACTCGTCCGCACCCGAATTTTGTATACATTGTATAGCAAAATAAGTGAGCTGAAAAACAATATATACGCTACATTCACAAATAAGTGTTTTACTGTGTTTAGCACATTGATAAACAAACATGGACTGGGGCCCCATGATTTACAGCTAGGGTCCCAAACAGGGGCCCTTTATCTTAAATAAAGGCCTCAAACAGAGGCCCTTTATCCCAAATAAAGGGCCTCAAACAGGGGCCCTCTATCTCAAATTATTTGTAATTTTATTTTAAGTTAAATGAATTAATTATTCAGCAATGCAAAATATAATTTTTCAAACAAAAATTATATATGGAAATCTTTTAGCAGGGACCCCAGGTTTGGGGCCCCCAAGCTTGAGGGGCCCTAGGCTGCAGCCTATACTAGCTTATAGGATAATCCGGCCCTGGTTGTGTCGCAAGCACAAGACTTGTGTGCCTCTGTGTGAGGCGGCACACCGACACTGCCTCAGCGGTGACAAACGCGGGACATGGAATTCAGTATAAACAATATCCTGTCATAAAGTCACGGGTAAGCAGAAAGAGATCGGCCGAGGATGGGGCAACCCTTAAAAAAGTTACAGGTACTACCATGTGTAGGTCTCGCGGCCTCTTGTAGCTTCCTTATTTTCTCATGTTCTTAAAGGAGTAAAAAAAACAAAGGAAATATCGGGATTTCATTACTTTTTTACTTTCTTCTTGGGTTTATATTATTATACTGCATAAGAACATAAGAACATAAGGAAGCTACAAGAGGCTGGGAGGCCTACACGTGGTAGTTCCTGTTACTTAACACTACTTACATCCACCTTTCATCCCCATCCATGAATTTATCCAGCCTCCTTTTAAAGCTCCCTATTGACTCCACACTAACCACCTGACTACTGAGTCCATTCCAATCATTTACCACCCTATTTGTGAACCAGTTTTTCCCTACTTCCTTTTTAAATCTACGCTTTTCCAGTTTGAATCCGTTACTTCTTGTTCTACCCTGCTTACTAACTTGGAATGATACTATTATATTGCATAAACAACCCATGGTGGGACGCATGTTTGTACACCTCGTCACCATGTAACTAGGGGCGTGGGGGTGTAGGGCGTGGGGGTGTAGGACGTGGGGGTGTAGGGCGTAGGGGTGTAGGGGCGTGGGGGTGTAGGGCGTGGGTGTGTAGGGCGTTGGGGTGTAGGGCGTGGGGGTGTAGGGCGTGGGTGTGTAGGGCGTGGGTGTGTAGGGCATGGGGGTGCGGGCGTGGGGGTGTAGGGCGTGGGGGTGTAGGGCGTGGGTGTGTAGGGCATGGGGGTGTCGGGCGGGGGGGTGTAGGGCGTGGGGGTGTAGGGCGTGGATGTGTAGGGCGTGGGGGTGTAGGGCGTGGGGGTGTAGGGCGTGGGTGTGTAGGGCGTGGGTGTGTAGGGCGTGGGTGTGTAGGGCGTGGGGTTGTCGGGCGTGGGTGTGTAGGGCGTGGGTGTGTAGGGCGTGGGGGTGTAGGGCGTGGATTTGTAGGGCGTGGGGGTGTAGGGGCGTGGGTGTGTAGGGCGTGGGTGTGTAGGGGCGTGGGGGGTGTAGGGCGTGGGTGTGTAGGGGCGTGGGGGGTCTAGGGCGTGGGTGTGTAGGGCGTGGGTGTGTAGGGCGTGGGTGTGTAGGGCGTGGGTGTGTAGGGCGTGGAGGTGTAGGGCGTGGGGGTGTAGGGCGTGGGGGTGTAGGGGCGTGGGTGTGTAGGGCGTGGGGGTGTAGGGCGTGGGTGTGTAGGGCGTGGGTGTGTAGGGCATGGGTGTGTAGGGCATGGGGGTGTCGGGCGTGGGGGTGTAGGGCGTGGGGGGTGTAGGGCGTGGGGGTGTAGGGCGTGGGAGTGTAGGGCGTGGGGGTGTAGGGCGTGGGTTGTGTAGGGTGTGGGTGTGTAGGGCGTGGGGTTGTCGGGCGTGGGTGTGTAGGGCGTGGGTGTTGTAGGGCGTGGGGGTGTAGGGCGTGGGTTTGTAGGGCGTGGGGGTTAGGGGCGTGGGTGTGTAGGGCGTGGGTGTGTAGGGGCGTGGGGGTGTAGGGCGTGGGTGTGTAGGGGCGTGGGGGTCTAGGGCGTGGGTATGTAGGGCGTGGGTGTGTAGGGCGTGGGTGTGTAGGGCGTAGGGGTGTAGGGGCGTGGGGGTGTAGGGCGTGGGTTTGTAGGGCGTGGGGGTGTAGGGGCGTGGGTGTGTAGGGCGTGTGTGTGTAGGGGCGTGGGTGTGTAGGGCGTAGGTGTGTAGGGCGTGGGTGTGTAGGGGCGTGGGTGTGTAGGGCGTGGGTGTGTAGGGAGTGGGTGTGTCGGGCGTGGGTGTGTAGGGGTCGTGGGTGTGTAGGGGCGTGGGTGTGGAGGGCGTGGGTGTGTAGGGCGTGGGTGTGTAGGGCTTGGGTGTGTAGGGCGTGGGTGTGTAGAGCGTGGAGGTGTAGGGCGTGGGGGTGTAGGGCGTGGAGGTGTAGGGGCGTGGGGGTTTAGGGCGTGGGGGTGTAGGGGCGCAGGGGTGTAGGGCGTGGGGGTGTAGGGCGTGGGGATGTATGGGCGTGGGGGTGTAGGGCGTGGGTGTGTAGGGGCGTGGGGGTGTAGGGCGTGGGGGTGTAGGGCGTGGGGGTGTAGGGGCGTTGGGGGTTTAGGGCGTGGGTGTGTAGGGCGTGGGGGTGTAGGGCGTGGGGTTGTAGGGCGTGGGGGTGTAGGGCGTGGGGGTGTAGGGCGTGGGGTGTAGGGCGTGGGGTTGTACGGGCGTGGGGCGTGGGGGTGTAGGGCGTGGGGGTGTAGGGCGTGGGGGTGTAGGGGCGTGGGGGTGTAGGGCGTGGGGGTGTAGGGCGTGGAGGTGTAGGGCGTGGGGGTGTAGGGGCATGGGAGTGTAGGGCGTGGGGGTGTAGGGCGTGGGGGTGTAGGGCGTGGGTTTGTAGGGCGTGGGGGTGTAGGGGCGTGGGTGTGTAGGGCGTGGGTGTGTAGGGGCGTGGGGGTGTAGGGCGTGGGTGTGTAGGGGCGTGGGGGTCTAGGGCGTGGGTATGTAGGGCGTGGGTGTGTAGGGCGTGGGTGTGTAGGGCGTAGGGGTGTAGGGGCGTGGGTGTGTAGGGCGTGGGTGTGTAGGGCGTGGGGTTGTCGGGCGTGGGTGTGTAGGGCGTGGGTGTGTAGGGCGTGGGGGTGTAGGGCGTGGATTTGTAGGGCGTGGGGGTGTAGGGGCGTGGGTGTGTAGGGCGTGGGTGTGTAGGGGCGTGGGGGTGTAGGGCGTGGGTGTGTAGGGGCGTGGGGGTCTAGGGCGTGGGTGTGTAGGGCGTGGGTGTGTAGGGCGTGGGTGTGTAGGGCGTGGGTGTGTAGGGCGTGGAGGTGTAGGGCGTGGGGGTGTAGGGCGTGGGGGTGTAGGGGCGTGGGTGTGTAGGGCGTGGGGGTGTAGGCGTGGGTGTGTAGGGCGTGGGTGTGTAGGGCATGGGTGTGTAGGGCATGGGGGTGTCGGGCGTGGGGGTGTAGGGCGTGGGGGTGTAGGGCGTGGGGGTGTAGGGCGTGGGAGTGTAGGGCGTGGGGGTGTAGGGCGTGGGTGTGTAGGGTGTGGGTGTGTAGGGCGTGGGGTTGTCGGGCGTGGGTGTGTAGGGCGTGGGTGTGTAGGGCGTGGGGGTGTAGGGCGTGGGTTTGTAGGGCTGGGGGGTGTAGGGGCGTGGGTGTGTAGGGCGTGGGTGTGTAGGGGCGTGGGGGTGTAGGGCGTGGGTGTGTAGGGGCGTGGGGGTCTAGGGCGTGGGTATGTAGGGCGTGGGTGTGTAGGGCGTGGGTGTGTAGGGCGTAGGGGTGTAGGGGCGTGGGGGTGTAGGGCGTGGGTTTGTAGGGCGTGGGGGTGTAGGGGCGTGGGTGTGTAGGGCGTGTGTGTGTAGGGGCGTGGGTGTGTAGGGCGTAGGTGTGTAGGGCGTGGGTGTGTAGGGGCGTGGGTGTGTAGGGCGTGGGTGTGTAGGGAGTGGGTGTGTCGGGCGTGGGTGTGTAGGGTCGTGGGTGTGTAGGGGCGTGGGTGTGGAGGGCGTGGGTGTGTAGGGCGTGGGTGTGTAGGGCTTGGGTGTGTAGGGCGTGGGTGTGTAGAGCGTGGAGGTGTAGGGCGTGGGGGTGTAGGGCGTGGAGGTGTAGGGGCGTGGGGGTTTAGGGCGTGGGGGTGTAGGGGCGCAGAGGTGTAGGGCGTGGGGGTGTAGGGCGTGGGGATGTATGGGCGTGGGGGTGTAGGGCGTGGGTGTGTAGGGGCGTGGGGGTGTAGGGCGTGGGGGTGTAGGGCGTGGGGGTGTAGGGGCGTGGGGGTTTAGGGCGTGGGTGTGTAGGGCGTGGGGGTGTAGGGCGTGGGGTTGTAGGGCGTGGGGGTGTAGGGCGTGGGGGTGTAGGGCGTGGGGGTGTAGGGCGTGGGGTGTACGGGCGTGGGGCGTGGGGGTGTAGGGCGTGGGGGTGTAGGGCGTGGGGGTGTAGGGGCGTGGGGGTGTAGGGCGTGGGGGTGTAGGGCGTGGAGGTGTAGGGCGTGGGGGTGTAGGGGCATGGGAGTGTAGGGCGTGGGGGTGTAGGGCGTGGGGGTGTAGGGGCGTGGGGGTGTAGGGGCGTGGGGGTGTAGGGCGTGGGTGTGTAGGGGCGTGGGGGTGTGTAGGGCGTGAGTGTGTAGGGGCGTGGGGGTGTAGGGCGTGGGGATGTAGGGCGTGGGGGTGTAGGGGCGTGGGGGTGTAGGGCGCGGGGGTGTAGGGCGTGGGGGTGTAGGGCGTGGGGGTGTAGGGCGTGGGGGTGTAGGGCGTGGGAGTGTAGGGCGTGGGGGTGTAGGGCGTGGGGGTGTAGGGGCGTGGGGCGTGGGGGTACAGGGCGTGGGGGTGTAGGGCGTGGGGGTGTAGGGGCGTGGGTGTGTAGGGTGTGGGGGCGTAGGGGCGTGGGGCGTGGGGGTTTAGGGCGTGGGGGTGTAGGGCGTGGGGGTGTAGGGCATGGGGGTGTAGGGCGTGGGGGTGTAGGGCGTGGGGTGTAGGGCGTGGGGTGTAGGGCATGGGGGTGTAGGGCGTGGGGGTGTAGGGCGTGGGGGTGTAGGGCGTTGGGGTGTAGTTCGTGGGGGTATAGGGGCGTGGGTGTGTATGGCGTGGGGGTGTAGGGCGTGGGGGTGTAGGGGCGTGGGGGTGTAGGGCGTGGGGGTGTAGGGCGTAGGGGTGTAGGGGCGTAGGGGTGTAGAGCGTGGCGGTGTAGGGCGTGGGGTGTAGGGCGTGGTGGTGTAGGGCGTGGGTGTGTAGGGGCGTGGGGTGTAGGGCGTGGGGGTGTAGGACGTGGGGTGTAGGGCGTAGGGGTGTAGGGGCGTGGGGGTGTAGGGCGTGGGGGTGTAGGGCGTGGGGGTGTAGGGCGTGGGGGTGTAGGGCGTGTGGGTGTAGGGGCGTGGGTGTGTATGGCGTGGGGGTGTAGGGCGTGGGGGTGTAGGGGTGTGGGGGTGTAAGGCGTGGGGGTATAGGGCGTGGGGGTGTAGGGCGTGGGTGTGTAGGGCGTGGGTGTGTATGGCGTGGGGGTGTAGGGCGTGGGGGTGTAGGGCGTGGGGGTGTAGGGCGTGGGGGTGTAGGGCGTGGGGGTGTAGGGCGTGGGTGTGTAGGGCGTGGGTGTGTAAGGCGTGGGGGTGTAGGGCGTGGTTGTGTAGGGCGTAGGTGTGTAGGGCGTGGGGGTGTAGGGCGTGGGTGTGTATGGCGTGGGTGTGTAAGGCGTGGGGGTGTAGGGCGTGGTTGTGTAGGGCGTAGGTGTGTATGGCGTGGGGGTGTAGGGCGTGGGTGTGTAGGGCGTGGGGGTGTAGGGCGTGGGGGTGTAGGGCGTTGTGGTGTAGGGGCGTGGGTGTGTGTAGGGCGTGGGTGTGTAGGGCGTGGGTGTGTAAGGCGTGGGGGTGTAGGGGCGTGGGGGTGTAGGGCGTGTTGTGTGTAGGGCGTGGGGGTGTAGGGGCGTGGGGGTGTAGGGCGTGTGTGTGTAGGGCGTGGGGGTGTAGGGGCGTGGGGGTGTAGGGCGTGGGGATGTAGGGGCGTGGGGGTGTAGGGCGTATATATATATAATATATATATATATATATATATATATATATATATATATATATATATATGAAGGTACTAAGGTAGGTAGGGTTATTGGATCACAGTCTGATAGTCTGATGTAAACATATTGCAAGGAGACTTAGATACATTAAATGAGTAGGTAGTCAGGTGGCAGATGGAATTTAATGCCTACCGTAGATAACACTATAGTCGCCACCTGCACTAATGTCGCCAGGCGCCAAATATTACGATTAGCATCACTACAGACCTGTAGCTATGTGCCACGGAAGAGGCATGCACAGTAGTTTATATCATGTACATGTCTTTAGTGGCACATGCAAGTCTGTGGGGATGATAAAATTCGTAATATTCGCTTATAAAATTCGGCTGGCGACATTAGTGCAGTGGCGACTATAGAGTTATTATCGGTAGTGGTAACAACAAAAATATATCTACAAAATAATAAACACTAGAAGAAGATATTGGGTGTGATGTGAGTGTGTGATTTCCCTGATGCATAATTACAAGGAGGGGGGGGGGGGGGCGTGTAAGTGGTTGGGTAAGGTTGAGGCGGCGGTACGGGCAGCGCGCTCCGTCACTCCTCCCTCAGCCTCACCATGGAGAACACCAACAATAGTAATGGACCCAAAACAGACCCTTGTGGTAACATGTGTCAGAGGGCGAGGCAGCTGGGGTACATGAGGCGCTGTGTGTGTGTGTGTGTGTGTGTGTGTGTGTGTGTGTGTGTGTGTGTGTGTGTGTGTGTGTATTCATCTAGTTGTATTCATCTAGTTGTATTTTACAGGGTCTGAGCAACGCTCGTATGGCCCCGTCTCCATATCAACAGTTTTATCATTCATCCTTAGTGCTTAGTTTTGGCCGAAGCCAGCACCCCAGAGAGCAGGTCACAAACCCCGGCTAACACCCGGTACCCATTCACTGCTGGGTGGACAGGGGCTCGGGTTTAAGGAAACAGCTCATCTGTTTCGCTCGCCCGGGGATCAAACCCGGGACT
>JACEEZ010006830.1:2500-5000 GCA_016584305.1 Chionoecetes opilio
GAGAGGATTGGCGAAAGGGTATATTTGGGGTCGGAAAAGGGTATATTTGGGGTCGGAAAAGGGTATATTTGGGATCGGAAAAGGGTATATTTGTAAGGGTAGAAAAAGGGTAGCAGTATTTCATCACTACAAACACCCTTTACTACCATTTTCCTACCCTTCTTTTCTAAGAGTGTATATGACCCTGGGTATCCCTCAGGGCACTATATGACCCTGGGTATCTCCGAGTCTTCCCGCAACCTTCGATGAATCTTTATTACATTCCTAATCTGGAGGGATTAACAGATATTCTAACAAGATATTTTCCAATAAGTATTTAAGTATAAGTATAGGATTAATAGGTATTACATATGCGGCAATAAGTGATTTGCGTGACAGTAATAGAGGGGGTTCGGGGTTAGGGCTCTAGTAACGGTTTCAAGCTGGAAAAGCCTAGATTTAATAAAGAAATAGGGAAAAACAGGTTCGCAAATAGGGTGGTGAATGCCTGGAATGGACTCAGTAGACAGGTAGTTAGTGCGGAGTCATTGGGGAGCTTTAAAGAGGGGCTGGATAGGTTCATGGATGGGGATGAAAGGTGGATGGTGGATGGTGTAGTGGCGGTGGTAGTGTTAGGTAACAGGAACTACCACGTGTAGGTCTCACTGCCTCTTGTAGCTTCCTTATTACCTCCGCCAACGAAGTTGGAGGGAGGTTACGTTTTCACCCCAATCTGTTTGTTTGTTGTTTGTTTGTTTGTTTGTTAGTTTGTTAGTGTACAGGATTTCTCGAAAAGTTACGAATAGATTTGGACCAAACTTGGTATACCAAGTCTATTTGGTATAAGGAAGAACTGATTTAATTTTGGATGAAATCGAATCACAACTGTTGCCATGGCAACCAATTGATGAAATATTCGGGCGGAGGTATGCGCTCTACTGAGTGCCCCCCCCCTAGTTTTTTTAGTTTTGGGTAAAAATATTCCGTTTTCTGTTTTAGCGCTCTAGGGATCACTGAGGCCTTAGGACACACTATTGTAAATTAGATTTTCTCGTAACTTCGTCTTATCTGGGTAAAAATTGACCATGTTGGACCCCCCCCCGCCGCTCGCACCCCGTCATCGAGAAATATTCGGGCGGAGGTATGCGCTCTACTGAGTGCCCCCCCCCCTAGTTTTCTTATGTTCTTATGGAATGGGGTGGGTCGTGGTTAAGCCTCCCGCCATCCTCAAGGTCGCTGCCAGAACCCGCCAGGAAGTTTCTCTTACATAAGAACATATGAAAATAAGGAAGTTACAAAAGGCCTTGAGACCTACACGTGGTAGTTCCTGTTACCTAACACTACCTACATCCACCTTTCATCCCCATTCCCATCCCCATCCCATTTTCATCTTAATACACGCCTCTACTGTTAATTAACTTCCTAAGATATATATTTCACCAACTTCATGACCGAGCAACGTTTCTGTTGATGTTATTGACGAGTATACTACTAAGGGCAAATCTGCATTATAGACTATTTATAGCTACACCAAGGCAAGGAAGTTGAAGGGAACACTGTATTTTTTTTTTCTCTCTCTCTCTCTCTCTCTCTCTCTCTCTCTCTCTCTCTCTCTCTCTCTCTCTCTCTCTCTCTCTCTCTCTCTCTCTCTCTCTCTCTCTCTCTCTCCAGGAAGCGTATTTATCTCTCTTATCTCCCTTGCCTTCTTTCCTCCCTTTATCTCTCCCTGTCTCCTCCATTTCCACATAAAGTCTCTCCAATCCCTCCCTCCTCTTCCTCCTCCTCCTCCTCCTCCTCTTCCTCCACTCCTCATCCTCTTCCTCCACTCCTTCTCCTCCTCCTCCTCCTCCTCCTCCTCCTCCTCCTCTCCTCCTCCCCTCTCCTCCACTCCTCTCCTCCTCCTCCTCCTCCTCCTCCTCCTCCTCCTCCTCCTCCTCTTCACTTCAAAAGCTCACTCATCAAAAGGATCACCAACTCCTTCATAAGTGTGGAAACATTCTGATATAATAGGAGGTGACACTTACCACATTTATAAGCGATGTTGACAGTCAAGGATAAATGTATACCTAATAAAGGGTCAAGTAAAATAAAATGAAGATGATAAAGGAAGAATGATAATAAAGGATAAATGAATAATAAAGGAATAACAAAGGAAAGTGGATAATAAAGGGTATATATAATGTCGCCATCTTTAGGGACATATTGCAATGATAGATGGCGCCACTTTTTTTTTTTTCTTAATTTATTTCTTCTTTTTTTTCTTCCCTTTGATGTAAAAAAAATATTAAAAAAACCACCTTTGGGTCTCTCGTATTGTTCCTCTATGTATTTTCTATTATTCCTATGTATTCTCCTATATCCATATGTATTCTCCATTATCCTAGTATTCGTGTATACTCCTATGTATCGTATTCCTGTATTCGTTCATGTATCTCCATATATTCCTCCTATGTATTCCTATGTATTTCTGTGTATTACTCCTATGTATTCCTGTGTATTCCTATGTATTCTTCCTATGTAT
>JACEEZ010006830.1:12500-50000 GCA_016584305.1 Chionoecetes opilio
GCGAAAAAGTTTGTTTTTAAATATTTTCAAAAAAAAAACAGTAAAACACGCTAAGAAAATGCCATTCGAGACTATGAAAAATATGCATAACTTAAAAATTTTACTAAACCTTCGACATTTAAAACTTTGCGAGTCAAAATTTTTCATGAAGGGGATCAATAGAAGCGCAATTTTATTTGCTTTCCCCTTGAGTATTTCTTTTCCGATAAATTTAATTAGAACCCCTGCTAAAATTTGCGTTAAATAAAAAAAAAAAATCATCAAACGGGGAATTTTCCCGATTTATGAGTTTTTTATTTACTTATATATTTCGTTTTTGAAAATGAATAGACCTTAAAATTAGCGTTGCCTAAATAAATCCTCATCAATCGGGAAAATTCCCCCTTGATGATTTTATTTATTTAGTTAACGCTAATTTTTGCATGGTTCTAATTCATTTATCAGATAAAAAAATATAGCAATGGAAAGCTAATAAAATTGCGCTTCTATTGATATCCTTCATGATAAAAGTTGACTCGCAAAGTTTTAAATGGCGAAGAGTTGAAGTGAATATTAAGTTCATGCATATTTCTTCATAGTCTCGTAATGGCATTTCTTTAGCGTGTTTTACTTTTTTTTATTTGATAATATTATAGAACAAACATTTACGAAGATTACAGTATATCATATATACTGATAAACCAGTCTATATGATCCGTATATATATATATGAATCCGAGCGGCCCTCCGACTTCGGGCCCTTGCGCGACAGGCCGATATTCCGTGCTCAGTCCAGGTATATAGTGGTCTATGATATAGTATATATATATATATATATATGAATCGGTAGGGTATCTCCTAAGAGTTTATTAAATCACGTTTTCCTTAAGAAAATATAATTTTTTACTGAAAATCAAAGGTGTTTTCACAAAGTATCTTTCAGGAGATTATTAGGGGTATATTATATATACCTCTATTAAGGGTATATAATATCTACCACTATTATTATATATACTCTTAATAGGGATTATCAAATAGGGTTTTAATATCAGATATATTTCACCCTACGTTTCCTTATAAAAACATTTTACTCCGTAACTATTAGGCCGAGAGTAAATATGCATAGACGCAAAGTTGTTAAGGTTGCTGTGTTCTATCCAATGGCATTATCAGAAGTCAATTATCTCTTGTAGATTTTGAGATATTTAATAGTATGTCAAAAATACACCAATACAATTTTCTCACTTATTTAAACTCCAAATTCAATTTGCCATGGCTCATCAGAAAGGCCTGCTCAAGCTTTATCTTTACTCTATCGTAGTATTTTCCTTTAAGCCTCATAGTTTTCGAGTTATTTTATTAATAACTAAAACAAACTATGATAGTTAATATATATATACATATATATATATATATATATATATATATATATAATATATATATATATATATATATATATATATATATATATATATGCACTCAGTATAAGCGCATACCTCCGGCCGAATATTTAATCAATTGGTTGCCATGGCAACACTTGTCAATAGATTTCATACAAAATTAAATCAGTTCTTCCTTATACCAAATAGACTTGGTATACCGAGTTTGGTCCAAATCTATTCGTAACTTTTCGAGAAATCCTGTACACTAACAGACAGCCAGACAGACAGACAGACAGACAGACAGATCGGGGTGAAAACATAACCTCTCCAACTTCGTTGGCGGAGGTAATAATAAACATAAATTAGATCCAGGCCTTCATTTGAGCTCTAGTAAAAGGAAATCGGGTTGTAATTAACTGAGAAAATGACTATATTTTTACAACAGGATCATAGAACTTATTTTCCGTAATATATAAAGTTTTTTGAGATACCGATCACACCATTAGATAAAACACTTCAAGCTCAACCTTTGTTTCGCTATTAATATTTCCTCTACGACTAATAATTTGGCGTTAAAATGGCAAAAACAAAGGTAATATATTCCCCGATTCCTACCATAAGGCATTCAAAGATCCCACCGGTGGTTACCTGCGCCACGCTCTGGGTGAGTGCAAAGAGTTCTACTATGCATTTTTCTCACGTAGTAATATAAGTGGTAGCAACATGCATTTTTTTCTCACGTAGTAATAAGTGGTAGCAACATGCATTTTTTTCCCAGTAGTAATAAGTGGTAGCAACATGTATTTTTTTCTCACGTAGTAATAAGTGGTAGCAACATGCATTTTTTTCTGGTAGTAATAAGTGGTAGCAATGTAATGCCCATTATTCGGGAGATGATAGTATGAGAATTATTATTATAAAATTCCCGAGTTATGTCTTGTAAGTAATTCTTTTTTTCAGTTTCACATATGACTCATCGTATTTCTTTCTTTCCGCCATCTTTTCTTGTCAGTTGGCCATCCTAGACGCCATTTTGTTTATCTTCTTTCGTTCTATCACCCGCCATTTCTTTCCTCGGTCTTCCATTCCCCCCCCCGATATGCCGTATGCGAGACACAATCCGTAGGATAATTATTCTGCGATCAGTGATAACTAATGATGTCAGATCTTTTTATCTTTTGCCAGCCATCTGGTCAGACCAAGAAACTCTCCCAGAGTCTTAACGTCTTTCAAAATAATCCCTATCGTTATCGGTTAGGGTCATATAGGGGCGTTGTAGTAAGGATACACGCTAAAATGAAAGCCCACCAAAATTCTAAGCAAGACTTCCATACCACCTCACTCTCAAATAGGTGTTCGGACTATCGACATTACATATAAAACCATCCTTCTTGGATATTAGATTAAAGATATTAAATTCTCCTACATCAAAGTAGCCAGTTTGTATTAGGGACGGCCTCTTCGGGGGTACGCGAGCTTTCATTACTTAAATAGTTGTTTCGGGATTATAAGTTGTTCATTTAAGGTCACGGTGAGACTTTCCAAACAAGTTCCTTTTTTTGGTGCGGGAAGCCCACGAGGCCAAGACGAGTCATTGTTCTCTCCGCGTTCTTGAAGGTAAGACATCTGCTCCTCACTCCGGTGTTTTTTCTCCCTTAGTATATTATATCTATATATTTCTATATAAATATATAGGTACAGTTCAGTGTCACTAAGGCATAGATGTTCCGCCCATCCTTATAAGTGTTATTAACGAGATTGTTCTCTCCGCGTTCTTGAAGGCTGGCGCGTCTCCTCTCCACGGCCACATGGTCTTACTGTAACACACACAACACTGTCTCGCCATATTCTTTCTCTACTAGATACCTATCTTCCATGTGTGATTTATAAATATTAAGTGGTATGTTACCTAGTGTAGGGCAATTCACTGAATAGAAATTCTAGTGAAGGAGATTTATGCTCATAAGAGCTTTATCTCATAACTTAGGAAAAATTCCTACGTCAGGGTGTGAAGTCGCATTTCTTATTTCCGAGTAGAGTTTTCTCGGTATAGTGTTAACCCTTATATGCTTAATATGATCTCAAGTGAGAGACTTACCATGTCATTATGAATAAATAGGATATCATTTACAAATATAGTTCTTGTGTTATTATAAAAAAACCCAGGTGATTATTCTGAGTTGGGAAAATAATTCCTCACACTTCCAAAAGAGTCCAAGCCTTGTTTCGGTATAACCCCTCGTACCAACCACGACTACCAAGATCAATCTAATATTAATATTAATCTAACGTGCCCCGGGAGTAATCATAGTGAAATACTCGCCAGGGCTGGTGGCAGCAAATCCCTTAACCTAAACCTTATTATCCTTTCCCCTTAAGTACATCCCCCTTCTCAATACTCTCCGCAGTGAGCCGTGGTCATACTATAATCATATAGTGAAGTCAGAAGACTAAGTTAAATCCTCCATTCAAGTTGTAATCATTTATCAAATCATCCCCAAATAATATCATTCAAGTAACGTTGACCAGTCATAAAACCCCCATACCAGTGACCCCCAATTTCTGTCAACACAGCAACATGTATTTTTTTCTCACGTAGTAATAAGTGGTAGCAACAGGCATTTTTTTCTTACGTAGTAATAAGTGGTAGCAACATGCATTTTTTTCTCACGTAGTAATAAGTGGTAGCAACATGCATTTTTTTCTCACGTAGTAATAAGTGGTAGCAAAAAGTAATTAGCAGTCACGAGCCAACCATTCTCACATAGTTACCAGACAAAAGTTCAACAGCGTCGCCCAGAGATAAGAGATAACGTTACCCATCCTTATCTCTGGCTACAGCATGTGTGACCTTGCTTGTTTGTATAAGGGTGAGGTGAACACTCTTTATACTGCCCAAGATAAGATAATTATACCAGTCATCTCTTATCTGCTCCTCAATGCCACGTAGGGTGATAAGGTTTGCTACGGATAAGGTGATGTCTGATGTGGCTATACTGACTCGAATAAAATAAAATAAAAATAAAATAAAAAAATAAAAATAATAATAATAATAATAATAATAATAATAATAATAATAATAATAATAATAATAATAATAATAATAATAATAATAATAATAATAATAATAATAATAATAATAATAATAATAATAATAATAATAATAATAATAATAATAATAATAATAATAATAATAATAATAATAATAATAATAATAATAATAATAAATCAAGAAAATTATATAAATCAATAAAATGAGAGAAATGAAATGTGTTAAGATTGACTCATTTCTGCTTTGATCGATTTTTTAGTTATTTTGATGTGTTTTTAAAAGTATAATAATATCAAGAAATGAAAGGAAAGAAATACCGGTTATTATAATTCCATACGTGGCTATCTAATTGGCTATCTAATTGTATACGTACGTGGCTATATTGTTACTCTCTCTCTCTCTCTCTCTCTCTCTCTCTCTCTCTCTCTCTCTCTCTCTCTCTCTCTCTCTCTCTCTCTCTCTCTCTCTCTCTCTCTCTCTCTCTTATCTGTTCCTCAATGCCATGTATAGGGTGATAAGGTTTGCCAAGGGTGAGGTGACATGACAACACTGACTAGACAACAACAACAACAACAAAAAAACAAAAACAAAAAAACAGGAATATAATAGCACTACATAACACGGCAGCAAATTGATGTGTTATGATTGACTTATTTATGCTTTGATCTATATTATATAGTTATTTTGATGTGTTTGTGACCCCTTCACGCCCAGATCTTTCCTTAGCTATAAAAATCATCTACTGTTAGCCATAAAATTACGAAAAAGTAACTTAATATACCAAATTAGTTACCGTAGATAACAGTAAAGTCGCCAGTACAACTTTTTTTTGTGTTTACAGACGTGTGGTGGCGTTAATAGTTACATTTGTACATCCATGATTTCAGGACAGTTAGAAGGGACTATCTGGAGAGTCTGTGTCATTTTGTGTCTTCATCTGTGTCATATTATGGCTATAAATGAACAAATTACAAAAATATCTACCAAGTGGCTACCAACAATAAAGTCGCCATCTAGTGTTTATTTACTGAGCGTCGTACCGCTGTCGTCGTCGCCCGAAAAAAAACGCGTAGCGAAATTTGAAACCGTCTATACTCGCAGATACAAAGCATAAAACAACGCTGAAACAGGGTAGATTATACAGTCATGATATAAACTACTGTGTATCATCTTCAGTGGCACATAAAAATCAGTAGTGATGCTATAATTCGTAATATTTGGCGGCTGGCGACATGACTGCAGGTGGCGACTTGACTGTTATCTACGGTAGCCATAAATTACGAAAAAGTCACTGAATATACCAAATGAGTTAGTGGACAAGGATACTAAACAGGTCATATCTATAAAATATTGCTTATAGTCCCTAAAAAACGCGTAAAGGTACCCA
The DNA here is from genome assembly GCA_016584305.1 of Chionoecetes opilio. Taxonomy (NCBI): domain Eukaryota; kingdom Metazoa; phylum Arthropoda; class Malacostraca; order Decapoda; family Majidae; genus Chionoecetes; species Chionoecetes opilio. The sequence continues at coordinate 18,301 of JACEEZ010006830.1, forward strand.
AATTACAATAACAATTACGTTCTGGGTCTCAAGGGGTTAAAAGTAAAATAATATCAATAAATAGAAGGAGAGAAATGTGTTATTATAATTGACTTATTTCTGCTTTGATCTAATTTCTAGTTATTTTGATGTGTTTTTAAGGGTCTTTTTCAGCCTCCTTGTCACGTGAAGATGAACAGTAATTTTTTTTTTTTTTTTTTTTTTTTACATCACAAGGAATAAATAAAGAGGTATGTCAAAATTAACGGACAATTAATATACCATTGACTCCTCAAGGTTATATTTAAAATAAAAAAAACTTAATATAAACCCCTTGAGACCCAGAACGTAATTTTCATTGTAATTTAGGTGCCATTAGACGATTTTTGGTGGATATAAGTAATATTTTATAGATATGACCTGTTTAGTATCCTTGTCGACTAACTAATTTGGTATATTCAGTTACTTTTCGTAATTTTATGGCTCGACAAGACGATTTTTTTAGTAAAGGAAAGATCTGGGCGTGAAGGGGTTAAGTTAAGAGTTATTTGCGGACGCGTGTGTTATGGATGAAGCAAACTCTTCCTCAGACTGCATCCTATATTTTATTCTGTCAATGATGAGAAGAAAATATTTAAACATTTTCTCTTTTCAATCTTTTTTTTTCTAATTCACTTTTTTTGTGTTTTGTTTCATTTTATAACTCACTCACTTTTTTCACTTTCCGCGCTTGTCACAAAATTTCACGAACAATTCAATTTTTATTTTATTTACTTGTTCACGTAAGCAAAATAAACAAAATATTCCACTCTCTCTCTATATATATATATTTCCTTATTTTTTTCCAAATCACACTATTTTTCGAATTTACATAAAAAAAAAAAAAAAAAATAGCATGCATCTTCTTTCCTTTGATCTCCTATTCAATTATTTTCCCTGTACAACTACCAATATTTCCCTTTTTTCCTTCTTTTACCTTTCATCACTCACTAAGTCACTTTATAGCCATTCAATATTTCCATATTTTTCTATCTTTTCCATGTAAAACTAACAATATATTTGTTTTCCTTTCCATTCTTTATACACTCGACACTTTAAAGTTCCAGCGGTTCTTAATTAACCAGGGGGGCGTGGGTAATTACCAAGGGGGGCGTGGGTAATTACCAAGGGGGGCGTGGGTAATTACCAAGGGGGGCGTGGGTAATTACCAAGGGGGGGGCGGGGTATTACCAAGGGGGCGTGGGTAATTACCAAGGGGGGCGTGGGTAATTACCAAGGGGGGCGTGGGTAATTACCAAGGGGGGCGTGGGTAATTACCAAGGGGGGCGTTGGGGGGTAATTACCAAGGGGGGCGTGGGTAATTACCAAGGGGGGCGTGGGTAATTACCAAGGGGGGCGTGGGTAATTACCAAGGGGGGCGTGGGTAATACCAAGGGGGGCGTGGGTAATTACCAAGGGGGGCGTGGGTAATTACCAAGGGGGGCGTGGGTAATTCCCAAGGGGGGCGTGGGTAATTACCAAGGGGGGCGTGGGTAATTACCAAGGGGGGCGTGGGTAATTACCAAGGGGGCGTGGGTATTTACCGAGGGGGCGTGGGTATTTACCAAGGGGGGGCGTGGGTAATTACCAAGGGGGGCGTGGGTAATTACCAAGGGGGGCGTGGGTAATTACCAAGGGGGGCGTGGGTAATTACCAAGGGGGGCGTGAGCCAAGAGAGAAAAAGGATGAACTATCAAGTATTTCAATAAACGTGAAATAACAAAATCTTCTGGTTATATGCAAGGTATTAATGAATAATTACGTGCACATTAAATGTTTAAAACACACATTACTTCAGTTTTTCTTTCTGATTCAGGATTATTTTTGAAATATCTTGGTTGAAGAAGTGAAGGGGGGCATGGAGGCAAGGACCCACTACTGAAGGGGCGTGGTGGTGAAGGGGGGCATGGAGGCAAGGACCCACTACTGAAGGGGCGTGGTGGTGAAGGGGGGCATGGAGGCAAGGACCCACTACTGAAGGGGCGTGGTGGTGAAGGGGGGCATGGAGGCAAGGACCCACTACTGAAGGGGCGTGGTGGTGAAGGGGGGCATGGAGGCAAGGACCCACTACTGAAGGGGCGTGGTGGTGAAGGGGGGCATGGAGGCAAGGACCCACTACTGAAGGGGCGTGGTGGTGAAGGGGGTCATGGAGGCAAGGACCCACTACTGAAGGGGCGTGGTGGTGAAGGGGAGCATGGAGGCAAGGATCCACTACTGAAGGGCGTGGTGGTGAAGGGGAGCATGGAGGCAAGGACCCACTACTGAAGGGGCGTGGTGGTGAAGGGGTTATGAAACACTGCTTTAAACCATGCAATCTTCCTTCCATACCCTTAACCCTAACCTACCATACCCTACCCTTACCCTAACCTGACCTAACCTGAATTAACCTAACCTAACCTATACAATCTTCCTTTCGTATCCTAACCTAATTTTAACCCATCAATAAAAGCGCTACGTAATTTCTTAATGGCTCCTAACCTAACCTAACCTACCATACCCTTAACCTAACCTGAATTAACCTAACCTAACCCTTACAAACTTCCTTTCATATCCTAACCTAACCTAACTTTAACCTATCAAAAAAATCGTAACGTAACTTTTGAATGGCTCCTAACCTAACCTGACCTATTTTAACCCCTCAAAACACCCCAGGCAGCAATCTATAGGGCACCTGATTACAATAGGTGACCCAGGCTGACCCGTACTTAGCCGCGCACTTCTCCTCGTCCCTAAACACCCTATGTACCAGAAGAATAGTTAGGAAAATAAAATAAATAAAAGGCAACAACCCACACCCTAGGCCCGGGAGACACCAAGAGAGTGCTAACAGGAGCTCAAAGGTGTAGTTCAAGTGTCTACCAATACCCCAAAACCCTGCTGTTAGGAGCTTAGAGGATCGAATACCATTACTAGCTTCATATTTTGCTTCTATATATGTAGCAGGTTTCCACCATAGCTTACAACGACCATTATTAGCTTTAAAATATTCCTTCTCCCAGTCTACTCGATAATTGAGGGATATAGCTAATATACCTAATAGGAATGTAAGTACAGCGCCATTTATAGTCATGACGGGAGGATTGGCAACTAGGTAATAGGACGCGAAGGTATACAATGACGGTACAAAGGCTAAACAACCCCAGCAGATGTAATACCCAGCTCGGTCTAATATTATATCAAGAGTATTAAAGTAACCTGTCTCCCACCAGTAAAATTTCGCTAGGTAGACCGTTTGGAGCAGCGCCGAGACGAGATGCGCCGAACTAAACCCATTTTTCTGCCACCCTGCGAAGAAGAAATTCAGAACTAGTAATTCCCAGGCCAGCAATCCGAAGCGACAGTTGGTTAGTTGCTTCACGTCGACCCCTAGAAGTTGTGGGTGGATTTCCATTCCTCGGTAAAACTCATATAGCAGTGGTTTGGGCTCCACCACCTCCCTGCTGTCCGGCCATCGCTTGCCTTTGATCAGCAGGAACACACACAAGCCCATCGCTAGGAGGTTGCACGACGCGAGGATCTGAAGGTAAAACGAAGGAAGAATGAAGTGCTAAAAGGGTGGTGAAGAGGAGGGTGAGGATGGGAGAAATAGAAATCAGAAAGGAAGACAGGTATTGGCGATTATCTGCAGGGGAAATGAAGGGAAATGAAGGGCTAAAAGGGTGATGAAGAGATAGGAGGGTGAGGATGGGAGGGTGAGGAGAGGAAGGCAGGTACAGGTGGACTGACAAAAACTGACAAAAACTGAAAAAACGAAAGACAATAACAACACAAAGAGAGAGAGAGAGAGAGAGAGAGAGAGAGAGAGGAGAGAGAGAGAGAGAGGGAAGAGAGAGAGAAGAGGAGAGAGAAGAGAGAGAGAGAGAGAAGAGGAGAGAGAGAGAGAGAGGAGATGAGAGAGAGAGAGAGAGAGAGAGAGAGAATATCCCACAATGCTAATGTGACCAGATATTTTGAAGCTAAAAGCGGGACAATATAATTATATATATATATATATATAATATATATATATATTATATATATATATATATATATAATATATATTATATATATATTAATATATTATATATATATATATATATATAATAATATAATATTATATATATATATATATAATATATATATATATATAATATATATATATATATATATTAGTATATATATATTCCTTAAAAGAAAGAGAATACAAGCCATCAACCCACAACAATTGCCTGCTTACGCTTCCTTCATACTTTTCACTTTATGAATTCTTTAAAAACTTTGGAGTTGATTTCAGCCTGCCGTTGCCCTCCATGCAGGTAGGCTTGAAGTTTATCTTTGTTGTCAGTAATGCATTTAGATTTGGGACTTTCAGTTGGGGGTTTTTCAGATGTCCATTATCCATATCTTATTCCTGTGAGAGAATGTACGCTCAGAGGCATTTGTTCCAGGAAGGCAGCGTAAAACTGAACCAGTTCTGACAAGCGTTGGTGACTGACATCTCTGGCCTTGAGATGAGAACAACTATGCACGCCACGCAGGGTGATACACACACCTGCGCGGGACTTCAACGAAAAAGCGGGACAAACGTAAACAAAGCGTGACATTTCACAAACATTTAAAAAAGCGGGACAGACGCTGAAAAAGCGGAACTCTGGTCACCTTACACAATGCAAATACTGTAGTACTCACGTTGGCAAAGTTTCGGTACAGGTGGATGGGCAGACTCGGGAAAACGAGGATGAGTGCTAGGTAGGCTGCTATGGACACTAGGAAGAACTGCAACCCATTGGCCTTGTAGATGGGCGTGTAGCCAAAGGGCGTCTGTGGCCCACGGAACACCTTGCCGGGGACCTGTATGTGAGAGAGAGAGAGAGAGAGAGAGAGAGAGAAGAGAGAGAGAGAGAGAGAGAGAGAGAGAGAGAGAGAGAGAGTTTTTAATTAGTATTTACATATAGGTATCATTATGGCGTTAAGAGAAGATTAAACGAGATTTGTGTGTGTGTGTGTGTGTGTGTGTGTGTGTGTGTGTGTGTGTGTGTTGTGTGTAGAAAAGATAAACAATATTATACGTATACAAGTGAAATAAGAATATATCACACGCTAAACAAAAATATACACAAGTAACTAGCTGTTATATGAACTCAAACTCAACCCAAACAAACATTCACATAACCTATCACAAACTTTCACCCCTACACATAACACACACGTAACTAACAATCATAATATATCAACTAACAAACACACGTAACTAACAATCATAATATAACAACTAACAAACACACGTAACTAATAATCATAATATAACAACTAACAAACACACGTAACTAACAATCATAATATATCAACTAACAAACACACGTAACTAACAATCATAATATAACAACTAACAAACACACGTAACTAATAATCATAATATATCAACTAAAAACTAACCCAACCAAATCTATCATAAACATTCACCTATATATTCATCTATTATATAATACATACACACACAACACCCATATACTCACCCATAGCGACAAAAACGCCCATAGAAGCAAGACCGCGACCGTCAGCCAGGCACTACCATTGCCCTTAACGTGCCAAGGGATGGAGGAAGGGTCGGTGCCCAGCCATGCCAGGAGTTGTACGCTCCCTGTGGCGCCTAGGATGATGCACGGAGGTCCTATGTAGTACCGAAGGATATCATAGGGACCCATGCTGAAGGATAGGATACAAAAGGGGGGTTTAATAAAGGGGTAAAGAAAATAAAGGGTTGAAAAAAGGGTGGTTAAAGGAAGGATAAAATGTGTGTAGTTTAAAAAAAGGGTTAAGAAAATAAAGGGTTGAAAAAAAGGGGTGCTAAGGGAAGGATACAAAGGGTGTGGATTAATAAAGGGGTTAACAAAATAAAAAGGGTTAATAATAAGGGGTGCTCTAAGAAAGGGTAGAAATTAAGGGTGTTGTTTTATAAGAGGGTTAACAAAAAATGAAAGGGTTAAGAAAAAGGGTGGTTAATGGGAAGGCTACAAAGGGTGTGGATTAATAAAGGGGTTAAGAAAATATAAAAGGGTAAAAAAGGGTTGTTTAGAGGGAAGGATACAAAGGGTGTGGTTTAATAAAAGGGTTAAGAAAATATAAAAGGGTAAAAAAAGGGTTGTTTAAAGGGAAAGATACAAAGGGTGTGGATTAAAAAAAGGGTTAACAAAATAAAGGGTTGAAAAAAAGGGGTGCTAAGGGAAGGATAAACTGTGTGTAGTTTAAAAAAAGGGTTAACAAAATATAAAAGGGTAAAAAAAGGATTGTTTAGAGGGAAGGATACAAAGGGTGTGGATTAATAAAGGGTTATCAAAATAAAAAATTACTATGGTTTGAAAATAAGAAATTACTATGGTTTGAGTGACGGATAAAAAATGTGGAATAGATAGATATTATTAGTAGTACATAGAGAAAGAAAGGAAAGGAGTGATGGACAATTATCAAGAGAGAGAGAGAGAGAGAGAGAGAGAGAGAGAGAGAGAGAGAGAGAGAGAGAGAGAGAGGAGAGAGAGAGAGAGAGAGAGAAGAGAGAGAGAGAGAGAGAGACAGACAGACAGACAGACAGACAGACAGACAGACAGACAGACAGACAGACAGAGAGAGAGAGAGAGAGAGAGAGAGAAGAGAGAGAGAGAGAGAGAGAGAGAGAGAGAGAGAGAGAGAGACAGACACAGACAGACAGAGACAGACAGACAAGAGAGAGAGAGAGAGAGAGAGAGAGAGAGAGAGAGAGAGAGAGAGAGAAAAATGGTAAATTGATGACTGACTATGATAGAGGAAAAGATTGTTTTGTGATGATCTCGTTATTCCTAATCTGATGCAATGATATATTAAGTATTCTTAGATCTGTAGACTTGGGGTAAAATAAAGTACAATGCGTTCCGTTGCTACAGAACTATATATAAGTGGTCCTGTGTGTGTGTGTGTGTGTGTGTGTGTGTGTGTGTGTGTGTGTGTGTGTGTGTGTGTGTGTGTGTGTGTGTGTGTGTGTGTGTGTGTGTGTGTGTGTGTGTGTGTGTGTGTGTTCAAGGTCACATGACGTAACTCCCTACACACACACACACGCGCGTATCTCTCTTATCACTTTCGATATGGATCTCTATGTGACAAGAACTGATAACCGATGCTTCTTGTATTAATGTTAACGATTAATTAATGTGTTAAGTCTAATAAATCAACAGAACCGAGAAATAATGAGTAAAAACAGTATATGGGAACTGTATTTCCTATGGAGCACAAGTTACCACATCTCGCTACAGGGGATTTTCCACTGACAAATTCCTGTCCCACTTGAGCAAAGGAATGTGTGTGGTGTCCCATCATTACCCAAAGATCGGTAATAATGAACTCCAAACTCGCACTGGGAGGGTGAAACTGGCGATCGCGAGTTCGGCTCACGTGAACAAGACCATGGGTGAATGACACAACCACAAAACTAAACATGGAATATAATAAACCTACCTAAGTTATAAGTCTTTAGGTTAAGAAAAAAAAACTGACATAGCTATATTGCCAAGGTTTAAAACGAAGTATGAACGTCAAAAAAGCTGCATACTCCTACAATCAGCTGCTCTAAATAAAAACAGCTGATGTCAAGGCAAAAAAACCCAACACTACGTAGCTTAGTAACAAAGAACAGCCACTCACCTTTATCTGCTAGCGTGCCTGAGGTGACTGTGTGGCTGTACACGCCTTGAGGCACGCCGGGGAGACTGGGAGGAATGAGAGAGAGAGAGAGAGACAGAGAGAGAGAGACAGGAGAAACCCGTGAGGCATGTGAGTGAACGAGATATTTGGCTAAGGTTCTCTCTCTCTCTCTCTCACACACCGCTATGTTGCCAGCTAACACTTTAACTACCCTTTTTAATACTCATTAGACTATACATCAGACGAGAACCAAATATATATCTGTTTTCAAGACTTGGTATACACACACACACGTACATACATACATACGCGTCCACACACTAAGGGGGTACTACGCAAAAAATGCTTTCATGAAATTGGCATCATGGTAATCGGTGTGTTGATGTGCGAATGTTACCTAATGCTACGGTGGTATTTAAACGTACGGCGGGAACATGGTTTTGACACACACACACATACACACACACGCAACACACACACACACAAACATTGCTCTGGCCCTGTAAAATACAACTAGATGAATACACATCGGAGCTCCGTAGTGTAAGGGTTAGCACGCTCGGCTCACAACCGAGAAGTCCCGGGTTCGATCCCCGGGCGGAGCGAAGACAGACGGGCGGTCTTCTTTAAAAACCCGAGCCCCTGTCCACCCAGCAGTGAATGGGTACCGGGTGTTACCCGGGGGTTTGTGACCCGCCTCCCGGGGTGATGGCTTCGGCCAACACTAAGCACTAAGCAGGAATGATAAAAATGTTGATATGGGGACGGGGCCACACGAGCGTTGCTCAGGCCCTGTAAAATACAACTAGATGAATACACACATACACAACACACACACACACACAACATACACAACAACAAAACACACACACACACAACACAAACACACACACATTAAAACATACACACAATTCATGACATGTAAACGTACCAAAAAATAAATGGTAAAAAAGAATGCTAAAAAAAATAACTTCATACAAAAATACAGTAAAACCTCTCCTATTGGGACTACTTGGGCCAAGGAGTGGTCCGAGTAATGCAAGGTGCCGAATAATGGGGGGACTATATATGAGGGTATATGTATACAAAAAATAATAAAAAAAAAAAAAAAAAAAAAAAAAAAAATCTAGGTGTATATAGCTAGGAAATTTCGACCCCTAAAAAAAAAAAAAAAAAAAAAATTGTAGTTGTATATATAGCTCAGAGGTCGCAAACTTTGTCAGTGTGGCACCCTGGATTTATAAATCCTTTCTGTGGCACCCCTTTTTCACCATTATTTTATCTTTCACCATCGTACAGCAAGGAAACACACTAACTCGATGTATAGTGCCTCACTGAAAAAATGGGACAAGTACCTATCAGTACTGGACGACCGACGCGTATAAACAAAGAAATTTGGTTACGCAAGGAGTACTATTACATTCTATTGCCAATTTGCCAAAATTCATGGCAACTGTGGCACCCTAAACTGTCCGTGGCACCCAGGGTGCCGCGGCACCCAGTTTGAGACCCTGAATATAGCTAGAAAATTTCGACCCCTAAAAAAAAAAAAAAAAAAAAAATTCTAGGTATTTGTATAGCTAGGAAATTTCGATCCCTAAAAAAAAAAAAAAAAAATAATTATTGGTGTATTACCTATAGCTATGAAATTTCGATGTATAATGAAATTTGGTGTATACCTATAGCTATGAAATTTCGACCCCTAAAAAAAAAAAAAAAAAAAAATTGTTTGGTTTTATTTGTAGTGTATAGCTAGGAAATTTCGACCCCTAAAAAAAAAAAAAAAAAAAATTGTGGGTATTTTTTAGTGTATAGCTAGGAAATTTCGAATCCCTAAAAAAAAAAAAAAATTAATTGTGTATTAAACCCATAGCTATGAAATGTCGTGTATAATGAAATTTGGTGTATACCTATACTATGAAATTTCGACCCCTTAAAAAAAAAAAAAAGCAAAAAAAAAAAAAAAAAAAAATTTTAGGTATATAGCTAGGAAATTTCGAGCCCTAAAAAAAAAAAAAAAAAAAAAAAAAAAATATTGGTTTATATACTATGCTATGAGATTTCGACCCCTAAATATATATAAAAAAGAAAAAAGGTCCGAATAATGTCAAAATCTGAATAATGAGGGTCCGAATACGAGGGGTTTTATTGTAATAAGTAAAAACAAAAACACATATCTGGGAGTAACTTCGGTAAAGGTAATATGAATAGAGAGAGATAGATAGAGAGATAGATAAACAATAAATAGTGTATAGACAGATAGGTAAACAGACAGGTAAACACAGTAAATATAGTGTATAGACAGATAGGTAAACAGACAGGTAAACACAGTAAATATAGTGTATAGACAGATAGGTAAACAGACAGGTAAACACAGTAAATATAGTGTAGACAGATAGGTAAACAGACAGGTAAACACAGTAAATACATAGATAGATAGATAGAGAGATAAACAATAAATAGTGTATAGACAGATAGGTAAACAGACAGGTAAACACAGTAAATATAGTGTATAGACAGATAGGTAAACAGACAGGTAAACACAGTAAATATAGTGTAGACAGATAGGTAAACAGACAGGTAAACACAGTAAATACATAGATAGATAAATAGAGAGATAATAAACAATAAATAGTGTATAGACAGATAGGTAAACAGACAGGTAAACACAGTAAATATAGTGTATAGACAGATAGGTAAACAGACAGGTAAACACAGTAAATACATAGATAGATAGATAGATAGATAGATAAACAATAAATAGTGTATAGACAGATAGGTAAACAGACAGATAAACACAGTAAATACATAGATAGATAGATAGATAGATAGATAAACAATAAATAGTGTATAGACAGATAGGTAAACAGACAGATAAACACAGTAAATACATAGATAGATAGATAGATAGAGATAGATAAACAATAAAATAGTGTATAGACAGTAGGTAAACAGAAGATAAACACAGTAATAAAATAGATAGATAGATAGAGAGATAAACAATAAATAGTGTATAGACAGATAGGTAAACAGACAGGTAAACACAGTAAATACATAGATAGATAGATAGAGAGATAAACAATAAATAGTGTATAGACAGATAGGTAAACAGACAGATAAACACAGTAAATACATAGATAGATAGATAGAGAGATAAACAATAAATAGTGTATAGACAGATAGGTAAACAGACAGGTAAACACAGTAAATACATAGATAGATAGATAGAGAGATAAACAATAAATAGTGTATAGACAGATAGGTAAACAGACAGATAAACACAGTAAATACATAGATAGATAGATAGAGAGATAAACAATAAATAGTGTATAGACAGATAGGTAAACAGACAGGTAAACACAGTAAATACATAGATAGATAGGTAGAGATAGATAAACAATAAATAGTGTATAGACAGATAGGTAAACAGACAGATAAATACAGTAAATACATAGATAGATAGAGAGATAGATAAACAATAAATAGTGTATAGACAGATAGGTAAACAGACAGGTAAACACATAGAAACAGGAAACTTTGTAGGTATCAGGAAAGCTTACCAGTTAAACTAATGCATGAAAACTGAATGTATAGAAAGAAAGTAACATAGGAGAATAAGGAAGCTATAAGAGGCCGTGAGACCTACACGTGGTAGTTCCTGTTACTTAACACTACCTACATCCACCTTGCATCCCCATCCATTAAGTCTAGCCTCCTTATAAAACTCCCTATTGACTCTGCACTAACTACCTGACGACTGAGTCCATTTCAATCATTCACCACCCTATTTGTGAACTAGTTTCTTCAACAGACAATCAAAATCAGTCCTGAATACTAATATACCTTGATTTCCTTACCTGTTTTGTGTATAGTAGAGTTGCCCTTCACTCCATGCTGTGTTGAATGTACATAAATCAGAATTGCCTGATAGTGAAGACAGTAGAACAATCGATAATGTATAATAGATTGAGTCCTGAATACTAATATACCTTGATTTCATTACCTGTTTTGTGTGTAGTAGAGTTGCCATTCGTTCCATGCTGTGTTGAATGTACATAAATTAGAATTGCCTGAAAGTGAAGACAGTAAACAACATAAAAGAAAAATAGATTTTAAAGATTGTAAAGCCTCAAAGGGGGGGAAAGTGGGAGCCAAGAGGGGCCCATGGCACTATGGCAAGGCATGACAAGGGAGGTTAGAGAGAGAGAGTGAAATGGTGAGGGAAGGAGAGAGGAATGGCATGTTAGAGAGAGGAATGGCATGTTAGAGAGAGGAATGGCATGTTAGAGAGAGGAAGGCATTTTAAAGAGGAATGGGGATGTCAGCGGATGTTTTGATCAATGAAGGAAACATGATAGCGAACAAGAAGGTTTCTCATCAATAAGTCGCCCTGAAAGACATCCTATAGACATAAGACATAAAGACAGACACAAGGAAAAAATTGAAATGAAAATAATGAGACATATAAAAAGAGATAATTGAAGTTAGTTAGACAGTTAGTTAGTTAGTTAATTAGTTAGAATGATGATAATTGAAAAACACCATCAAAACTAAGATCCTATTCGCTATAGGAAGAAAGAGATATAAAAAGAAAGAGATAATTGAAGTTAGTTAGAAAGTTAGTTAGTTCCGAGATAACAGTGAGTCGCCAGGCGCCCAAAATTACAATTATAGCATCACTACTCTGTGTATTTCCACGAAGATGTACACAGTGTTTAATCATGACTGTAAATCTACCCGTTTCAGCGTTGTTTTTCTTGTAGCTGCAAAATAAAGTTGCGCTTTTCTTCTCCGTTTTTCTTCGCGCGAGACGATAGTAAAAAATAGCCTTTCGGGCGGGAAGACCAGTTTTCCCAAATTTTTAAACTTGAAAAGAATTTTTTTTCACGTTGGCAGAGGAATTTTTATATATCCAAGCATCTTCCGCAGTTAATATATATAGACTTGTTTTACTTTACCTCTAATTTCCCAGAATTCCCCAGAGTGGCGACTCAACTGTTGGGTTAAAATACCAGCTGGCGACTTTACTGTAGTAGGTATAGTGAGGTCGCCACTCAGTTTTATTTTTGTCATTTGTTCATTTATAGCCCTAATATGACACAGATGAAGACACAAAATGACACAGACTTTCCAGATAGACCCTTCTAACTTTCCTGAAATCATGGATGTACAAATGTAACTATTAACGCCACCACACGTCTGTAAATAACAAAGAAACGTAAAACTGGCGACTTCACTGTTATCTACGGTAGAATGAAGATAATTGAAAAACACCATCAAAACTAAGATCCTATTCGCTATAGGAAGAAAGAGATATAAAAAGAAAGAGATAATTGAAGTTAGTTAGAAAGTTAGTTAGTTAGTTAGTTAGTTAATTAGAAAGGTAATTGAAAACCACCACCAACACTAAGATCCTAATAGCATCAATGCCAAGAATGCCCCGTCCTCAACGTGACCTCCTCCTATCATGACACCCCTGAAAGGATTGCTAAATCATAGAGTTTCTTGTTTGTGCTTTTTACTTGAAATTGCTGTATAAACCAGGATATGTTTTTCTGTATCAATAGTCAGTGCTGGGCACGCCATCCAAAAACAGGTGGTCCACTATCGCTATTCCGCGATAAAAAATTTGGCATTCCGCGATCGCGGAATATTGATTTAAGTTTGAATTAAAATTCCGCGATCGTTTATTCCGCGATCGGTAATCGCTAGCGAAGTTTTTCTTTAAGAAATAAAGCATTAAGCCATTATAGCCCATTAAGTAATAACTGTTAAGTCTCAACTCTTAAGTGTAGTAACCATTACATTTCAAAACCATTTAAAAAATAAAATTTTGGATCGTGGACTAAAAATCGCGGAATTAAAGGCAAAAAAATTTGCCTTTAATTCTTTGCCGCGAATGCGATCATGGCAAATGTTTTTTTTATTTTTGAATTAATTTATTGAATTAATTCAAATTTAATAAAAATTCCGCGATCGATTTTTGGTAGTCCGCGATCGCGGAATCGCGGAATCGCAGACTATAATTCCGCGACGCCCAGCACTGTCCATAGCAGACAAGGAGGTTCCCCGACACAGGTTTTGGGTCACCACAATTGTCACCATTATGGCTCTCATCACAGCAACAACCAAACATTACAATTAACCAGGGCCTTTCTGCTATACTGTGTGAACTAGGCGGTTGCACAGGGCCCCCGAAGCCACCAAGGGGCCCCCGAGCTGCCATTATTATTATTAATTATTTTTAATCTAGTCTCTTTTCCTCTTAAAGTGCACCAGATTGATGCATTTGAATACACACAAACCTAGTTTTCCCGGACTACTAGGGGGGGGGGGGCACTGGTCCGGGAACCACAAACGTCCGGGAATCGCAACAGTCCGAGGCCATTACCCACCCCCGGACGTATGTCCTACTCTTATCTATTTACGGACTGGACCAGGCATTTGTCCGGGACTCTGACATATCCCCGGACCTCGGAATTTGTCCGGCAAATCCGATATCCGGGAAAACGAGGGTTGTGTGTATTAAAGGCGTGCCCCCGGACCACCTTAGAGGGCTTGGAATCCCCCCACCACAGTTTTACAAAATAGGGCCCCAAACGCATTTCGCATAGGCCTCCAAACAGCATTTCGCATAGGGGCCCCAAACAGCATTTCGCATAGGGCCCCCAAACAGCATTTCGCATAGGGCCCCCAAACAGCATTTCGCATAGGGCCCCCAAACAGCATGTCGCATAGGGCCCCCAAACAGCATTTCGCATAGGGCCCCCAAACAGCATGTCGCATAGGGCCCCCAAACAGCATTTCGCATAGGGCCCCAAACAGCATGTCGCATAGGGCCCCCAAACAGCATTTCCCATAGGGCCCCCAAACAGCATTTCCCATAGGGCCCCAAACAGCATGTCGCATAGGGCCCCCAAACAGCATTTCCCATAGGGCCCCCAAACAGCATTTCCCATAGGGCCCCCAAACAGCATTTCCCATAGGGCCCCCAAACAGCATTTCGCATAGGGCCCCCAAACAGCATTTCGCATAGGGGCCCCAAACAGCATTTCCCATAGGGGCCCCAAACAGCATTTCCCATAGGGGCCCCAAACAGCATTTCCCATAGGGCCCCCAAAAGCTAGGGCCCCCAAAAGCATTTCATAGGCCCCCAACAGCATTTCGCATAGGGGCCCCAAACAGCATTTCCCATAGGGGCCCCAAACAGCATTTCCCATAGGGGCCCCAAACAGCATTTCCCATAGGGGCCCCAAAAGGCTAGAAATGACACTGTACCTAACCCACATAACTGGTAATCTTATATATCAACTTTACCACAGTAGTAAATAACACAACACACATTAATACAACACCCATAAAATCATTACCACAGTAAGAGCTTCATAACACATCTCTCATAGTTGTCATATAAGAACATAAGAAATAAAGAAGCTATAAGAGGCCGTAAAATGGTAATGGTTGAAGTTCCCAAACTCGGCAACACCCAAAACTCGGCTATGGTTCCGGATTTTACAAAACCCGGCAGAACACCCAAAACCCGGCGCGTAGTTGCCGGGTCGGCCGCCAGGTGCCACCACACTAGGCCGCTTGGTTTCTCCCGCCGATTTGTTTGTTGTTATTGTTCAGTGGTGTTGTGACTGTAGAGTTGTGTACACTGTTATTTTGTGTACTTCTACAGGTCTGTTATTGGTATTATGGCTCCCAAACGTCCAAACGTGATTTTCATGCTTTTTTTCCCCTTAATATATCTACGTTCTAAAAGTCGGAAAATTCCATTACTCGGCTCGGCGCTGGTCCCGAGGTTGCCGAGTTTGGGAACTTCAACCTGTATACATAAATGAGACGGCTGGTAACCCAAGTGATGACAGCTGCCTACATGTGTTTACTGGCCATGTCAAGATATAGAATAGTGGTGCAAATGTAGATACTTGTAAACAGTTGCAGGAAGAAATGAACTATAAACCGTCTAGGAACATCAAAAAGTTATTAAAAAAAAAAAAAAAAAAAAAAAGCAGATGAAAGTTAATCCACTTTTAAAATCCAGAAAAATCCACCTTTAAAATCCAGAAAAATCCACCTTTAAAATCCAGAAAAATCCACCTTTAAAATCCAGAAAAAAATCCACCTTTAAAATCCAGAAAAATCCACCTTTAAAATCCAGAAAAATCCACCTTTAAAATCCAGAAAAAAATCCACCTTTAAAATCCAGAAAAAAATCCACCTTTAAAACAGTTGAAATAAAACTGAACACACTCCTCCAACACAACTAGGCAAAACCACTTCTTACACCACAAACCAGTCCAACTCATAACCTCACAAGTACACTCAAAAACCTTACACAAAAAGTCAAAGATATAACCCCACACATCCAGCCAGACAAACATGCCCATATCATCCTCATCTGTCTGCCTAGCGTCACATTTTCCCATAAGGCTAGACAGTCGATGATACCCTTTCAACTGTCTCTATCCATTGCCACAACCTCCTCAATGCCCAATGCTGCCTGATCTCTACAGCACACTGCCTCATGTCTTCCTGTAACACCCAGATAATACGCTAAACGGGGGCACACGCAGGGGGAGGCCAGGGCAAATTTCCTTCCTTCTAAGAAACCAGAATACACTAACACTCGGTAAAAAAAAATGACAGGTTCTAGTGATGTGGCCGCGTCACCTGCCCGCGTACCTTGATTTGGTCCACTTATGCTTCACGTAATGCCTTGGACAAGCATCTAAACACTACCATAACTATTGTTTCAGTAGCATAAATAAGAAATAAGGCCTGGAAAGGAAATAAACTGATTTGGGAAAAATTTACCATCCAGTCGGCTAGCAAGAAATTTGGTGGGTTTACTAGACTGGCTGGCAAAAAAAAAAATCTGGCCCTCCCCGAAAAAAAGTCCTGGGTGCCCCTGCCCTGTGCCTACACTATGGACACACAAGACCCCCCCCTCTACACCTTGAGGCCCTCCACCCCCCTCTACACCCTGAGGTTGGCCACGGCGGGGATGATGGTGGCGTAGATGTCAATGCCGCGCAGGAATATTTTCTCGTTGAGAAACTCGTTGTGGTCGTGAGAGCAGTGGAGTGTGGTTCATGGGGGAGAAGCCCAGCGCTGGGATGCCGATCTGGGGGGGGGGGGGGGAGAGAGAGAGAGAGAGAGGAGAGGAGAGAGAGAGAGAGAGAGAGAGAGAGAGAGAGAGAGAGAGAGAGAGAGAGAGAGAGAGAGAGAGAGAGAGAGAGATCTACTTAAGATAGAGTGAGAGATATAAGAGAATCACAAATTTGAGGATATCTAGAAATCTACATATAGACTCTAAGAGAAAATCTACAATATTTGAGGAATCTTAAGAGAAAATCTACAATATTTGAGGATATCTTAAGAGAAAATCTACAATATTTGAGGACATCTTAAGAGAAAATCTACTCTTAGACAAGATTTGAGGACACCTTAAGGCTACAGGGACAGTCAGGAAATACAACCCACCAGAATCTAATACAAGGAACAAAACAAATGAAAACAATGAAAATAGCAACTGAGAAGCACTACAAGAACCGTCCAACACACTACTGTAGGCAGGGCCGGATTATGACCTTTTGGGGCCCCTAGGCTAGTTAAATTGTGGGCCCCCTCAGACGGAGTCACCCTCTAACTCGCCCGCACCCGAATTTTTTTTACATTATATAGCAAAATAAGTGAGCTGAAAAACAATCTATACGCTACATTCACAAATAAGTGTTTTACTGTGTTTAGCACAATGATAAACACACATGGACTGGGGCCCCATGATTTACAGCTAGGGTCCCAAACAGGGGCCCTTTATCTCAAATAAAGGCCTCAAACAGAGGCCCTTTATCTCAAATAAAGGGCCTCAAGCAGGGGCCCTTTATCTCAAATAAAGGCCTCAAACAGAGGCCTTTTATCTCAAATAAAGGGCCTCAAGCAGGGGCCCTTTATCTCAAATTATTTAAAATTTTATTTTAAGTTAAATGAATTATTCAGCAATGCAAAATATCCTTTTTAAAAAAAAATCATAAATGGAAATCTTTTAGCAGGGACCCCAGGTTTGGGCCCCCAAGCTTGGGGGGCCCCAGGCTCCAGCCTATACTAGCCTATAGGATAATCCGGCCCTGACTGTAGGTAGGAAGATGATTAACTTAGATGAGGATAAACAGGTGAAGGGGAGCGGTGGCAGAGTGGTTAGTGTCTCCATGGGGCGTGCTTGGTACCCGAGTTCGATCCCGAGTGAGACCCATAAATCCACTTGAGATCTTTCTGCACCGTGGAGTGGCCTAAGAACACCCACATGCTGCCCATTAACTCTACCTAGGATTGTGAGTGCCTGGGAGGACACAGGGGGGCGGCATGAGCCTCTAATCACAGGCGTCACTATAACAATCCTGCCTGCACCACCACGGGAGAGGACCAACCATCACAGCCCTCAAGTGAACCTCCAGGGCCAAAAAACAGCTACTACTACTACTATTACTACCACCACTACTACTACTACTACTACTACTTCCAACCATCACAGCCCTCAAGTGAACCTCCAGGGCCAAAAAATAGCTACTACTACTACTATTACTACCACCACTACTACTACTAC
This sequence comes from Chionoecetes opilio, assembly GCA_016584305.1. NCBI lineage: Eukaryota > Metazoa > Arthropoda > Malacostraca > Decapoda > Majidae > Chionoecetes > Chionoecetes opilio. Next base: position 36,578 of record JACEEZ010006830.1, read on the forward strand.
TACTACTACTACTACTTCCAACCATCACAGCCCTCAAGTGTGCCTCCAGAGCCTGCCATCCCAGCCCTGGAGCTCACGGCCTACACGCGCTATAGGCTGAAATTAATATATATAAAACAATACATGTTTCAACGTGTGGTCTTACCTCTCTAAGATACCGGGAGTCTGTGGCGGCCGGGAATATCTCCTTGATCAGTTTGATGTCCCTGGGGGGGGAGAGGAGAGAGAGAGAGAGAGAGAGAGAGAGAGAGAGAGAGAGAGAGAGAGAGAGAGAGAGAGAGAGAGAGAGAGAGAGAGAGAGAGAGAGAGAGAGAGAGAGAGAGAGAGAGACAATAAAGAAAAAAATACAAAGAAACAACAAAACAAAAGAAAATTTCACAATGGAACAAATTTTAGAGGAATAGATTAGGGGAATGAAATAGATATACGAAGAGAGAGAGAGAGAGAGGAAAAGAGTAGAGAGAGAGAAGAGAGAGGACGAGAGGAAGAGAGAGAGAGAGAGAGAGAGAGAGAGAAGAAGAGAGAGAGGAAGAGAGAGAGACGGAGAGAGAGAGAGAGAAGAAAAGAGGGAGAGAAGATGAGAGAGAGAGAGAGAGAGAGAGGAGTGAGAGAGTAGAGAAGGAGACGAGAGCAGAGACGAGAGAGAGAAGAGAGAAGAGACGAGAGAGTGGAGAGAGACAAGAGAGGAGGAGAGAGAATGTATCATGAGTATCCATTCCTCATATCTTTGTTGTCAATTTCAGCATCTCGTATCCATATTAACAACTCTACTAATAACTAGCATGCCTTCCTTAACTATCCTCTGATCTATGTACATTATCTAAGCAGCTTCATGTACAAGGAGATTGAGGGAAGAGGTGACAGAATAGAGGTCAAGTACATAAGAACATAAGAAAGCAAGGAAGCTACAAGAGGCCGTGAGACCTACACGAGGTAGTGCCTAAGTAAGATTTAGTGTGTGTGTGTCTGATAGTCTGAGTGAGCATGTATTCATCTAGCTAACTTTTTCTAGTCATCTTTTGTATTTTACAGGGCCTGAGCTACACCTGTATGATCCTGTCTCCATAGATACATTTTAAATTTGCTTCTTTAATGTTTAGTGTTGGGGGAAGCCACCACCCCGGGAGGCGGGTCACAAACCCCCGGCTAACACCCATTCACTGCTGGGTGGACAGGGGCTCAGGTTTTAAGGAGACCGCCCGTCTGTCTTCGCTCCGCCCGGGGATCGAACCCGGGACTTCTCGGTTGTGAGCCGAGCGTGCTACCACTACACTACGGAGTACCCTTTTTAATAGGGGCTAATCTTCTCTGTAGCGTTCCAATTTTAGTGTATGTACTGCTGAAATGAGTACATCAGGGACAGATATGTACGTGTGTGTGTGTGTGTGTCTGTGTCAAAATTGTTTCACCTTTTGGTCATTGTTTGATGATGTGGACTCTGGCAGGTGTTTTTTTTTTTTTTTTTTTTTTTTTTTTTTTTTTTTTTTTTTTTTTTTTTTTTTTTTTTTTTTTTGGTCAAATTTCTTCGTAAGTAAAAGCCTTATAACTCGGCACTGTATAACTCGGAATTTGATATAACTCGGCATGGCAAAGACGTTTTTTTTTTTTTTTTTTTTTTTTTTTTTTCCCCCCCCCATATCAGAGGAGGACATTGCATAACTCGGCACATTGAATAACTCGGCAAGGGTCAGAGTCCCTATCGTGCCCAGTTATAAGGCTTTTACTGTACATCCATTTTGTATTTTGAAGTCAGAGGTACTGGTTGTAATTGTAGTTGTGGGCAATAAACAATCTATCTATCTATCTATCTATCTGTCTGTGTGTTTTAGTCACTCACTCTTTCTTGCAGTGGTTGTACTTGTAGCTGAGGGCAATAAACAATCTATCTATCTATCTATCTGTCTGTGTTTTAGTCACTCACTCTTTCTTGCAGTGGTTGTACTTGTAGCTGAGGGCAATAAACAATCTATCTATCTATCTATCTGTCTGTGTGTTTTAGTCACTCACTCTTTCTTGCAGTGGTTGTACTTGTAGCTGAGGGCAATAAACAATCCATCTATCTATCTATCTATCTGTCTGTGTGTTTTAGTCACTCACTCTTTCTTGCAGTGGTTGTAATTGTAGCTGTGGGCAATAAACAATCTATCTATCTATCTATCTATCTGTCTGTCTGTGTGTTTTCGTCACTCACTCTTTCTTGCAGTGGTTGTACTTGTAGCTGTGGGCAATAAACAATCTATCTATCTATCTATCTATCTGTGTGTTTTAGTCACTCACTCTTTCTTGCAGTGGTTGTACTTGTAGCTGTGGGCAATAAACAATCTATCTATCTATCTATCTGTGTGTTTTAGTCACTCACTCTTTCTTGCAGTGGTTGTACTTGTAGCTGAGGGCAATAAACAATCTATCTATCTATCTATCTGTGTGTGTGTTTTAGTCACTCACTCTTTCTTGCAGTGGTTGTAATTGTAGCTGTGGGCAATAAACAATCTATCTATCTATCTATCTATCTATCTGTGTGTTTTAGTCACTCACTCTTTCTTGCAGTGGTTGTACTTGTAGCTGTGGGCAATAAACAATCTATCTATCTATCTGTCTGTGTGTTTTAGTCACTCACTCTTTCTTGCAGTGGTTGTACTTGTAGCTGAGGGCAATAAACAATCTATCTATCTATCTATCTATCTATCTATCTGTGTGTTTTAGTCACTCACTCTTTCTTGCAGTGGTTGTACTTGTAGCTGAGGGCAATAAACAATCTATCTATCTATCTATCTATCTGTCTGTGTGTTTTAGTCACTCACTCTTTCTTGCAGTGGTTGTACTTGTAGCTGAGGGCAATAAACAATCTATCTATCTATCTATCTATCTATCTGTGTGTTTTAGTCACTCACTCTTTCTTGCAGTGGTTGTACTTGTAGCTGTGGGCAATAAACAATCTATCTATCTATCTATCTATCTGTCTGTGTGTTTTAGTCACTCACTCTTTCTTGCAGTGGTTTGTACTTGTAGCTGAGGGCAATAAACAATCTATCTATCTATCTATCTATCTGTCTGTGTGTTTTAGTCACTCACTCTTTCTTGCAGTGGTTGTACTTGTAGCTGTGGGCAATAAAACAATCTATCTATCTATCTATCTATCTGTCTGTGTGTTTTAGTCACTCACTCTTTCTTGCAGTGGTTGTACTTGTAGCTGTGGGCAATAAAACATCTATCTATCTATCTATCTGTCTGTGTGTTTTAGTCACTCACTCTTTCTTGCAGTGGTTGTACTTGTAGCTGTGGGCAATAAACAATCTATCTATCTATCTATCTATCTGTGTGTTTTAGTCACTCACTCTTTCTTGCAGTGGTTGTAATTGTAGTTGTGGGCAATAAACAATCTATCTATCTATCTATCTATCTGTCTGTGTGTTTTAGTCACTCACTCTTTCTTGCAGTGGTTGTACTTGTAGCTGAGGGCAATAAACAATCTATCTATCTATCTATCTATCTGTGTGTTTTAGTCACTCACTCTTTCTTGCAGTGGTTGTACTTGTAGCTGAGGGCAATAAACAATCTATCTATCTATCTATCTATCTGTGTGTTTTAGTCACTCACTCTTTCTTGCAGTGGTTGTAATTGTAGCTGTGGGCAATAAACAATCTATCTATCTATCTATCTGTCTGTGTGTTTTAGTCACTCACTCTTTCTTGCAGTGGTTGTAATTGTAGCTGTGGGCAATAAACAATCTATCTATCTATCTATCTGTCTGTGTGTTTTAGTCACTCACTCTTTCTTGCAGTGGTTGTAATTGTAGCTGTGGGCAATAAACAATCTATCTATCCATCTATCTGTCTGTGTGTTTTAGTCACTCACTCTTTCTTGCAGTGGTTGTAATTGTAGCTGTGGGCAATAAACAATCTATCTATCTATCTATCTATCTGTGTGTTTTAGTCACTCACTCTTTCTTGCAGTGGTTGTACTTGTAGCTGAGGGCAATAAACAATCTATCTATCTATCTATCTATCTATCTGTGTGTTTTAGTCACTCACTCTTTCTTGCAGTGGTTGTACTTGTAGCTGAGGGCAATAAACAATCTATCTATCTATCTATCTATCTGTCTGTGTGTTTTCGTCACTCACTCTTTCTTGCAGGCTCCAGCAAAGGCGTCCCACCAGGCGCTCTTGCCATCCTCTACACAGGTGGTTTGCGGGCACTTGGTCTGGACAGAGGGGGAAACATTAACACCACAGAGAAAACTAAAGAAATAAAAACTAAAAATAACGAAATGAAGAGTTATAATAGACCTACATAGAAAAAAATCAAATAATATGAGACTAAAAAAATATATATAATTACGATTAAAAACTATGAATACAAAAATAAGGGGCGAGAGAGAGAGAGAGAGAGATAGAGATAGAGATAGAGAGAGAGAGAGAGAGAGAGAGAGAGAGAGAGAGAGAGAGATAGAGGAGAGCGAGAGAATAAAGAAAAAAATACAAAGAAACACACAAAACAAAAGAAAATTTCACAATGGAACAAAATTTAGAGGAATAGATTAGGGGAATGAAATAGATATAAGGAGAGAGAGAGAGAGAGAGAGAGAGAGAGAGAGAGAGAGAGAGAGAGAGAGAGAGAGAGAAGAGAGAGAGAGAGAGAGAGAGAGAGAGAGAGAGTAAACACAAATAAACACAATAAACGCAATACACAAATAAAATATGATCACTATACTGTATTCATTTTAGCAAGAACACTCACGATGGCTTAAGGCTGATCCACACTGGCATTTTTTCGGCATTTTTATAGGACGAAAAGTCGGCCTCATGAAAGACCGAGCGATCGCTGTGTGATTTTTGAAACCTATTGCGATCATGACACCAGACCCAAACCCAAACCCAGCCCCAGCCCCAGACCCAGACCCTTCTCGTCCTATAAAAATGCCGAAAAAACGCCAGTGTGAATCAGCCTTTAGTCCCAGCGACTCTACTATCCCCGGCGGCTGGGTAAACCTCCGAGCGGGTAAATAGTCCCCGGCGGCTGGTAAACCTCCGAGCGGGTAAATAGTCCCAGTCGTGCTGGGTAAACCTCCGAGCGGGTAAATAGTCCCCGGCGGCTGGGTAAACCTCCGAGCGGGTAAATAGTCCCCGGCGGCTGGGTAAACCTCCGAGCGGGTAAATAGTCCCCGGCGGCTGGGTAAACCTCCGAGCGGGTAAATAGTCCCCGGCGGCTGGGTAAAACTCCGAGCGGGTAAATAGTCCCCGGCGGCTGGGTAAACCATCCCGAGCGGGTAAATAGTTCCCGGCTGGCTGGGTAAACCTCCGAGCGGAGTAAATAGTCCCCGGCGGCTGGGTAAACCTCCGAGCGGGTAAATAGTCCCCGGCGGCTGGGTAAACCTCCGAGCGGGTAAATAGTCCCCGGCCGGCTGGGTAAACCTTCCGAGCGGGTAAATAGTCCCGGCGGCTGGGGTAAAACCTCCTATCGGGGTTAAATAGTCCCCGCGGCTGGGTAAACTCCGAGCGGGTAAATAGTCCCCGGCGGCTGGGTAAACCTCCGAGCGGGTAAATAGTCCCCCGGCGGCTTGGGTAAACCTACTCGAGCGGGTAAATAGTCCCCGGCGGCTGGGTAACCTACTCGAGCGGGTAAATAGTCCCCTCGTGTGCTGGGTAAACCTCCGAGCGGGTAAATAGTCCCCGTCGTGCTGGGTAAACCTCCGAGCGGGTAAATAGTCCCCCGTAGTGCTGGGTAAACTCCGAGCGGGTAAACAGTCCCGGCGGCTGGGTAAACCTCCGAGCGGGTAAATATCCCCGGCGGCTGGGTAAACCTCCGAGCGGGTAAATAGTCCCGGCGGCTGGGTAAACCTCCGAGCGGGTAAATAGTCCCCGGCGGCTGGGTAAACCTCCTAGCGGTGTAAATAGTCCCCGGGGCTGGGTAAACCTCCTAGCGGGTAAAATAGTCCCCGGCGGCTGGGTAAACCTCCGAGCGGGTAAATAGTCCCCGGCGGCTGGGTAAACCTCCGAGCGGGTAAATAGTCCCCGGCGGCTGGGTAAACCTCCGAGCGGGTAAATAGTCCCCGGCGGCTGGGTAAACCTCCGAGCGGGTAAATAGTCCCCGTGGTGCTGGGTAAACCTCCGAGCGGGTAAATAGTCCCCGGCGGCTGGGTAAACCTCCGAGCGGGTAAATAGTCCCCGGCGGCTGGGTAAACCTCCGAGCGGGTAAATAGTCCCCGGCAGCTGGGTAAACCTCCTAGCGGGTAAATAGTCAACAGAAAATGCTCGCCGACGTCAAGTATCTCAGCTACCCAGTCCGCCGGGGGAAGTGGAGGCGCCGGGGCAAAGGTATTAGGAGTTCTTGCCACACTTACAACAGTATAGGTGTACTAACAGTATAAACTACTTACCATTCGCCAGACAAGATAATTAATGTCATGTCAATAATAATGTCATGTCAATAATAATGTCATGTCAATAATAATATCATGTCAATAATAATGTCATGTCAATAATAATGTCATGTCAATAATAACGTCATGTCAATAATAATGTCATGTCAATAATAATGTCATGTCAATGAACTAATGTCATGTCAATAATAATGTATGTCAATAATAATGTCATGTCAATAATAATGTCATGTCAATAATAATGTCATGTCAATAATAATGTCATGTCAATAATAATGTCATGTCAATAATAATGTCATGTCAATAATAATGTCATGTCAATAATAATGTCATGTCAATAATAATGTCATGTCAATAATAATGTCATGTCAATAATAATATCATGTAAATAATAATGTCATGTCAATAATAATGTCATGTCAATAATAATATCATGTCAATAATAATGTCATGTCAATAATAACGTCATGTCAATAATAATGTCATGTCAATAATAATGTCATGTCAATAATAATGTCATGTCAATAATAATGTCATGTCAATAATAATATCATGTCAATAATAATGTCATGTCAATAATAATGTCATGTCAATAATAACGTCATGTCAATAATAATGTCATGTCAATAATAATGTCATGTCAATAATAATGTCATGTCAATAATAATGTCATGTCAATAATAATGTCATGTCAATAATAATGTCATGTCAATAATAATGTCATGTCAATAATAATGTCATGTCAATAATAATGTCATGTCAATAATAATGTCATGTCAAATAGGTCTATAAGTGAATGAGTTACAAATAGAGTATGTTATAAAATATAGTTAATAGTGATATAAGTACACACACACACACACATACACACACACACATACACACACACACACAGACACACACACACACACACACACACACTTTCAAGACTAAAACTCCCAACACTTGAGAAAAGAAGAGAAAGGGGAGATTTTACAGCAGTGTACAGAGCATCAATGGGTCTGGAAAAAATTGATAGAGAAGATCTGTTTGTGTGGGACGACAGAAGTACAAGAGGTCACGAGAAGAAATTGAAAAGGACAACATGCAAGAGGGACATAAAAAAATACAGCTTCCCGTATAGAAGCCTAGAAGCCTGGAACAACCTTGATGCAAAAGTGATTAATGCAAGAAGTATTCAGGACTTCAAAGGCAAGCTGGATAATAGTAGATTTGGAGACGGGACAGTACGAGCATAGCGCTTTTCCTGTATGTTACAACTAGGTAAATACACACACACACACACACACACACACACACACACACACACACACACACACACACATAAGTCCATACATACATATACACACACTGGATGTTAGTAGTTTTGAAGACGGAACAAGACGAACACACTGTAGAAGACACTGTAGCTCATTCACTATATGTCACAGCTAGGTAAACACACACACACACACACACACACAACACACACACACACACACACACACACACTTACCTGGTTCTGAAAGTCCATGATGACATCCTTCCCAGCCTCCCTGCACCAGCCCTGCATCTTGGCCTCCAGGGCGTCCATGTCCATGGTGGGTGGCACGCGGATGTTGAACCCCACACTCAGCTCCGCCGGGACCACGTTGAACTGCACGCCACCCTGCAGGCACACAGATCACAACATAAGAACATAAGGAAACTACAAGAGGCCTATCATCAATATCTTCGGGACCATGTTGAACTCCACGCCCCCCTGCAGGCAACAGATCACAACATAAGAACATAAGGAAGATACAAGAGGCCTATCATCAATATCTTCGGGACCACGTTGAACTGCACGCCACAGATCACAACATAAGAACATAAGGAAGATACAAGAGGCCTATCATCAATATCTTCGGGACCACGTTGAACTCACACGCCACAGATCACAACATAAGAACATAAGGACAACTACAAGAGGCCTACATCAATATCTTCGGGACCACGTTGAACTCCCACGCCACAGATCACAACATAAGAACATAAGGAAATACAAGAGGCCTATCATCATATCTTCGGGACCACGTTGACAACTGCACGCCACCACTCGCAGGCCACAGATCACAACATAAAGAACATAAGGAAACTACAAGAGGCCTATCATCAATATCTTCGGGACCACGTTGAACTGCAGGCCACAGATCACAACATAAGAACATAAGGAAACTACAAGAGGCCTATCATCAATATCTTCAGGACCACGTTGAACTGCAGGCCACAGACCACAACATAAGAACATAAGGAAACTACAAGAGGCCTATCATCAATATCTTCGGGACCACGTTGAACTCCCACGCCACAGATCACAAACATAAGAACATAAGGAAACTACAAGAGGCCTATCATCAATATCTTCGGGACCACGTTGAACTCCACGCCACAGATCACAACATAAGAACATAAGGAAACTACAAGAGGCCTATCATCAATATCTTCGGACCACGTTGAACTGCACGCCCCCTGCAGGGAAAAGCGATCACAACATAAGAACATAAGGAAACTACAAGAGGCCTATCATCAATATCTTCGGGACCACGTTGAACTGCACGCCACAGATCACAACATAAGAACATAAGGAAACTACAAGAGGCCTATCATCAATATCTTTGGGAACCACGTTGAACTCCACGCCCCCCTGCAGGGAAACCATCACAACATAAGAACATAAGGAAACTACAAGAGGCCTATCATCAATATCTTCGGGACCACGTTGAACTGCAGGCCACAGATCACAACATAAGAACATAAGGAAACTACAAGAGGCCTATCATCAATATCTTCAGGACCACGTTGAACTGCAGGCCACAGATCACAACATAAGAACATAAGGAAACTACAAGAGGCCTATCATCAATATCTTCGGGACCACGTTGAACTGCAGCCACAGATCACAACATAAGAACATAAGGAAACTACAAGAGGCCTATCATCAATATCTTCGGGACCACGTTGAACTGCAGGCCACAGATCACAACATAAGAACATAAGGAAACTACAAGAGGCCTATCATCAATATCTTCGGGACCACGTTGAACTGCAGGCCACAGATCACAACATAAGAACATAAGGAAACTACAAGAGGCCTATCATCAATATCTTCGGGACCACGTTGAACTGCATGCAAAGGATCACAACATAAGAACATAAGGAAGATACAAGAGGCCTATCATCAATATCTTCGGGACCACGTTGAACTGCACGCCCCCCTGCAGGGAAATCATCACAACATAAGAACATAAGGAAACTACAGGGCCTATCATCAATATCTTTGGGACCACGTTGAACTCCACGCCACAGATCACAACATAAGAACATGAGGAAAACTACAAGAGGCCTATCATCAATATCTTCGGGACCACGTTGAACTGCACGCCCACAGATCACAACATAAGAACATAAGGAAACTACAAGAGGCCTATCATCAATATCTTTGGGACCATGTTGAACTGCACGCCACAGATCACAACATAAGAACATAAGGAAACTACAAGAGGCCTATCATTAATATCTTTGGGACCATGTTGAAACTCACGCCACAGATCACAACATAAGAACATAAGAAACTACAAGAGGCCTATCATTAATATCTTTGGGACCATGTTGAACTCCACGCCACAGATCACAACATAAGAACATAAGGAAACTACAAGAGGCCTATCATCAATATCTTCGGGACCACGTTGAACTGCAGGCCACAGATCACAACATAAGAACATGAGGAAACTACAAGAGGCCTATCATCAATATCTTCGGGACCACGTTGAACTCCACGCCACAGATCACAGCATAAGAACATAAGGAAACTACAAGAGGCCTATCATCAATATCTTCGGGACCACGTTGAACTCCACGCCACAGATCACAGCATAAGAACATAAGGAAACTACAAGAGGCCTATCATCAATATCTTCGGGACCACGTTGAACTCCACGCCACAGATCACAGCATAAGAACATAAGGAAACTACAAGAGGCCTATCATCAATATCTTCGGGACCACGTTGAACTCCACGCCACAGATCACAGCATAAGAACATAAGGAAACTACAAGAGGCCTATCATCAATATCTTCGGGACCACGTTGAACTCCACGCCACCCTGCAGGCCACAGATCACAACATAAGAACATAAGGAAACTACAAGAGGCCTATCATCAATATCTTTCTGTTTAACGTCTGATTCCCCTATGATATCTTATTGCCATATAGTTAATTACCCTACAAATGCTACCAGAAATCAATTAATCTTCAAATATCATTCCTCAATTAGCTGACTTTTGAATATGTCAGTGGTTACTCCCTGAAATACACATGAAACCTACACATACATGCCTATATAATTTCAATATAGTCAGCAAAGCAATTGATCTCCCCCTCCTGACACAGCCTGAATCATGTCTCTGTTTAGCGTCAGATTTCTCCGTATGTCTTATAAGGTTAGACGGTCTATGATACACTTCCAGCTATCTCTATCCATTGCCTCAACCTCCTCAATGGTGGACAATGCTACATGACAGGGGCACACCTGGGGGGGGGGGGGGGGGCAAAGAAGGTCATGGCCACCCCAAACTTTCCTTCCTTGTCAGAAATCAGAATACACTACCAGTACGTAAAAAAATAATATTACAGGTTTTAGCGATGTGGCCGCGTCCCCTGCCTGTCTATACTGTCCCTATACCTTGCTTTGGTCATGCTTATGCTTCACGTAATGCCTTGGACAAGCCTCTAACACTGCCAAAACTATTGTATCAGTAGCAGAAATATGAAATAAGGCCTTAAAGGGGAATCAACTAATGGCGAGAATATTTACCATCCAGCGGCCAGTGAGAAATTTGTCGGGTTTACTAGACTCCCTGGCAAAACAATATTTCAGGCTGTTCCCGAAAAAATTCCTGGGTGTGCCTCTGCTGCCAGATGCTTTATAACACACTGCCTCCATGTCTTCCTTGGCCTGCCCGGTGGATGGCGACCTGGCACTTCCACTCCAACAGCTCTCCCCAATGCCTCACCCCCTTCTCTCCTCTTCACGTGCCCAAACCACCTCCATCTCCTTACTCTCACCTGGCACTTCCACTCCAACAGCTCTCCCCAATGCCTCACCACCTTCTCTCCTCTTCACGTGCCCAAACCACCTCCATCTCCTTACTCCCACCTGGCACTTCCACTCCAACAGCTCTCCCCAATGCCTCACCACCTTCTCTCCTCTTCACGTGCCCAAACCACCTCCATCTCCTTACTCTCACCTGGCACTTCCACTCCAACAGCTCTCCCCAATGCCTCACCACCTTCTCTCCTCTTCACGTGCCCAAACCACCTCCATCTCCTTACTCCCACCTGGCACTTCCACTCCAACAGCTCTCCCCAATGCCTCACCACCTTCTCTCCTCTTCACGTGCCCAAACCACCTCCATCTCCTTACTCTCACCTGGCACTTCCACTCCAACAGCTCTCCCCAATGCCTCACCACCTTCTCTCCTCTTCACGTGCCCAAACCACCTCCATCTCCTTACTCCCACCTGGCACTTCCACTCCAACAGCTCTCCCCAATGCCTCACCACCTTCTCTCCTCTTCACGTGCCCAAACCACCTCCATCTCCTTACTCTCTCCTGGCACTTCCACTCCAACAGCTCTCCCCAATGCCTCACCACCTTCTCTCCTCTTCACGTGCCCAAACCCACCTCCATCTCCTTACTCTCACCGGGCACTTCCACTCCAACAGCTCTCCCCAATGCCTCACCACCTTCTCTCCTCTTCACGTGCCCAAACCACCTCCATCTCCTTACTCTCACCTGGCACTTCCACTCCAACAGCTCTCCCCAATGCCTCACCACCTTCTCTCCTCTTCACGTGCCTAAACCACCTCATCTCCTTACTCTCACCTGGCACTTCCACTCCAACAGCTCTCCCCAATGCCTCACCACCTTCTCTCCTCTTCACGTGCCCAAACCACCTCCATCTCCTTACTCTCACCTGGCACTTCCACTCCAACAGCTCTCCCCAATGCCTCACCACCTTCTCTCCTCTTCACGTGCCCAAACCACCTCCATCTCCTTACTCTCACCTGGCACTTCCACTCCAACAGCTCTCCCCAATGCCTCACCACCTTCTCTCCTCTTCACTTTCCCAAACCACCTCCATCTCCTTACTCTCACCTGGCACTTCCACTCCAACAGCTCTCCCCAATGCCTCACCCCTTCTCTCCTCTTCACGTGCCCAAACCACCTCCATCTCCTTACTCTCACCTGGCACTTCCACTCCAACAGCTCTCCCCAATGCCTCACCACCTTCTCTCCTCTTCACGTGCCCAAACCACCTCCATCTCCTTACTCTCACCTGGCACTTCCACTCCAACAGCTCTCCCCAATGCCTCACCACCTTCTCTCCTCTTCACGTGCCCAAACCACCTCCATCTCCTTACTCTCACCTGGCACTTCCACTCCAACAGCTCTCCCCAATGCCTCACCACCTTCTCTCCTCTTCACGTGCCCAAACCACCTCCATCTCCTTACTCTCACCTGGCACTTCCACTCCAACAGCTCTCCCCAATGCCTCACCACCTTCTCTCCTCTTCACGTGCCCAAACCACCTCCATCTCCTTACTCTCACCTGGCACTTCACTCCAACAGCTCTCCCCAATGCCTCACACCTTCTCTCCTCTTCACGTGCCCAAACCACCTCCATCGCCTTACTCTCACCTGGCACTTCCACTCCAACAGCTCTCCCCAATGCCTCACCACCTTCTCTCCTCTTCACGTGCCCAAACCACCTCCATCTCCTTACTCTCACCTGGCACTTCCACTCCAACAGCTCTCCCCAATGCCTCACCACCTTCTCTCCTCTTCACGTGCCCAAACCACCTCCATCGCCTTACTCTCACCTGGTACTTCCACTCCAACAGCTCTCCCCAATGCCTCACCACCTTCTCTCCTCTTCACGTGCCCAAACCACCTCCATCTCCTTACTCTCACCTGGCACTTCCACTCCAACAGCTCTCCCCAATGCCTCACCACCTTCT
>JACEEZ010006830.1:55000-70000 GCA_016584305.1 Chionoecetes opilio
CCTCCTCCTCTTAGCTCCCTATAACCACTACTACTATTACTACTTCTACTATTACTATGACAGCTGCTACACTCCTCCTCCTCTTAGCTCCCTATAACCAGTGGTGGGATTCAAACATTGTAAGAACAGGTCCTCTCACTAAGGTCTCACTAACAACAGGTTCTCTCACTAGCACAGTCTCTAGCAGCAAACCATGCTGGCTGGCCCGATATACGCCAAGGTTGATCTTTGGGTTGCCACACGCTACAGTCTAGCAAGTGAAATTATTCATTCTAATGTTAATTAATAATTAATAGCTAATGTTCGTCTTGAACCCGTGTTCGGCTCCACCCGACATCAAATCTGGTTTTAGTCGTGTTTTTGACTACCAAAAGCCAGTAACAGATCTATGAGGGGTCTACCAAAATAAGTTATAAGTAAAAGGTGTCCATGGGGAAAAAATATTGAGAACCCCTGATTTAAGCTGACAACCGGTTCTCGGGATTAATGAAATTCCAAGAACAGGTTCTTATTATGAACCGGTGCGAACCGGCTGAATCCCATTACTGCCTATAACCGATACTACTATTACTACTACTATTACTACTACTACTACTACTACTACTACTACTGCCACTACTACTACTACTACTACTGCTGCCACTACTACTACTACAGGGAGGTCCCGTTACATTATACAAGCATTCGGTACACGAGAATCTGATGATACAAGATGTGTAAATTAGGGTCTATTTTCAATATACGAGATCGAAAATCCAATGCTATGACATTCAAACTGGGGTGAGTAAAATTATCAAGTTCAAAATACGTGCCCTACCACTCCCGGGCTGGACAAAGGGGGATTTGGTTGACCCCAGTCAGGTCACCCCTAGCAAGCCATGACATGAAGGGTAATTAAGCATATGGCGCAGCCTGACGATGGACGATGGACAATGGACGAGAGTTGCGCGGTCGTTTTCAGAGACACAGACTATTTTTTCTTGGCCTACAATAGGTGCTTGTTTTAATGGAGATAGTTTTTTTTTGCGCAAACCCATTAAAAAAACTATCTCCATTAAAACAAGCACCTATTGTAGGCCAAGAAAAACAGTGTCTCTGAAACGACCGCGCAACTCTCGTCCATTATTACCCCTAACCTAACTATTACCGTCGGCGAGTTTCCCCGATTTATGTAGGGACGAGCATTTGGGTAGACGAGAGTACCAGGTACCATGAGGCATGGATGGGAAATGTCACCGTGTTATGCAACTTGTTTGTGGATGGAGTAATGAGATAAATCAAAGCAAAATCTAACCTAGCCATTACCGTCGGCGAGTTTTCCCGATTTGTGTAGGGAGAAAAATATCGGTAGACGACAGTACCAGGTATACCATGAGGCAAGGATGGGTAATGTCACGGTGGTTATGCAACTTGTTTATGGATGGAGTAATAAGATAAATCAAAGCAAAGGTTGGTGATGTTGGTATAGACTCAAGAGTATTCATTGGCTCGTCAAGTAACACTTAAACCATGATGTACCACTACTTATTATGAGGAAAGACAACAAAAGGAACTCAATTAATAAGGTATTTTAATACTATCATAACCATGAATATGTACAACCTACAAAGAGAAGACTATAACTACGACGATGAAAAAATTTCAAGTTGTTTTGGGCGAAATTGATATTCCAGGTGTTATATTTCCGTGCTCGCTGACAACATAGAGAAGACCTGAGGTGATGGTTGATGTGCGAAGGCTTCTAAACCAGGAAAACAGTCACAGCAGAGTCTCATTAAGAAGTAAGCAAGTGATAAGGACACATTACGTACCTACCAGTTGCTTACCTTTTGACGAGGCTCTGTTATGACTCTGTTTTCTTGGTTTAAAAGCCTCTGCACATCAGCCATTACCTCAGGTCTTCTCTATAGTGTTGTCAGCGAGAACAGAGCACTGTAATATAGCACCTGGAATATCAATTTCGCGCAAAATAACTCGAAATTCTTCCATCGCCGTAGTTTTCCCTTCGTAGGTCCACCCGCGGCGACCCCGCCTTATCCCCACAATGCACCGATGTAAACAAACCGTGACGTAGTTATGGGTAGGGTCCATTAGCCAGGTGTACATACTACCCCTACCACTACTACTACTACTACTACTACTACTACTACTACTACTACTACTACTACAACTACTACTACTACTACAACTACTACTACCACCCACTACTACTACTACTACTACTACTACTACTACTACTACTACTACTACTACTACTACTACTACTACTACCACCACTACTACTACTAAAACCCCCACTCACGGGAAACACAGGCACGACATCGGTATGGGAGTTGAGCATGATGGAGGGCAGGGAGGGGTCAGTGCCGGGCAGGGTCATCACCACCGTGGGGTTGCCCGGCCCTAACTCCAGCACCTTGACCTCAGCACCCAGCACCTTGCCCTGCTTCTTCAGGAACTCCGTACAGGGGCCTGATGGGGGTAAAGGGGTGTTTGAGGTGGTTGCAGGGGGAGAAAGGGATAAAGGGGTGTCTCCTGATCACATTCGTTCCTAACAAAAATTTAGGAATAATATTTTAGGTCGTTCGTTTTATAAGGGACTCGTTCTATGCGGGATCCTAATGTACTTGAATAAAATATTGTATGCAAGAAGTTATGTGGGTAAGCGTAACAAGGTTTATGTATTGTATGTAGTCTATGTTTAGTTATGTGTGGTGTTTGGTCATGTGTGATTTAGTATTGTGTGATATTTGATCCTATGAGGTGTTTGATGTATGGTATGTAGCTAGGTTAGGTCAATGGTTGGTTATGTGTGGTGTTGGTTATGTGTGGTGTTGGTTATCCGTGGTGTTTGTCTATGTGAGGTACCTGGTGCGTGATGTTAGGTGTTGCACATATGTTTGCAACTAATGAAAACATTAATTTGATTATGTAATAAATATTTCATTATACATTTATGCTCATACTTATAAATAGTTATTTTCTTGCAATATATTTATTGTAGGGCAACCATTTGAATATTCTCTTTTGGGAATCTGCCAATAATGTTTACATCTAGTGGGTCCAGCCAAGCAATTCATATTGTATAATATAAACTTATATGTGATTACATGGGCAATAAACCTTAAAAAAAAAGAACATAAAAAAAAAAAAAACTCCGTATCCAAGGAGTGATGGGATAGAAAACTTCATAAGGAGATACGAGGCTGTGGCTGACAATCTGGGCAATGACGAAACCACACGCAAACTTCAGTTTATGACTTTATTTGAGGGCAAGGCACTCGAGGTGCTACATATTTTAGACAGCCATATCCGTATCTATTGGCAAATAAAGGAAGTTCTTTTACAAGCCTATGGGCTCAGCACTGAACGCCCTAAACAGCAATGTTTTGAGGCCCAGTTAGAGCCCAACGAAACAGCCTCACAGTGTGCAGCTAGAAGCGCCGGGCATCAGAGACACCGACTAATTTGTCCTGGCCAGGAAAAATTAGTCGGTGTCTCTGAAAACGACCGCGAAGTCCTCGTCCATTATTACCCTCGCGGCTAGAGATACGGCGGCCGTATTCCCGCGGGTTAGCTACACTTACAGTACCATAACATGAACACCAGTCACATCCCATCAGTACTTACCGGGGTGCAGTCAGTTCGTACACAAGTTGTTTCGTACAGCAGTAGATTCGTACACCAAAAAGTTGTGTCGTAGTCTATATGAAACCATAGTCGTTTCGTACACACAGCTCGGTTGAACTTACTAGTTATGAGGATTACTAGAGTTACGGGTAATTATGGAGGAGAGTTTCACGGTCGTTTTCAGAGACACCAACTACTTTTTCTTGGCCTACAATAGGTGCTTGTTCTAATGGTGCTAGTTTTATTTTGCGCAAACCAAAAAAAAAAAAAAAAAGAAAGAAAAAAAAATGAAACCTAACCTAACCTTGTTTTAATGAAACCTAACCTAACCTAACCTAACCTAACCTAACCCAATCCAACCCAACCTAACCTAACCTTACAGGTGTTAAAGAAACCTAACCTAACCTTAACCACAAAATATAAATTTTTTTTTTTTTTTTTTTGGTTTGCGCAAAATAAAACTAGCACCAATTAGGCCAAGAAAAAGTAGTTGGTGTCTCTGAAAACGACCGTGAAACTCTCCTCCATATTAACCGAGTTACGAAACGACACCAGATATGCACGAAAAAACTCAAAATCAGAATACGCTACAACTAACATAACCTGGGCACGAAACTCCCTGTCACCATCAGAACTCACCATAGTCAGGGTTGGGATGCATGGTGTTAATCCTGATGTACTCCCTGAAGGTTGTGACGGCGGGGTCTTCCTTCTGAGCCATGACGAGGAGGAGGACGAGGAGGTGACGAGGAGGGAAGGGAAGAGGGAGGAAGGGATAATAAGTGAATAAAGGAGGATAACGGCGCTATGACAACTACAACGATGAGTACTGAAAGATAGGATGAGGATGAGGATGAGGAGGAGGAGGAGGTGGTAGTAACAGCTGTGAAATAAGGAGGAGAGGGGAAGAAGCCGATAACAACAAAAAAATACAGCTGTGAATCTTCTTTTGTTGTTGTTGTTGTTTCTTCTTCTTCTTCTTGTGACCTCTTCTGCTTAGGACGCTTGTGTAGGTCGTCAGTCAAGATCGAACTCGAGCTTGACCCAATAAATCTTCCTTCTATGCCACTCTAGAGCCCTTTCTTTCCCAGCTGCGGATAAACTTGTGAACTTGTCAAAAAAACTGCTGATATTACAAGTCTTCTTCTTGTGGGCTTTGATTAGATCGCTTCCTAGGTCTTCTTCCAACTTCGTCTCCTTATTTCAGACTTGTCAACTCTTCTCTAGGTGGCTCCTTTAAACCTGCTGCTCTTGTAGAAAAAGCGACTAGAACAAGGAGGAGGAGCGACTTGTTACTTGCAGGACACTCAGCTGTAAATGCCGCTATCGTGCAATGCCATGATGTATATATAGTGACCTACCACTCCAGAGATTACAACGGAGGATGCAAAAAGCAAACTCCTGTCACTAGCCAAAGCAACTTGAACCACTTGATTGCGACATTTCCTCATTTGACTTGCACATGCAGGGTGTTATTTGAGTAACTTATAATCAAGCAACCCGATAAACAATAACAATGACCTTAAAAGTTGATACAGCAGAGTTCTTTTCAATAACACTGACATTCTCGTCTGACACTAACTACACAGTATGCTAGGTAGATAAAACGGTAGATAAAAACGCTACAGAAATCAAGCGATGGCTGAATATTCAAGCCAATGATGTCATGTGTTCTCATCAGCGATTGTATGCAACCCGTGAATTAATTGATACACCTATATGAATACGCTTGGCAAACTGAACGTAGTAGTGGCAAGATTGAGAATGCAAAACTTTAAACGGCCCTACAAGGCTACAACACACATTACATTGCTTAACTGGTAACTACGTACTATTGTCCTGAAATCAGCAATCAAGCGATAACAAATACATCTTATTAAAACAGTTGATATCATAAAAAATGTAAAATATTTAGTGTTGGCCAAAGCCTTGTGACCCCGGTAGGTGGGTCACAAGCCCCCGGCTAACACCCGGAACCCATTCACTGCTGGGTGGACAGGGGCTCGTGTTTTAAGAAAGACCACCTGTCGATCTTCGCACCGCCCGGGGATCGAACCCGGGACTTCTCGGTGGTGAGCCGAGCGTGCTAACCACTACACCACGGAGTACTCTACAGAGCACCCGGAGTAATTAAAATAAACGTAAGAGCAAAAGTATGCACAGTCTGTAGCCGCGTCATCCACGCAGTCTCGGTGACATATATACATATTTATTACATATAACCACGTAAATCTTTATTCCAAACATTTCAAGCACACGGGAATACACCATTCATTTTATAATACAACACTAAGAAATACAGTGACGCGCTATGCATCTTCAATGTCTACGGTACACGTTGTAAGCTTCTGTTGCTGTCTTTATCAATATGAAAAACGTCATTTCACAACATCAACGCCTATTTGTGTGCTCAGAAATAGGTACAGTAACACAGGAAGAGGGAAGAACACATACAGACAGGCTGTAACACGAGTTTCTGCAAATATTGAGACAGATGATATATCGTATAATTCTAAAGCCCCGTCCACACTACCACTCACCACCGTCGGCGCTTCCCGTCGAACAGTGTTCGTCACTCAAAAGTGGCAGTGTGGACACGATGCCGACGAGCAAAATTTAACCGTCGGCGCTGCCCGCCAACATTCAGCAGGTTTAATATTGGGCGGGCATGCCCGTCACTCACGGGTCAGCGCCGAACATATGCTTCAAGTTATCAGCTGTTTTCACCATCTAGATATTTTTGTATTGCTATGTACCGTATAACATCAGAACCAAGAAAGTCAGCTGATTACGAATATGTGATAAAAAATTAAATAGGAGAAATAGTTGAGAAATTGCAGTGAGTTAAAGACAAAAAAGTGAGAAAAATGTGTGGACACAACACTGTCATTGTGTCGGTGGTGAGTGGTAGTGTGGACGGGGCTTTAGACGTGAGATGAATTGTAAAAAATCACGGCGGCCGCTATTGTCACAGTAAAGCAACGCATGGAGGTGCATTCATATTTGCCACTCGGTGAAATTTTGACTTATTTAATCATAATTTTTACTTGAAATGGAACATTAATTTAGCTTTTAACAACACACTTGGTATTAATGGACTTGTTATTTACCAAATAAACAGTACATGCGAACAGCATGGCGGTAATAAGCAATACTGTAAAAGGCTACTTGGCAATATATAAGAGAAGAGAGAGAGAGAGAGAGAGAGAGAGAGGAGAGAGAGAGGATGAGAAGAGAGAGAGAGAGAGAGAGATTAGAGAGAGAGAGAGAGAGAGAGAGAGAGAGAGAGAGTAACGAGAGAGAGAGAGATGAGAGAGAGAGAGAGAGAGATGAGAGAGAGAGAGAGAAAGAGAGAGAGAGAGAGAGAGAGAGAGAGAGAGAGAGAGAGAGAGAGAAGAGAGAGAGAGAGAGAGAGAGAGAGAGAGAGAAGAGAAGAGAGATAACGAGAGGAGAGATAACAAGAGAGAGATAAACGAGAGGAGATAACGAGAGAGAGAGATAACGAGAGAGAGAGATAACGGAGAGAGAGTAGAGATAACGAGAGAGAGATAACGTAGAGAGAGAATAACGAAGAAAGAGAGATATAACGAGAGAGAGATAACGAGAGAGATAACGAGAGAGATAACGACGGAGAGAGATAACGAGAGAGATAACGAGAGAGATAACGCGAGAGATAACAAAGAGGAAGAAGATAACGAGAGTAACGAGAGAAACGAGAGAGAGAGTAACGAGAGAGAGAGATAACGAGAGATATAACTCAGCTACTGCTATTGTGAAGGGGATCATATAAATTTTGTCGGGGGACCGCAGGGCCTCCCCTGGGGCCTCTTTATGCCGTCTAATCCCTCCGACTCGTGATGGGGAAAACCCTTCACGATAAAAAATGGCCCAAGGCGCCATTGTTTGTTATGACTAAAACTCTACCAAGCACCCATCTAAATGTGATTGAAAAAGTTCCCCGGGTTTTGCTGGTCACTACGCGCTTTGCTGGGACCCGGTTTTCGGCGAAAATGGAACGCCTAAACCTTTTGGGTTCGTAAACTTTTTCTTGAAATGTCGCTGGAAGGGCCTTTTTTTTTTTTTTTTTAATTTCAGTATTGCTTATTACAGTCTGCTGTAATGGGGGGGGGCAGGGGGAAAGGGACCCACTCTGAAGGGGCGGGGTGGGAAGGGGGGATGAGGAAAGGGACCCACACAAAGGGGCGGGGTGGTGAAGGGGGACATGGAGGAAGGCCCCTACTAAAGGGGCGTGGTGGTAAAGGGGGGCAGGGAGGAAAGGGACCCACTACTAAAGGGGGCGTGGGGGTGAAGGGGACTGGAGAAAGGACCCACTCAAAGGGGGGCTGGTGGTAAAGGGGGCATGGAGGCAAGGACCCACTACTGCAGGGGCGTGGTGGTGAAGGGGGGCATGGAGGCAAGGACCCACTACTGCAGGGGCGTGGTGGTGAAAAGGTTCAGAAACACGGATCTAAATGAAGTCATTCACCCAAAACTTATAAAATATTTGTATATACACCATCTGACATTCATAGTTGTAGAGAATGTGTATTTTATATTAGTAGCTTTAACCCCTTGAGACCCACAACGTAATTTCCATTGTAATTTGGGTGCCATTAGACAATTTTTAGTGAATATAAGCAATAATATTTATAGCTATGACCTGTTTAGTATCCTTGTCCACTAACTAATTTGGTATATTCAGTGACTTTTCGTAGTTTTATGGCTCGACAACAGACAATTTTTTATAGCCAAGGAAAGATCTGGGCGTGAAGGGGTTGACATTGACAAACATCTACCCTACGAGTGAGTATTCATGGACATATACTTATCATGTACGACGAGTATATATAAACACTAGGATTATTTAATACTGTCAAAAATTCTACAACTAACTTTACTTCAGTTTTCAGCATTCAATCTTACTAGCTGATAAATAGCGTATAGTTTTCATCATCTATAATCATAACTTAATTTGGAAACATGCAAAAATACACATAGATAGACTAACATTGTTTTGAATGATGATGATAATATCGTAGACGTAGAGAGAGAGAGAGAGAGAGAGAGAGAGGAGAGAGAGAGAGAGAGAGAGAGAGAGAGAGAGAGAGAGAATATCGTAGAGAGAGAATATCGTAGAGAGAGAATATCATAGACAGAAATAATATCATAGAGAGGATCGAGAGAGAGAGAGAGAGAGAGAGAGAGAGAGAAGAGAGAGAGAGGAGAGAGAGGGCAAAAGAGATAGAGAGACATGAATAGTTAATTAAGCTACATTTACATATTAGACACATTTTCAAGGTCAGTATGGCGTGTCGTAGCTTCGGGCGAATATGACGAGTAAACAGATCGGTCCAACACCCTTACGAGCGTCCCGGGAGGCGGGTCTTCGGCGGGACAGCAACAGAGGCGACGCAGCAAGGAGGAAGAGGAGGAGGAGCAACAGGGAACCGATTGTTGCATTGCTCTGCGGAAGTTCTTGGACATGAAGCAGTATATAATGGGGTTGATGCAGCAGTGGATGAAGGGAAGTAAGATGAAGACAATGTTGAAGTTGTAGAAGACCTGGAAATAGATAAATAAAGGTAAATAAGGAAGATTAGTAAGATGTATATATATAGTAAGTAAGATTGTATAGTATAAGATAGTATGACATATAGATAAGGAAGATGATTTTAGATAAGGAAAATGATTAATGATATGGGAGATTGATAAGAATGGTTAAATGGTGAGGTGTGTGTGAGAGAGAGAGAGAGAGAGAGAGAGAGAGAGAGAGAGAGAGAGAGAGAGAGAGAGAGAGAGAGAGAGAGAGAGAGAGAGAGAGAGACTTAGACAAAAGAATATTTAGATAAGTGACTGTAAACAGGAAAAACACACCACACACACACACACACACACACACACACACTAACTTTGATAACTGAGACAGATAGAAAGACTGAAAAATACAGAAGACACAAAGCTCATAATATTGTCACATAAATAGTAGGAATATATATATATATAATTATATATATATATACGTACACAATCTCTCTCTCTCTCTCTCTCTCTCTCTCTCTCTCTCTCTCTCTCTCTCTCTCTCTCTCCTCTCTCTCTCTCTCTCTCTCCCTCCTTCTCTCCTTCCCTTCCTCCCTCCCTATCTTTTATCCAGTTTCCTTCACTCTCTCCATCTCTCTCTTCATCTGCATGGATAGTAAAGAAGGAGTGTAGGAAACCATCAGAGGTGGGCGAGAGCGATACTTAGTGCGATACTGCGATACTGCGATACTGCGATACTGCGATACTATCACACCGCCAAAAAAGTATCGCGCTAGTATCGCAGTATCTCAAAGCATTCAAAGTAGTGGAGTATAAGTATCGCAACTCAAGTATCGCTTACATTTCCCGCGATGCTTTATAAGACGACCTTAAAAAAAAGTTTATGAGCGGCAACGCGCCCAGCTGTGGCGCCGTGCTGTCATGGCAGCTTTCTGGCACACAGAACATTTCGTCATTTATCGATTCACGATCGCATCCCGTCTCCCCAGCTCAGCTGCAGTGGAGAGGCTGTTCAGCTGAGGCGGGGACATCCTGAGGGCCAAGAGGTCAGCCCTCACCGCCTACAACTTTCAGCAGCTGGTCTTCCTCAAGGGGAACCTGGGGAGGGTGCTGCTGGACAACAAGGAGGAGGGCCAGGCTGATGATAAGGAGGAGGAGGAGGAGCTTGAGGAGATGCAGTAGTGACTAGTGAACTGTGCTGTGTGTGTGTGTGTGTGTGTGTGTGCTTTATATTTTAAATAAAATTTGTCAGTTTAAAAATAAATATATTACAATGTTTTAATGTGCCTAAACTGTATATAGTTTAAGTAAAATAGATCTTTTTTTGGCTAATACAGTGTTTTCTTAGGTAGCAAAGTATCGCAAAGCTAAATTTTTGGTATCGCAGTATCGCTGCGATACTATCGCTTTAAGAAATAAGTATCGGTAGCGGAGTATCGCAGTATCGCGTATCGTTTTAAGAAAATCCGAAAAAGTAGCGGAGTATCGCGTATCGAACTAGCGGGAAAAAGTATCGCGCCCACCTCTGGAAACCATCTCTCTCTCTCTCTCTCTCTCTCTCTCTCTCTTCTCTCTCTCTCTCTCTCTCATACACACACACACACACAAAACCTACCTCATTAAACTGTATGAGTCCCAGGTTAATGCACACTCCCATGATAATGTTTGGACCCCAACACAGCAGAAACAGCACCACCACCACGATCAGCATCTTAATCACCTGAAAACACCACCGACAATTGCTAAAGTCAGCACAAAAAAACTAAGAGAGAGAGAGAGACAGAGAGAGAAAGAGAGAGAGAGAGAGACAGAGAAAGAGAGAAGGGGAGAGAGAAAATTGCTTGTCTATCTCTTAATATTGTGAAGTAAGCAAGAAAACAGGTGAGAGAGAGAGAGAGAGAGAGAGAGAGAGAGAGAGAGAGAGAGAGAGAGAGAGAGAGAGAGAGAGAGAGAGAGAGAGTCAGCACAAAATAAGCTTGTCAGCACAAAAAAGCTAGTCAGCACACAAAAAAGCAAAAGTCAGCACAACAAGAATTAAAGTCAGTACAAAATAAAGATAAGGTCAGCACAAAAAAAGTCTCAAAAAAGTCTCAAAATAGGTAAATAAAAAAGTTCTAAAGCCACCACCGCCACTATCAGCATCTTAATCCCCTGAAAACAGCACTCAATAAAGGACCTAAAGTCAGTATTCGTAAAGTAAAACTGGAAAAGCGTAGATTTGAAAAAGAAATAGGGAGAAACTGATTCACAAAAAGGGTGGTAAATGATTGGAATGGACTCAGTAGACAGGTAGTTAGTGCGGAGTCATTAGGGAGCTATAACACCTTCACGCCCAGATCTTTCCTTTGCTATAAAAAATCTATTGTTAGCCATGAAATAACGAAAAGTAACTGAATATACCAAATTAGTTAGTCGACAAGAATACTACTAAACAGGTCATATCTATAAAATATTGCTTATATTCACGAAAGATCGTCTAATGGTACCCAAATTACAATGGAAATTACGTTTTGGGTCTCAAGGGGTTAAAAAGAGGCTAGACAATTTCATGGATGGGGATGAAAGGTGGATGTAGGTAGTGTTAAGTAATAGGAACTACCACGTGTAGGTCTCGCGGCCTCTTGTAGCTTCCTTATGTTCTTATTTTCTTATGTTTTTATGTCAGCACGTTAGCACCAAGAGGAATGAATTGCAATAGTCAGCAGGTGATTGTGTAATGTTGTTGTTAAAGGTATTCAAAAATGATCAGTCAGGAATTTGTTATGAGACATAATGGTGATGAGAGGATTTTTAGTTTGTCATGGTGATATATCTCTCTCTCTCTCTCTCTCTCTCTCTCTCTCTCTCTCTCTCTCTCTCTCTCTCTCTCTCTCTCTCTCTCTCTCTCTTTCTCTCTCTCTAAGTGCGCCTATAACTCATCCTCTCCCCACCCTCCCTGACTGTGCGATCTGAACTCTGTGCCCTGTCGTAAATCGTGTAGGGTAAACATGAATGTCATAATATCTCCCTTGGCCCATATTGTGTGAATAAAAGTATTGAATCTGAATCTGAATCTCTCTCTCTCTCTCTCTCTCTCTCTCTCTCTCTCTCTCCTCCTCTCTCTCTCTCTCTCTCTCTCTCTCTCTCTCTCTCTCTCTCTCTCTCTCTCTCTCTCTCTCGTCCGTCAGGGTGGCAAGGTTAGTAGAGACGTGATGTTGATGATGTTGATGATGATGTTGGAGAGAGCTCGCAATGTGCAGCGTCCCTGTGCATTCGGTCAGCGGTTCGAGTCCGCCTAGTTCGTGCTGACGTGGCGGCGCTTTGTATAGTCAATAACCTTGTAGTTGGTACTTGCAAAGTGTCTAGATAGGATGAAAATCTTCTCTTCTCTCTCTCTCTCTCTCTCTCTCTCTCTCCGTCTCTCTCTCTCTCTTCTCTCTCTCTCTCTCTCTCTCTCTCTCTCTCTCTCTCTCTCTCTCTCTCTCTCTCTTCTCTCTCTCTTCTGTATTCTTGCTTTCTTCACAATAATGAGAGAGCAAACATTCTCTCTCTCTTCTCTCTCATCTCTCTCTCTCCTCTCTCTCTTCTCTCTCTCCTCTCACTCTCTCTCTCTCTCTTCCTCTCTCTCTCTCTCGCTCTCACTCTTCTCTCTCTCTCCTCGCTCTCTCCTCTTCTCCTCTCCTCTCCCTTTTTCCGCTTTCTTAACGTCCTCTCCCTTTTCCCGCACTTTCCTTGTCGCATATCGACCGCCAGGGGAAGGGGTGCGGGACCGGGCATGGCCTTGGGGTACGTACAGCGAGGCGGAGCTGTTATAGGCAGAGTCCCCGCCAGATACGACCCTGCCATTTCTCCCATCTGAAAATCTGGCTCCTTTTCCTCTGCCTCTTCCTGTCCCTGTTGTTGATGCAATATGTCCACCACGAGCTTGGAGATAATAGCTTTCCGTGTGGTTTCTGTGTGTGTGTTGGGTTGGAGGGGGGGTGGGGTGTGGGGGGTGAGGGTTGGGGGTGTGTGGAGAGGGGGAGGTGGTGTGTGGGGGGGTGTATGTGTGTGTGTGTGTATGTGTGTGTGTGTGTATGTGTGTGTGTGTGTGTGTGTGTGTGTGTGTGTGTGTGTGTGTGTGTATGTGTGTGTGTGTGTGAAGGAAACAGGAAGGGAAAGGAATGAAAAAGGAGGAAAAAAAGAAAAAAATGGGTGAGTATATGCATGGCAACAGTTGTCAATAGATTTCATCCAAAATTAAATCAGTTCTTCCTTATACCAAATAGACTTGGTATACCGAGTTTGGTCCAAATCTATTCGTAACTTTTTGAGAAATCCTGTACACTAACAAACAGACAGACAGACAGACAGGTCGGGGTGAAAACATAACCCCTCCAACTTGGTTGGCGGAGGTAAAAAGGAAGCTGCACCACATATTGAACATCTCCCAACCTGTAACTTTGTTTTCCAAACTGGTTCCAGCCTACCTGTCACTAACCCCGCACAGTAGTGGTCCTGAACGAGCTGTCTCATGTCACACTACTCTCAAAGGCCCCAAACAATCAAGCTACTCAAGAGAGGCCATTAACAGTCGGGCGTATATAACCCTCAACACAAGGAGGGACTGCACACTTTGATCCAAGACCAGCTGTGGCAAAGTTTCTACAGACAAAGCAGAGCAGATACAAAGTCCCAGACAAAGAACTGTACAAAGATAGACATTTTATACAAATAAGTTCTTTGCCAAGGAAAGTTCAGCTATATTTGTATCTTTATATTTTGTTCCATGATCACCTTGAGGCATTTTATTGAATCATAATTTCTATTCTAATAGTATCTGACTGTTAGTTTGCGGCGATTCATGTTTTTCTTGCTATCGTAATTATCTCTGCTGCTGATAACATATTCCATTACAATATCATTATCGGTATTCTCAATGTTGTAATACTAGGCTGTTTTACTGAGTGGCAGGAAATTAACATTAATATTATAGTATTGCTAGTTTAAAGTCCCAATTTTTTTTCTAGAGTACTTTGCTATAGCCATGGTGGGTTACCTGTTTCAAAATCAAGTCATTATTAGATCATCTTTCCTATTTTAATGTTAGAGTGGCAATCTTTTATATCCCATGGCAGTATTTAGTCACCTAGTGGGTGTACGAGTGCTAAGTTGTAATGGACACTTCTCTGGTTTATCTGGCCTATACTTAACATTGTGTTTCATAACCATTTGTTTCTTGCATAAAGTAATTGTCTGTATACAAAAAAGCGACGTGGCTTACAGCATACTATATAAAGG
This sequence comes from Chionoecetes opilio, assembly GCA_016584305.1. NCBI lineage: Eukaryota > Metazoa > Arthropoda > Malacostraca > Decapoda > Majidae > Chionoecetes > Chionoecetes opilio. Next base: position 69,428 of record JACEEZ010006830.1, read on the forward strand.
TTACGTGGCGTACAGCATACTATATAAGGGTTACGTGGCTTACAGCATACTATATAAAGGTTACGTGGCGTACAGCATACTATATAAAGGTTACGTGGCGTACATACTATATAAGGGTTACGTGGCTTACAGCATACTATATAAAGGTTACGTGGCGTACAGCATACTATATAAAGGTTACGTGGCTTACAGCATACTATATAAAGGTTACGTGGCTTACAGCATACTATATAAAGGTTACGTGGCTTACAGCATACTATATAAAGGTTACGTGGCTTACAGCATACTATATAAAGGTTACGTGGCTTACAGCATACTATATAAAGGTTACGTGGCTTACAGCATACTATATAAAGGTTCATGGATTAAACAATATTTTTTAATAAAGTTAGGCCTTGTTGGTGCCACTGCAAGATTCATACACACGCATGAGGAGGGGACTGGGGGCCTCACACAAGCCGTTTCTTACTACGTATATGCGAACTACGCGGTGGCACAGGGCCCCCGAAGCCACCAAGGGGCCCCCGAAGCCACCAAGGGGCCCCCGAAGCCACCAAGCCACCAAGGGGCCCC
>JACEEZ010006830.1:75000-82500 GCA_016584305.1 Chionoecetes opilio
CTCTTTTCTCTCTCTTTTTCTCTCTCGCTCGCTCGCTCGTGGTAATCTCTTACTCTCTCTTTCTCTCTCTTTCTAACTTTTTATCTCTCTCCCTCTCTCTCTCTCTCTCTATCTATCATATCTATCTCAATCTATATCTAACTCTCTCTTTTTTCTCTCTCACTCTTTCATTCTTTCTTTTTATCTCTCTTTCTTTCCCTCACTTTCTATTTCACTCACTCTTTTTTTTTCTCTCTCTCGCTCTCTATCTCTCTCTCTCTCTCTCTCAACGTAAATTTCTAGGTCCTACTGAAATAAAGTCGTTAGGTTACGTCTGAAATACCCTGATGACATTCCCAATTTAATTAACTCATCACAGCTTGATTATTTTACGTTTCACTTCGTTCATTTTTACGTAGAAGCTTACCAATTTCACTATCTCTAAATGGGTGCCTTGTTTATTTTGCTGTGTGATCTTGAGCTTGAGTTATGAGGTCAAAGGTTAACATGTGTGGCTTGGGGAGTTAACCGATAGTGAAATATGAGACGTAAACACCGTAGAGTTTTGTTTTGAGTGTCGTGTCGATGAGAGAGAGAGAGAGAGAGAGAGAGAGAGAGAGGGGAAGAGAGAGAAAAGAGAGAGAGAGAGAGAGAAAGGGGAGAGAGAGAGAGAGAGAGAGAGGAGAGAGAGAGAGAGAGGAGAGAGAAGAGAGAGAAAAGAGAGGGGAGAGAGAGAGAGAGAGTGAGAGAGAGGGGAGTGAGAGAGAGAGAGAGAGAGAGAGAGAGAGGAGAGAGAGAGAGAGAGGAGAGAGAGAGAGAGAGAGAGGGGGAGAGAGAGAGGAGAGAGAGAGAGAGAGAGAGAGAGAGAGAGAGAGAGGAGAGGGGAGAGAGAGAGAGATAGGAGAGAGAGAGAGGGGAGGAGAGAGAGAGAGAGAGAGAGAGAGAGAAAAAAAAAAAAAGTCGGTTATAAAAGGTAGAAAATAAAATGTCATCTATATATAATTTGATAGAAAAAAAACGTCAAAACATCAAAGGGAAAATAATACGGAAACTATATATATTTTTTTTAGCAATACGATCTCATATTATTTCATCCACGTCACTTTTTTTTTATTTATATATTTCCCAATTTTCATTTTTTTTCATGTTTCTCTCGTTTCTTTTTTCCACTTATATATTTCCTACTTTTTTTCGCACTATATATTTCCAACTTATCATTTTTTTCATTACTTTTCCCACTTTTCATTTTTTTCCATATATTTTTCCCACTTTTCAACTTTTTTACATATATTTTTCCCACTTTTCACTTTTTTTCATATATATTTTTCCCACTTTTCACTTTTTTCCACATATATTTTTCCCACTTTTCACTTTTTTCCACATATTTTTCCCATTTTTCACTTTTTTCCACATATTTTTCCCACTTTTCACTTTTTTCCACATATTTTCCCCACTTTTCACTTTTTTCCACATATTTTTCCCACTTTTCACTTTTTTCCACATATATTTTTCCCACTTTTCACTTTTTTCCACATATTTTCCCCACTTTTCACTTTTTTCCACATATTTTCCCCACTTTTCACTTTTTTCCACATATTTTCCCCACTTTTCACTTTTTTTCCACATATATTTTCCCCACTTTTCACTTTTTTTCCACATATTTTCCCCACTTTTAACTTTTTTCCACATATTTTTCCCACTTTTCACTTTTTTTCCACATATATTTTCCCCACTTTTCACTTTTTCCACATATATTTTTCCCACTTTTCACTTTTTTCCACATATTTTTCCCACTTTTCACTTTTTTTCCACATATTTTCCCCACTTTTCACTTTTTTCCACATATTTTCCCCACTTTTCACTTTTTTCCACATATATTTTCCCCACTTTTCACTTTTTTCCACATATATTTTTCCCATTTTTCACTTTTTTTCATATATATTTCCCATTTTTTCACATGTGTTCATAGATACATATATTTGCTACTTTTTTTTTCTTCCATATATATGTTTCGAACTTTTCATTTTTTTCATATAGTCTGTTTCCCAATTATCACTTTTTTGAAAATATGTAGTTCTATTTTTGCATATATATTTCCTACTTTTCTTTTTCCACATATATTTTTCCCACTTTCCACTTTTTTCATAATTTATATATTTCCCATTTCTAACTTTTTTTCAGGTTTTCCAATTTTCATTTTGTTCACTTTTTTACATATATTTTTTCCACTTCATTTTTTAAACTTTTTTCATATATGTTTCCCACTTCATTAAAAAAATGTCATATATGTTTCCCACTTCATTTCTTTTTTTAAACTTTTTCATGTTTCCCACTTCATTTTAAAAAAAATCATATATGTTTCCCACTTCATTTTTTATTTTTTTTTCATGTTTCCCACTTCATTAAAAAAATGTCATATATGTTTCCCACTTCATTTTTTTTTCATATATGTTTCCCGCTTCATTTAAAAAAAAATCATATATGTTTCCCACTTCATTTTTTAAACTTTTTTCATGTTTCCCACTTCATTTAAAAAAAAATCATGTTTCCCACTTCATTTAAAAAAAAAATCATGTTTCCCACTTCATTTTTTAAACTTTTTTCATATATGTTTCCCACTTCATTAAAAAAAATAATATATGTTTCCCACTTCATTAAAAAAAATAATATATGTTTCCCACTTCATTAAAAAAAATAATATATGTTTCCCACTTCATTAAAAAAAATAATATATGTTTCCCACTTCATTAAAAAAATAAATATGTTTCCACTTCATTAAAAAAAATTATATATGTTTCCCACTTCATTAAAAAAAATAATATATGTTTCCCACTTCATTAAAAAAAATAATATATGTTTCCCACTTCATTAAAAAATGTCATATATGTTTCCCACTTCATTAAAAAATGTCATATATTTCCCACTTCATTAAAAAAATGTCATATATTTCCCACTTCATTAAAAAAATGTCATATATATTTTCCACTTCATTTTTAAAACTTTTTCATATATGTTTCCCACTTCATTAAAAAAAATGTCATATATGTTTCCCACTTCATTTAAAATAAACACTTTTTTCATATATATTTCCCACTTCTTTTTTTTAAACACTTTTTTTTCACATATATTTCCTTCCCACATAAAAAAAAATTCATATATATTTCCCAGTTTTCCTTCTTTCCTTCCTACACTTGTCTCACCTCTTAAAAAAATCCTCGAGAATCTGAAGTACCAAAAGAAAGAGAATTCGCCTTTCAAGCATGAATATTTACGAGTCATGTTTTTCAGGGGTAAAAAAGCTTCGTTGTCTTTCTAATAACACGTCAAAAGGAACTTAAAATGATGACTGTCTTATATTTACGGTGGGTTTCAATATATTTTTTTTTAAGCATATTGTCCGTGTATTTCTGTCTGTTTATCTGTCTGTCTGTTTGATATCTCTCTCTATATCTGTGTTTCTGTCTATATGTCTATTTGTCTGTATCTATCTATCTATCTATTTGTCTATCTGTCTGTTGGTCTGTCTGTATCTATCTATCTATCTGTCTATCTGTCTGTTGGTCTGTATCTATCTATCTATCTATTTGTCTATCTGTCTGTTGGTCTGTATCTATCTATCTATCTATTTGTCTATCTGTCTGTCTGTCTGTATCTATCTATCTATCTATTTGTCTATCTGTCTGTCTGTCTGTATCTATCTATCTATCTATCTGTCTATCTGTCTGTTTGTCTGTATCTATCTATCTATCTATCTGTCTATCTGTCTGTCTGTCTGTATCTATCTATCTATCTATTTGTCTATCTGTCTGTCTGTCTGTATCTATCTATCTATCTATTGTCTATCTGTCTGTTTTCTGTATCTATCTATCTAACTATCTGTCATATCTGTAAAATGTTGTCTGTATCTTTATCTATCTATTGTCTAGTCTGTTTTGTCTATATCTATCTATCTATCTATTTGTCTATCTGTCTGTCTGTCTGTATCTATCTATCTATCTCTTTGTCTATCTGTCTGTTGGTCTGTATCTATCTATCTATCTATCTGTCTATCTGTCTGTTTGTCTGTATCTATCTATCTATCTATTTGTCTATCTGTCTGTTGGTCTGTATCTATCTATCGATCTATTTGTCTATCTGTCTGTTGGTCTGTATCTATCTATCTATCTATTTGTCTATCTGTCTGTTTGTCTGTATCTATCTATCGATCTATTTGTCTATCTGTCTGTTGGTCTGTATCTATCTATCTATCTATTTGTCTATCTGTCTGTTGGTCTGTATCTATCTATCTATCTATCTGTCTATCTGTCTGTGTCCTATATCTCACTCTGTCTCTGTCTGTCTTTCTGTCTGTCTGTCTGTCTGTCTGTCTGTCTGTCTTTCTGTCTGTCTGTCTGTTTGTATGCATGTAGCTGTCTATCTATCTATCTATCTATTTGTCTATCTATCTTTCTAACTATCTCTATTTATCTGTATATCTATTTGTGTAAAAAAAATTCTTCCTTTCTTCTTTTGTTCATTCAATTCTATCTATCTCTCTTTCACACTTACACACACATACACACACACACACAGACCCCCCCCACACACACAGAACCCCCCCCCACACACAGAACCCCCCCACACACACAGAACCCCCCCACACACACTCCCCACCAACCCCTACTCACCTTTCCAAGCTCACAGCAGTCAGGTTCAAAACACTGGCCGTAAAAGACAGCATCATGACGTAGCTCGCCACCTTGCACGCGGCGCCTCCCGAGTCCCACAGCACGACGAAGAAGTACACAGTCTTCAAGGGCACGCAGAGGAGGAGCATGAGGAGGTCTGCTACACTTAAGGAGACCAGGAACATGTTGGTGGTGTTACGAGATTTCCTGTCACCTGTGGGGGGAAAAAAGAAGGTTAATATGGATGGATAGACAGACACACAGACAGAGAGACAGAAACACAGACAGAGAGAGTGTGAGAGTGATTTTCTGTCGCCTGTAGGGGAGAATATAAGTTAATATGGATGGATAGACAGACACACAGACAGAGAGACAGGAACACAGACAGAGACAGAGGGAGAGGAATTTTATGTCGCCTGTAGGGGAGTCAAAAAGGTTTATTTAGGAAAGGAAAGGTATTGGTAGATGAAGGTATTTTGTGTGAAGGTAGAATAGAAAGTTTTACATAGGAATATAAGAACATAAGAACATAAGAACATAAGAACATAAGAACATAAGGAAGCGATACAAGAGGCTGTGAGACCTACACGTGGTAGTTCCTGTTAAGATAGATAGATAGATAGACCAACAGACAGAAACACAGACCGAGACCGAGACAGAAATAAAACAGAGAAACAAATTGATAGATAGATACAGACCAACAGACAGATAGACAGACAGAGACAGATATATAAAACAGACAGATAAACAAATAGATAGCTAGATAGATACAGACCAGGAGACAGATAGACAGACAGAGACAGATATATAAAACAGACAGATAAACAAACAGATAGCTAGAGAGATACAGACCAGGAGACAGATAGACAGACAGAGACAGATATATAAAACAGACAGATAAACAAATAGATAGCTAGAGAGATACAGACCAACAGACAGATAGACAGACAGAGACAGATATATAAAACAGACAGATAAACAAATAGATAGCTAGATAGATACAGACCAGGAGACAGATAGACAGACAGAGACAGATATATAAAACAGACAGATAAACAAATAGCTAGCTAGAGAGATACAGACCAACAGACAGATAGACAGACAGAGACAGGTATATAAAACAGACAGAGAAACAAATAGATAGACAGAGAGATACAGACCAGGGGACAGATAGACAGACAATAGGGTAATAGGTTAATAGAAGGTTAATAAGGAAAATAAAGGTCAGACAGCGAAGGTATTTTTTGTGGGTGAGATCATTTAATGCTATGTCAATATGTGCTGAGTAATAAAGTAGTATATCAGTACAGTAAAACCTCTCGTATCCGGACCCTCATTATTCGGACTTTGACATTATTCGGATCTCCTCCACTTTTTTTTTTTTTTTTTTTTTTTTTTTTCCTAGGGTCGAAATATTCTAGCTATATATATTTTTTTTTTTTTTTTTTTTTTTTTTTTTTAGTGGTCGAAATCTCCTAGCTATATAATATACACCTAGACTTTTTTTTTTTTTTTTTTTTTTTTTTTTTTTTTTTTTTTTTTTTTTTTTTTACCTATCCCCCCATATATAATCCCCCCATTATTCGGATCCTTGCATTACTCAGACCACTCCTTGGCCCAATTAGTCCCAATATGAGAGGTTTTACTGTATTTATTTCCCTTTTTTAAAATTTTGCAAGAACGAAGGTATTTATTTTGGTAAGATAATTGTATGTTATGTGTAAGATAATTATGTGTTGGCTATTAAAGTATTCGTATTTTTATAAGCATTTTTTGTCTTGCAAGAACCTAACACTATGTATGTTGGTCTGTTTATGTGAAAGCATTAGTATTTTTTTTTTTTTTATATTTTGTAAGAAGCTAACAGTATGTATGTATGTATGTATGTAAGAAGGTTGTGTAAGGTTAGGATAGAAGGATAGGAGAGGATAGAAGAATATGTTAGAAGTTAGGATAGAAGGATATGAGAGGACAGAAGAATATGTTAGAAGTTAGAAGAGAAAGTTATGAGAGGACAGAAGAATATGTTAGAAGTTAGGAGAGAATGATATGAGAAGACAGAAGAATATGTTAGAAGTTAGAAGAGAAGGTTATGAGAGGACAGAAGAATATGTTAGAAGTTAGGAGAGAATGATATGAGAAGACAGAAGAATATGTTAGAAGTTAGGAGAGAAGGATATGAGAAGAAAGAAGAATATGTTAGAAGTTAGGAGAGAATGATATGAGAAGACAGAAGAATATGTTAGAAGTTAGGAGAGAAGGATATGAGAAGAAGAAGAATATGTTAGAAGTTAGGATAGAAGGATATGAGAGGACAGAAGAATATGTTAGAAGTTAGAAGAGAAGGTTATGAGAGGACAGAAGAATATGTTAGAAGTTAGGAGAGAATGATATGAGAAGACAGAAGAATATGTTAGAAGTTAGGAGAGAAGGATATGAAATGAAAGAAGAATATGTTAGAAGTTAGGAGAGAAGGATATGAAATGAAAGAAGAATATGTTAGAAGTTAGGAGAGAATGATATGAAATGAAAGAAGAATATGTTAGAAGTTAGGAGAGAAGGATATGAAATGAAAGAAGAATATGTTAGAAGTTAGGAGAGAATGATATGAGAAGACAGAAGAATATGTTAGAAGTTAGAAGAGAAGGTTATGAGAGGACAGAAGAATATGTTAGAAGTTAGAAGAGAAGGTTATGAGAGGACAGAAGAATATGTTAGAAGTTAGGAGAGAATGATATGAGAGGACAGAAGAATATGTTAGAAGTTAGGAGAGAATGATATGAGAGGACAGAAGAATATGTTAGAAGTTAGGAGAAAAGGATATGAGAAGAAAGAATATGTTAGAAGTTAGGAT
>JACEEZ010006830.1:95000-100466 GCA_016584305.1 Chionoecetes opilio
AGATAACAAAAACGAAGTATAAAAGTATTTGCAGAAACTTGACCCAGCAAAATCCGTGGGGGTGGACGAATCTCGCGAGATTATTTTCGCGAATGTACCAGTCAATTTTTCGTTTTCCACTAAAGATTATCCTCAACAAATCGCTAATGGAAAAAAATGTTCCTAGTATGGGGAAAATTTAGCTAATGTTAAACCGATATTCAAAAAGGGAGTAAGAGCCCCCGCAAGTAATTATCGCCCAATTAGTCTAACGTCGGGATTGTTAACTATTTGAGAAAATATTGCGGGATAAAATAGTGTCTTTTCTCGATGAAAAAAACTCAATATTAAACCCCAGCATGGATTTCGTAATACAGATCCTCCCTTAACAAACCTACTGGATTTTTTTTTAATGTCATTTATTCAAACCGGGGCGCTAAATTCCCTCGGATGTAATATACCTTGATTTTCAGAAAGCCTTCGTACAGTTCCCCCTAAGCGACTTTTGAAACCCAAACTAAGGGCACATGGCTTGGAGAGCAGTTATTTACATGGATTGGCGATTGGCTTTCAAAACGAACAACGGGTAGTAATAAATGGGGAGGCTCCTGATTGGTTTTAAAGTCACTAGTGGGGTGCCTCAGGGCTCGGTTTCTGGGTCCCACTCTTTTTCTGATATATATCCAAAAGATCTGGACTGCGGACTTGTATCTAAAAAAATCGAAAATTTTCAGATGACAAACCAAATTAGGCGGTAAGCTTACTAAAGAAAACTGCGAACTCATACAAGTAATCTCGACAAACTATCAGACTGGAGTGATAAATGGCTATAAATTCAATTCCGATAATTGTAAAGTAATCATATAGGCAACGATAACCTCAAATACAACTATCAAATGCAAAATAAATCGTTAACTGAAGTACAGCAGGAAAAAGATTTAAGGTCATCATCAGTAATGATCTTAAAACCAGTCCGCATTGCCTAGCTGCCAGTAAAAAGGCGAATATGATGTTGGGGTTTATTTAAAAGCAACTTTTGAAACATAAACTCCGAAAGCAATGCCCCAATTTTACACGTCCTTGGTTAGGCCGCACTTGGAATATGCCGTTCAAATTTTGGTCGCCTTGTTTCGTAAAAGATCAAGCCAATTTGGAATCAGTGCAAAGAAGAGCAACCAAACAAATTCCAAACTCTGCGAAACTCATCTTATGAAGAGAGACTGCGAAAACTTATATGTTTTCCTTAAAGGATCGTGAATCCGTGGGGACTTGAAAAGAAACCTTTAAGATCCTAAAAGGATTGATGTCATTAAACAAGAGAAAAACCCATTCGAACTTTCTCCTCAAATTTACAACAAGAAATCGGTTTTTTAAAAATAAAATTCAACGCGCACACCGATCTCCCTTAAAAAAAATTTCAAAGTTAAGTTTTTTGATCGTGGAAAAAGTTACCAGGAAATGGGTTTCGAAAACCCGCACAAAAAATACATTTAAAAAAAAGATTTACGCGCACGGGAAATTTAAAAAGGGATTGATGTGCCTGCAATGCATATTTTTAGTTTTCCCCGGGGGCGATTAAATGGTAGTTGGGGTTGTAGTTAGTATATTTTTATATCCCATCATTCCTTTACTACGAAATTTTTCCCTGTTCCTATTTCTTTAGGGGCAGGTAAACATTTTCCAACTGTTTTTTCTTACATTTTGTTATAGTTAGTAGTTAAAGTAGTACAACAAAAACCCTGTTTTGGACCTAGGTTTTCCCCGGGGTCCCGTTACTCCTATGTATTTCCCATTTTTTTCCCCTCCTCCTCCTCTCCCCCCTTTCCCCCCTCCTTTCCTTTTCCCTCCCCTCCTCCTCCTCCTCCTCCTCCTCCTCCCTTTTTCGGACCCCCCTTTTAATTGCCCTGATTGAAAACCCGAGTTTCCTTTCCCAAAATTAATATTTTCCCAAATTTTAAAAAAGAGAGAGAGAAAAGGAAAAAGGGGGAGGAGGCGGGGGAGAAGGGCGAGAGGGGGAGGGGAGAGAGGAGAGAGAGATGGGGGGAGGGGAGAGAGAAAAAGAGAGAGAGAAAGAGAGAAAAAGAGAGAAGGGGATAAAAGAGAGAAAGGAAAAGAGTCAACAGTGACCCCTAAATGATGTTTTTTTACGCTTTAATTTCTTATTTACTCTCTCTCTCTCTCTCCTCCTTTTCCTTCTCTCTCTCCGCCAAACTCTTGTTCTCCTCTCTCGGTCTCTCTCTCCCCTCTCCTCTCTCTCCCAAACCTTTTCCCCTTCACTCCCGCCAACCTAATATGGGGTTCCCCCTTTTTTAGACCCTTGGGTTGCCAAAAAAGTAATAAACGAAAAAAAAGATAAAAGGAAAAGCCTGAAACCAAAAAAGACAAAAAAGAGAGGGAAAACTAAAAAACAAAGAAAAAAATAAAAAAAAATATTTCCACTACTATACTACTATACTATTTCTACTACTATACTACTACTACTTCTACACTAATACCTCTACCCTCATACCACCGCAACCACTATTACTTTCTACTAAAATACTATAATACTTTACTAAAGACTACCCCTACCTTTCCCCCACAACCCCCTACTACCACTACTACTACTACTACTACTACTACTACTATACAATATGACGACTACACTACTACCAAATTACTTTCTACTACACTTATACAGACTACTACTAAAACTTTTCTCCACCAATCACCACCACCACCACCACCCACTAATACACTACTACTATAAATAATTTTTTTTACTCTATCAAACACCCCCCACCACCACCACTACCCACACATTCACTTAAATATATTCTAATACTCATCAACACCACCCCCACCACCACTACTACTCCCATACACTACTACTTTCTATACACTACTCTACTTTCTACTACTACTACTTAAATATTTCTACTACTACTACTACTACTTTTCCCCTCTCCTCAATAAACCACAACCCTATTACTCTATACTATGCACTAAATACTACTAAATACTCTACCCCCCAAACCCCAACCCCCTACTTTCCACTATAAAATACTTAAAAACTACTATACTACTATGACGACTTTTACTACTATAAATATACTACTATACTACTACTTACGGGTTTCATTACTACTACTACTTTTACTCAAACCCTCCCCCCCACCACCACCACCACTACTACTACTACTACTACTACTACTATTACTACTACTCTATCATCACCACCACCACCAGCACCACTACTACTACTACTACTACTACTACTACTACTACTACTCTACCATCACCACCACCACAACCACTATTACTACTACTACTATTACTACTACTACTACTACTACTACTACTACTACTACTACTACTACTCAGGGGCGCCGAGATAATTGAAATGTGCCGGGGCAGGACTAGTTAGGGGCCCCCATTCCTGCAGTAGGTAAAGGTTGAGGTGGGGGCCATACGTATAGGTCACCAGAGTTCCATAGAGTTCCATAGTGCGTCGTCTGCTAGTCGCCAGGAGTGTTTAGGAAGCTCGGGGAATTTGCAGATTTTGATTGCGGATTATTTAAAAACGGTTGACTGGATGCAAAAAGTGACAATATACGATAATGGCTATATTTTGACTGCATTTAATCAGGAATAATGAAATGGTCTGAACGATTACTTTAAACTTTCTCACACCCTTCATGCCTTCCCTCACACCCTTCATGCCCTCCCTCACACCCTTCATACCCTCCCTCACCCCTCCTAAACTTAACCTTTCATCCCTCATTCCATCACCCCTATCATAATGTTGGCAAATATTACATTTAACACAACATACAGATACAACATTTTATAACCCTGCGAAATCAATAGTAAAAGTAAAATCATAATACACTACATCAAGATTGCATACATAATACATATATGGCACACTCATTTGACAAACAATGGCGCTTTCCTTGCTTTCCTCTTGGCAAAATTATGAAGCACAACATCAAAATCAAGAGATCATGTAAGTTGAGACTCAATACTGAGTCTAGCAAAGTCCACAAGTCGTGCTTGGCTCATTGTTGCTCGTAGATATTTTTTTATCAGCTTGAGTTTGGTGAATGAGCGCTGTGCCGAGGCGACAGTGGCAGGGATTGTTAGCAGAATGCGCAGGCTGACAGATACATGTGGGAAGAGTCCTTCTAGTCTGCACTCTGTCAAGCAATTCAAAAGCTGCAATAGGCTTAGTTGGCTCTGCCCAAAATTTGAGCAAATGAACTGTTTGTAGGTGCCTCATTTCCCCCCACGATAACATGACTGATATCGGCAGCAACTTATCTGCCGGTGTTTTTGGGATTGAAAGTGAGCTCCTTTGCTGATAGTTTTTAGGAAATCCAGAGGAAACTGAGGTTTTCAGAAATATTCTTGGCATCTTTGAATGTAACAGTCAGGCAGCCAATTAATTATTCAATAATATATATATAACGCAGAAGCTCTGAAAAATTCTTCTTCAGGTGATTCATCTGCTAAATGATAAATCTGAACTGTGCCATCACCATCATCATGAATGTTCTTGTGCGTTTATGTGCAGCTGCCTTACCACGACCACGATACAGCGTCACCTTGATGTCCAGGTTTGAAGCAACTAGCTTAATCTGCTGAATTCCACATAGCTTTTCAGTTATTTCGGACATCTGTCAGTTCTGCAAGCAAGCCCTCTATGTTTGATGGGTCCTATGGGCCCATCAAAGTCTCAATGGGCACCCCCAAAACCCAATGGGCCCCCCAGAATTCCATGGGCCCCCCAGAACCCCATGGGCCCAGGGGCAAATACCCCGGCAAAACCCCCCCTCTCGGTGGGCCTGCTACTACTACTACTACAACTACTAAAACTACGACTACTACACTACCATCACCACCACCACAATCACTACTACTACTACTACTCTACTCCACCACAACCACTACTACCACTACTACTACTACTACTACTACTACTACTACTACTACTATTATTACTACTACTTCTACTACTACCAATGACGTAATTAATCAAACGAATAAAAATCAAAACAAGGTAAGAAGTAAAAAAATGATAAAAAGCAGCATTGCCAACACCCGGAGTTTTCTTTCCAATATCCTTTTTCTTAATGAGTCTTTAAGCAGCGTTACCAGTGACCATGATATTGACTGTTTTATTTGGGAGAGAGAGAGAGAGAGAGAGAGGGGAGAGAGAGAGAGAGAGAGAGAGAGAGGAGAGAGAGAGAGAGAGAGAGAGAGAGAGAGAGAGAGAGAATTGGGTGTCAGTCACTATTACCAGAGCAGAAAACAGGAGCAAAAATATTCTCTCTCTCTCCCTCTCTCTCTCCTCCTCTCTCTCTCTCTCTCTCTCCTTCTCTCTCTCTCCTCTCCCTCTCTCTCTCTCTCCTCTCTCGCTCTCCTTTTCTCCTCTCTCTCTCTCTCTCTCAGAAGCAGAAAATCCGAACGATTTTTAGAGAGTGTTAAGAAGGACTTTAAAACAGG
>JACEEZ010006831.1:0-10227 GCA_016584305.1 Chionoecetes opilio
TTGCATCCGGCATTATATCTAATATTAACCCAAACGTATTGGGTTGAGGTATGGTTGTGGTTGGGAGTTGAAATAGCTGGGGCGAAGGGTAGCAAGTCGCTTGCGAGAGACGGTTGAGGTGAATAAAGGGTGCCACACATTGGGATTTTGTCCCAAGATTTAGACGGGATTATTCATGTATTTATGCAGTCGTTTATCTGAAGGTAAGCATAGGTTCCGTTGTACCGTACCTTGATATAAACCACTGATAAATACTTGAATAATCCCTTCAAAAGTCCCAAGATAGACACAAAATATCCCAACGCCAAGACCTACATCCCAAGATCTTTTGGCAAATAACCAAGGATTGGTAAATATCTGCGTACATCGTAATGAGGCAGATGGTGGTGTGTGTTATCGAGAGCTGACATCAAGGCGTATATGTGACACAATAAGTAGACTTTTACGAATGTCGGCCTGGTTTTTGTATGCAATTAAAAACTGCGGTTTCGGTTTCGCAGTAGCTCAGCAGAGCCTTCAGGAAAACTTGCCACAGCCCACGGGTTAACTGGATGGACTATGACAAGGAATTCCTGAATAAGAATTGAAGAAGGTAGTCTATAAAGAGTGTTGACCAAGAATTAATGAAGGGCGTGGAATGAAATCAAATTTAAGGAACATCTACAAGAAATAAAGATTTATAAATATATACAAAAGACGACGTATACAAATGATGGAAACGTGATATAGAAAGATATATTATAATAGAAAATAATCTGTATTAAGATACACATCATTCAGGAGGAAACTGCATACATGGAAATGAATAAGGTAAGCAAGAAGGAGGAAAAGAACCGTGAGTGACAGAGAAACACAAAAACACAAATCAACAAAATATAATTATAAAACACAACTAAAACAAACACACCCACCCACACACAAACACACACACAGACAGACACACACAAACACATACACAAACACACACATCGCACACAACACACACCACAACACACACACACACACACACACACACACACACGTAACACGCACACACACACACACACACACTTACACACACAAACACACACACACACATACACACACCACACACACACACACACACACACACACACACACACACACACACACACACACAACTCACACACACACACACACACACACACACACACACACACACACACACACACACACACACACACACACACACACACACATACACACACACACACAACAACACACACACACACACACACACACACACACAAACACACACACACACACACACAACTAACACACACCCTCATGAAACAAAGGAACACCCGATGATCAAAAACACACAAAAACGAGAACAAAAGTCTCATTACAGCAAAACAAACACCATAAAAAAAAGACCACAACAACAACAAAACAACAGGGATATATGAGAAAGGTGAGACAGCGATACAGGTGAATATATGAGGGGAGAAAAAAATGGAAACAAACTAAAACACATCCAGAAATAAAGATAGATAGCTATTGGTTAATTAATAAATAATTAATTAATCATGGGAAACACTCGTTGGAAGGAGCGCCGAATCGCCAATCCTGAAGAGCATCCTACCATCCTACTCCGACCTGTATAGTCTACTACTCTTAAAAGTTCAAATATGGGGGACCAATAATGGCCCAGATCTAACTCCAAGCTGTACAACTCTTAAAAGTTCCAAGATGAATGACCAACCATGGTCCAGATCTAACTCCAAGCTCTATTACCCGTAAAAGTTCCAAGTTGATTGACCAACCACATCTAAGGATCTTACTCCAAGCTGTTCTACCCTTAAAAGTTGCAAGATAATGACGGACCAAATATGGACCAGATTCCAATATGATGCACCAATCATACCGATCCACTCCCCCATATTTGTTTTATCTGGAGGATAATAATTTTTATCCTGAAACTGCGGAGCAAATCAATTTTTTAGTGCCACAGTGCGGAAATGTGAAAAAACAGTGATCATTACAGAATTGGATGCAAATCACTCACCTCACATCAAGGTTGTAGAAATTTGCATCCGGCATTATATCTAAATTTTAACCCAACGTATTGGGTTGATGTATGGTTTGTGGTTGGTAGTTGAAATAGCTGGGGCGAAGGGTAGCATGTCGCTTGCGAGAGACGGTGAGTTGAATTCAGGGTGCCACACTTGGGATTTTGTCCCAAGATTTATACGGGTTTATCATGTATTTATGTCAGTCGTTTTCTGAAGGTAGCTGGTTCCGTTGTACCGTACCTTGATTATACCACTGTATAAATTAACTTGAATTAATCCCTTCAAAAGTCCCAAGATAGACCACAAAATATCCCACGCCAAGACCTTACATCCGCAAGATCTTGTGGCAAATAACCAAAGATTGGTAAATATCTGGGTAACATCTTAATGAGGCAGATGGTTGGTGTTTGTATATCGAAGCTGACATCAGGCGTATCTGTGACACATAGTAGTAGACTTTTACGAATGTTTGGCATGGTTTTTGTATTCAATTGAAAACTTGCGGTTTCGTTTCGCAGCTGCATCAGCAGAGCCTTCAGCAGGCTTGCCACAGCCCAGGACGGGTTAACTGGATGGACTATGACAATGAATTCTGAATAAGAATTTAGGAAGGTAGTCTATAAAGAGTGTAATGACGAAGAATTAATGAATGGGCGTGGAAATGAAATCAAATTTAAAGGAACATCTCAAGCAAATAAAATTTATAAATATATTAAAAGCGACGTATGTACCAAAGATGGAAACGTGATATAGAAAGATACATATTATAACTAAGAAATAATCAGTATTACATACACAGGTCATTCAGGAGGAAACTGCATACATGGAATTTACTAAGGGTAACAAGAAGGAGGAAAAGACCTGTGAGTGACAGAGAAACACAAAACACAATAAAACAAAATATAATTATAAAACACAACAACCACACACACCACCCACACACAACACACCACACACAGACACACACACAAACACATACACAAACAACACACTCGCACACAACACACACACACACACCACACACATAGCACACACCCATTAAACACACACACGTACGCGCACATACCACACAAAACACTTACACACACAACACACACACATAACCCATGACACCACACCACACCACACACAACACACACACACCACACACACACACACACACAACTCACACACACACACTCACACACACACCACACACCACATCACAAACACACACACACACACACACACACACCACACACACACACACACACACACACACAACACACACACACACCAACACACACACACACACACACAAAACACACCGTATAGTGGAATTGAAGGACACACACACACCACAGACACACACATACTACACACACACTCATGAACAAAGGAACCCCGATGATCAAAAACCACAAAACGAGAACAAAAGTCTCATTACAGCAAAACAAGACCCCATTAAAAAAAAGACCACAACAACAACAAAATCACCAGGGATAATGAGAAAGGTAGAGAACGCGAACAGTGGATATATAGGGGGAGAAAAAAATGGAAACAAAACTAAACACATCAGAAATAAAGATAGATCGCTAATGGTTAATTAATAAATAATAATAATCATGGAAACACTCGTTGGAGGGAGCGCCGCTCGCCAATCCTGAAGAGCATCCTACCATACTACTCCGACCTGTATATCTACTTCTCTTAAAAGTTCAAATTGGGACCTAATAATGGCCCAGATCTAACTCCAAGCTGTACACTCTTAAAGTTCCAGATGAATTTACCAACCTGGTCCAGATCTAACTCCAAGCTCTATTACCCGTAAAAGTTTCCAAGATGATTGACCACCACATCTAAGGATCTTACTCCAAGCTGCTCTACCCTAAAAGTTTCAAGATATGAGCGGACCAAATATGGACCAGATTCCAATATTGATGCACCTATCAATGACCCAGGATCAACCCACATTTTGTTTTATACTGGAGGGAGAATAATTCTTATCCCTTAAACTGCGGGGCAAATATAATTTTTTAGGTGCCACCAGTGCGGGAATGTGAGAAACGATTTCATTACAGATTGGATGCAATCACCTCACATCAAGGTTGTAGAAATCTGCATCCGCATTATATCTAATTTCACCCAACGTATTGGGTTGAGGAATGGTTGTGGTTGGGAGTTGAAATAGCTGGGCGAAGGGAAGCGTCGCTTGCGAGAGACGGTTGAGGTGAATTCAAGGGTGCCACACATTGGGATCTTGTCCCCAAAGATTTAGACGGGATTATTCATGTATTTATGCATCTTTTATCTGTAGTTAAGGCATAGGTTCCGTTGTACGTACCTTGATATAAACCACTGCATAAATACTTGAATAATCCCTTCAAAAAGTCCCAAGATAGCACAAAATTATCCCAACGCAAGACCTACATCCCAAGATTCTTTTGGCAAATTAACCAAGGATTGGTAATATCTGCGTACATCGTAAATGATGCAGCTGGTGGTTGTGTGTTATGCGAGAGCTGCATCAGTGGCGTATATGGACAACAATAATTATACTTTTACGAATGTCGGCCTGGTTTTTGTATGCAATTGAAAACGCGGTTTCGTTTTCTTCGCCAGTAGCTCAGCAGAGCCTTCAGGAAGGCTTGTCCACGCCCACTGGGTTTCTGGATGGACTATGACAGGATTCTGAATAAGAATTGAAGAAGGTAGTCTATCAAGAGTGTTGAACCAAGAAATTAAGAAGGGCGTGGAATTGAAATCAAAATTTAAGGAACATCTACCAAGAATAAAGATTTATAATATATTTATCAAAGAGACGACGTATACAACAGATGGCAACGTGATATAGAAAGATATATATATAAAAAAATCAGTATTAAACATACACTCATTCAAGAGGAAACTGCATACATGGAAATGATAGAAACAATGAAGGAGGAAAGAACGTGAGTGACAGAGTAAACCAAACACAAATCACAAAATATAATTATAAAACCCAACTAAAACACACACTCCTTAGCTCACCCACACACAAACACACCCACACAGACACACACACAAACACATACATAAACACCACACATCGCAAACAAACACACACACACACACCAACACCCACACACAGCACACACACGTACACGCAACACACGACACACCACACACTTACACACACAAACCATCACACACACATCCACCACCACACACACATGGCACACACACACCCACACCCCACAAACCACCACACACAGACACAACTCACACACACACACTCACACACACACACAACCACCACACCACACAAACACACACCGCACACACACACACAATCACACACACACACACACACACACACACACACCACACACACACGCCAACACACACACACCATACACACACACACACACACACACACACACCACACACTACACCCACCCTCATGAACAAAGGAACACCCCCGGAAAAAAAAAAAATTTGGAAAAAATTTTTTTTTCCAAAAACACCAAACGAGAACAAAGTCGCATTACAGGCAAAACAAACACCATAAAAAAGAAGACAACAACAACAACAAAAAACCGGGATATATTAGAAAAGGTGGACCGCGATACAGGTGAATATATGAGGGGAGAGAAAAATGGAAACCAAACTAAAACACATCAGAAATAAAATAGATAGCTATGGTTAATTACTAAATACTTCATTCATCATGGGGAAACATTCGTTGAGGAGCGCCGCATAGGCCAATCCTGAAGAGCATCCTACCATCCTACTCCGACTGTATCGTCTACTACTCTTAAAAGTTCAAATATGGGGACCAATATGGCCCAGATCTAACTCCAAGCTGTAGCCACTCTTAAAAGTTCCAAGATGAGATGACCAACCTTGTCCAGATCTACTCAAGCTCTATTACCCCGTATCAAGTTCCAAGACCCAACCCCATCTATTGATCTTACTCCAAGCTGCCTCTAGCCCTTAAAAGTTTGCAAGATATGACGACCAAATATGACCAGATTCCCATATGGATGCACCAATCAATGACAGATCCATCTCCCACATATTTGTTTTATACGGGAGGATATAATTCGTTATCCCTGAATTGCGGGAGCAATAACTTTTTTAGTGGCCACCCAGTGCGGAATGGTGGAAAAACGATGATCATTATTACATGCATTGGATGCAAATCACATCAACATCAAGGTTGTATGAAATTTGCCTCAGGCATTATATCTACTTTAACCCAAACGTATTGGGGTTTGATGTTGGTTGTGGTTGGGAGTTGAAATAGCTGTGGCGAAGGGTAGCAATCGCTGGCGTAGAGACGGTTGAGGGTGTGACTCCAAGGTGGCCCCACATTGGATTTTGTCCCAAGATTTGACGGATTATTCATGTATTTTATGCAGTCGTTTATCTGAAGGTAAAGCATAGGTTTCCGTTGTACCGTCCTTTATAATAACCCACTGAATAAATACTTGAATAAATTCCCTTAAAAGTCCCCAGTATAGACCACAAATATCCCAACCCAAACCTGACATCCCAAGATCTTTTGGCAAATAACCAAGGATTGGTAAATTACTGGCGTACATCTTATGAGGCAGTATGGTGGTGTAGTGTTATTCGAGAGCTGCATCCAAGGCCGTATTTTTACACATTAAGTAGTAGACTTTACGAATTCGGCCTGGTTTTTGTATTCAATTAAAACTGCGGGTTTCCGGTTTCGCAGTAGCTCAGGGCAGAGCCTTCAGGAAAACTTTGTCCAACAATTGCCCCGGGTTAACTGGATGACTATGACCGGAATTCCTGAATAGAGAATTGAGAAGTTAGTCTATAAAGAGTGTTGAACAAGAAATTAATGAGGGCCGTGGAATGAAATCAAATTTACAGGAACATCTACCGAAATAAAGATTTTATAAATATATAAAAAGACCTACGTAAATACAATATGGAAACGTGGATATAGAAAGATATATATAAAGAAATAATCTGTATTAAGATACACATCATTCAGGATGAAACGCATACATGGAAATGAATAAGGTAAGCAGAAGGAGAAAATAACCGTGAGTGACAGAGAAACCAAAAACACAAATCAACAGAATATAATTATAAACACACTAAACACACACACCACGGCCCACACAAACACCCACAAAGACACACCCACAAACACTACACAAACACAACCTCGCACACAACACACCACACACCACACACACACACACACACACACACACGTACACGCATACACACACACACACACACTTACACACACAAACCGACACACACACATACCACACCACACACACACACACACACACACACACACACACACACTACACACACAACTGACACACACACACTTACGCACAACACACACACACACACCCACACACACGCACACACACACACACACATCTACACACAATACACACACACACACACACACACACACACACACACACAAAACACACAAACACACACAGAACTCGACACACACACACACTACACACCCCTCATGGAAACAAAGGAACACCCGTGATCAAACACACAAAACGAGCACAAAAGTCTCATTACAGCAAACAAACACCATAAAAAAAATACCCACACACAAAACAACAGGATATATGAGAAAGGTGAGACAGCGATACAGGTGAATATATGAGGGGAGAAAAAAAGGGAAACAAAACTAAAACACATCAGGAAATAAGATAGATGCTATTGGTTTATTAATAAATAATTAATTAATCATGGGAAACCTCGTTGTAAGGAGCGCCAATCACCATCCTGAAAGCATCCACCATCCTACTCGACCTGTATGTCTACTACTCTTAAAAGTTTCTAATATGGGGGACCATACTGGCCCAGCATCTAACTCCAAGCTGTACAACTCTAAAGTTCCAAGATAATGACCAACCATGGTGCCAGATCTAACTCCAAGCTCTATTACCCGTAATTTCCAAGTTTGATTGACCAACCACATCTTAGATCTTCCTCCCGAGCTGTTCTCCCTTAAAAAGTTGCAAGATAATGACGGACAAAATATGGACCAGATTCCAATAGATCAACCATCAATGCCTCAGATCCAACTCCCACATATTTTGTTTTATACTGGAGGATCATAATTTTTTATCCCTGAACTGCGGGAGCAAATCATTTTTAGTGCCACCAGTGCGGGAATGTGAGAATCAACAGTGATCATTACGAATTGGATGCAAATCAAATCAACTCAAGGTTGGAGAAATTTGCATCGGCATTATATCTAATTTTCACCCAAACGTATGGTTGAGGTATGGTTGTGATTGGGAGTTGAAATAGCTCTCTGGGTCGAAGGGGTAGCAAGTCGCTTGCGAGAGACCGGATTGAGGTGAATTCAATGTGCCACATCATTGGGGATTTGTCCCAAGATTTAGACGGGATTATTCATTATGTTTGCAGTCGTTTCTCTGAAGGTAAGCATAGGTTCCGTTGTACCGTACCTTGATATAAAACTCAAACAGCACTGAATAAATACTTGAATTATCCCTCAAAAGTCCCAAGATAGACAACAAAATATCCCAAACGCCAAGACCTACATCTTCCAAAGATCTTTTGGCAAATAACCAAGGATTGGGTAAATCTCTGGTACATCGTAATGAGTCAGATGGGGGTGTGTGTTATCGAGAGCTGACATCAAGGCGTATATGTGACACAATAAGTAGACTTTTACGAATGTCGGCATGGTTTTTGTATGCAATTGAAAACTGCGGTTTCGGTTTCGCAGTAGCTCAGCAGAGCCTTCAGGAAGGCTTCCACAGCCCACGGGTTAACTGGATGGACTATGACAAGGAATTCCTGAATAAGAATTTGGAAAGGTAGTCTATAAAGAGTTTTTGACCAAGAAATTAATGAAGGGCGTGGAATGAAATCAAATTTAAGGAACATCTACAAGAAATAAAGATTTATAAATATATATAAAAGACGACGTATACAAAAGATGGAAACGTGATATAGAAAGATATATTATAATAGAAAATAATCAGTATTAAGATACACATCATTCAGGAGGAAACTGCATACATGGAAATGAATAAGGTAAACAAGGAAGAGGAAAGAACCGTGAGTTTACAGAGAAAAACAAAAACACAAATCAACAAAATATAATTATAAAACACAACTAAAACACACACACACCCACCCAACACACAAACACACACACACAGACACACACACAAACACATACACAAACACACACATCGCCACACAAAACACACCACACACACACACACACACACAAAACACACACACACACGTACAGCGCACACACACACACACACTTACACACACAAACACACACACACACATACACCACCACACCACACACACACAACACCACACACACACACACACACACACACCACACAACCAACACACACACACAACACACACACACACACACACACAAAACACACACACACACACACACACACACACACACACACACACACACACACACCACACACACACACACCACACACACACACACACACACACACACACACACACACACACACACACACCACACACACACACAACACACACACACTAACACACACCCTCATGAAACAAAGGAACACCCGATGATCAAAACACACAAAAACGAGAACAAAAGTCTCATTACAGCAAAAAAAACACCATAAAAAAAAGACCACAACAACAACAAAACACAGGGATATATGAGAAAGGTGAGACAGCGATACAGGTGAATATATGAGGGGAGAAAAAAATTGGAAACAAAACTAAAACACATCCAGAAATAAAGATAGATAGCTAATGGTTAATTAATAATAATTAATTAATCATGGGAAACACTCGTTGGAGGAGCGCCGCATCGCCAAACCTGAAGAGCATCCTACCATCCTACTTCCGATCTGTATAGTCTACTACTCTTAAAAGTTCAAATATGGGGGACCAATAATGGCCCAGATCTAACTCCAAGCTGTACAACTCTTAAAAGTTCCAAGATGAATGACCAACCATGGTCCAGATCTAACTCCAAGCTCTATTACCCGTAAAGTTCCAAGATGATTGACCAACCACATCTAAGGATCTTACTCCAAGCTGCTCTACCCTTAAAAGTTGCAAGATAATGACGGACCAAATATGGACCAGATTCCAATATGATGCACCTATCATGACCAGATCCAACTCCCACATATTTGTTTTATACTGGAGGAAA
>JACEEZ010006833.1:0-10000 GCA_016584305.1 Chionoecetes opilio
CAAAAAACTAAACAAATAAAAAAATAAATGAACAAAAAATGGTGCACCCTAGAAACATTAACGATATATGAATTGTAAATATGATAGCGTTTGGTTTGTGAAGTATAGAAACTGCGTACAAAATATTTTGCAGGTATTTTTATATATGACTTTATATATACTCATTTACACAACTGATCATGAAAAAAAAAAAAAAATTTGCACTAGACTTAATATAATTGAATAATATTATTAAGGGATGGATATAGCTTTTTTTTTTTACAATCTGCTTCTTTGTCTTTCAGTATCAATATGTACTTTATAATCTGTCCGTTTGTCTTATATTTTCTGTCTTTGCTTTTGAAGTCTTCCCGTACATATGTCGTTCTCTCTCTCATTACTCTCGCTCCTCTCTCTCTCTCTCTCTCTCTCTCTCTCTCTCTCCTCTCTCTCTCCCCTCTTTCTCTCTCTCTCTCTCTCAGCCTCATCTGAGAAGGACTTTCCTCATTAACTTTCACACACCGCGTCTGATCTCTATACCTCATCTCTCACCAGCCCCTACAAAACTTCTCCTCTCTCTTTCACAACTCGCTTTCTATCTTAGGGTACTCATGTTTCCCTCTCCCCTCTAAATCTCTCTCTCTCTCTTCTCTCTCTCTCTCTCTCTCTCTCTCTCTCTCTCTCTCTCTCTCTCTCTCTTCTCTCTCTCTCTCTCTCTCTCTCTCTCTCTTCTCTCTCTCTCTCTTTCTCTCTCCCCTCCCTCATTACCTGGTAACGATGCATGGCTAAGAGGCAGGAGACTGATCAAGGCTTTGTTATGGTAGTAAACAGTGTCTATTGTTACCTGTCCCTACGTGCTCTTCTTGCATCACATTGTAACATGTTCCTTTGTCCTCATGTAGCCATCATGCCATCATCATCTCCATCATACCTGTCTCCCATTTTTTATCCTAAAATTTTCACCAGCGTAACGTAGACTAATTAAACGTGGTTATATACGCTGTACTTTTTTTCTTCATTTTATGTAATGGGTGATGTTTTTTCGGTAGTTTATCTTCTTCCTGGTTTTTTTCACGACTGCAATAATTTATACATCTTATTTTTACTTTTTCCTTGTCTAATCTTTGAAATTTTATATTATTGTATAGATATATTTTAGCTGTCCCTATCTTTTTTTACACATATATTCTCCATTACTTTTTTTTCTTCTCCTCTCTCTCTCTCTCTCTCCTCTCTCTCTCTCTCTCTTCTCTCTCTCTCTCTCTCTCTCTCTCTCTCTCTCTCTCTCTCTCTCTCTCTCTCTCTCTCTCTCTCTCTCTCTCTCTCTCTTTTTTTCTCTCTCTCTCTCTACTCTCTTCCTCTACTCATCTCTCTCTCTCTCTCAGCTCCTCCTCTCCTCTCTCTCTCTCTCTCTACTCTTCTTTCTCCTCTCCTCTCTCTCTTCTCTCTCCTCTCTCTCTCTTCGGGCTCTCTCTACTCTCTCTCTCTATCTACTCTCTCGTCTCGATATCTCTATCTCTTTCACTCCATGTTCCTTCAGAGCTCACTCCATAGATGAGTGGGAGAATACATCCCTCATCTTTTCGTATTTTGGAGAGAATTAAAGAGGAGAACGAGGAAGAGATGTGGAGGGAAGGGAGGAAGAGACGAGGATGCTAAAAAGCTGAGGAAAAGGTTGAAGGGAAAGAGGATGGAGTGGTGCGATGAGAAATGACAACAATGATGGAAGAGAAGAAGAGAGGGAGAACAAATGGCTAGGTTGAAATCTTGGGTTTGAAGGAGGACATGATTTGGGAAAAAAACAAAGGAAAGGTAAGAGGTAAGGGATGCAGGAAGTAGGGGAAGGGGAAAGGAAAAAGGGCGAAAAGTAGGGGAAAAGGGAAGGGAAGAGGAAAAGAGGAGAGGTCTGCGTTTTTTAGGGCAAGAAAAAAAGAAAGGAAAGTTTTTAAATTTAAAAAAGACAAATTTTATTATGTTGGGAAATTGGACAGAAGTTTGTGAGAAATGAACGAACAAAAAAAACCTGAGTTGGCCTGAGAAAACCAAAAAAAGTTGAGACTTTTAAGAAGGGGGGTATGGTTTACTTGAAATAAACAAAACTCAAATCTATCCAGAAAAAAGTGCAGTAAAATTTTTTTATGTTTAAATATTCTGTCATCTCACTTATTTTTCTCCTCCCTCCCTCTCTTTTTTTTTTTCTCTTTTCTCCTTCTCTCTCTCTCCCCCTCTCTCTCTCTCTCCCCTCTCTCTCTCTCTCTCTCTCTTTTTCTTCTCTCCTCTCCCCTTTTTTTTCTCTTTCTATTTTCCCTTTTGGGTTTTTTTACTTTATTTTCTAAAATTCATCGCTTGTACCAAAAATATTTTTTCCCCTTTCAGCTGTCCCCCATAGAATTTGGCTTCTCGTCACAAAAAAAATATATACTGCAATTTCAACAAAATTTACTTTTATGTTTTAATTTTTTTTAATTTCTGATTTTCCTTTTTTTTGTGATTGTTTTTGAATCTTTTTCACTTTTTATTTTTCCCCTATATCTTTAGGGTTTATATGAGTTTTAGAGATTACCCCACAAATTGGGGGGATCTTCCAGCTTTGTCACAGGAAAAAACAGCTATACACTAGTATGTTTTTGTCCCTCGAAACGCAGCTAGTACTGGAGCACACACTAAAAGGGGCCCCCCAGATTTCCAAATTTCTCCTGTAAAAGGGACGTATTTAAAACTTTGCAGGAGCAGTAAAGGCCCCAAAGGGGAAAACGAGGCACTTGGTAAGGGGAATTTTTCAGTTTAAGGACAGAGGGAAAGGGGCGAAGGGGGATCCCCTTCTAGGGGTTCGCTTGAAGGGGGCCCATCTCAAGAAGTTGACGTCTGTAAGGGCAATCCCCCAGGTGTGCGAGGGAAACCCGGGCCAAAGGGGGGGAAAAGGGGGGGGGATCTTGAGGGGCCCTTTTCGAGACGAAGAACTCGCCAAACCCCCAATCTCCCGGGACCCCTCCTGCATCTGCAATGACTGCAGTGCACATGTAGGGGAGGGAAAAGTCGACCCTATGACCGCCCGAAACACCACGTCAGCCGGGGCGAGCCCCCCCCTTTACTACTGTGAGACCCAGGTCGCAGTACAAAAAGGGGAAGACGGCAGCTCATAAAAGGGGAAAATGGTGCCCGTGCCGTTACACCTCCCCCCCAGCACCCCGGGCAATAGTCCCGGAAAGCGGGCCACCCCCCCGAAACTCATCCCCAAGCTCTCAAAGTCCGTGTGCAGGGGGCTGGGGGAAAAATTGGTCCCACACTGTACGGTACCCTCCCTAAAAGAAACCCAAATTTGCATTTTTGGCGGCCGCCTCGGTCACTATGACAAGTGTTCCCCCCCCAAAAGGAAAAACCCAATTTTTAAAGCAACGACGGACGCAAGAAACGCCACGGCCCCAGGGTTTTTTCGCCCCACCCCCCCCTGGCAGTCAGCCGCAAGACCCCAAAAAGCAAACCCGAGCAAACGGGGGGACGCTGGGTTTGACTCCCCGGCCCAGTACCAAGCGTTTTCCCACCCCAAATCACCCTTTCCCCGTAACCACGGCATTTGTCACCCACTTTGCAGTTTGCCCCCCGACACGGGGCGCGGCCCGTCACCATATTGGCCAAAGAAAAACCTACGCCCCCTGGGTCTCTCCAAGAGGGACCCGAAACCCCCCCAAGGCCGACGGTTCACAGCTGACGGTTCAGGGGATGGCTCCCCCCTTTGGGTTCATTCCAGGCCCCCATCATTTTGGCAATAGGTCGTGCTCGGCGGGATTGACTTTGCACGAGGGCCCCAAACTCCTTTGATTTCTTTAATGAACATCTAAAGGAGCTTTCAATCATCTCCCCGGGAGTTCCCAAAACCCGATTTTTGGGGTGAACACCCCAAACAGGATGCGGTCGCGAGCAGTGCCGAGAGTGGAACACGCTGGTGCCCCCCCCCTAAAGCCCGGCCCCCCCCCCGCGCTCCCCCCGCCTCCACGCCATCTTTCTTTTCCCTCTCCCGGCAAAAACCCCCTTCGGGGGCCGTGGATACTTCCTAAAGGGAATTTAGCGATGTCTTGGTACAAAAGGAGACGCACGGGCCAGCCCTCAACCCGTTTACAGGCCCCCCATGAGGATCCACTTGAAGGAAGACCCCACCCTTCGCGACCCCACACCCCCCCCCTGATTCCCTTGTTACCGCGAGCGGTTGAGCAAAGAGTTGGGTCTAGGGGGCCCCAGGGTATAATTTTTCCCTGCCGGCGACGCCCCGCCCCATGGTCCCTTTCTCTCGTACCGTTCCCAAACCCCAATGGGGGTTTTGGGATCACCAACAGATCCCCCCAAACCTGTTAAACTGAACAAAAAGGGTCACGCCCAGCGCTCCCTCACCCATGCCCTTCGCAGCGATCCGTAGTGGGGCCCCGAAGGAAAACGTTTTACCCCCCCAAAGGAGACGCGCTGTGCGGTTACTGGAAAAATTGAGTCGCTAAAGGAAGACCAGCCACTGACGACTTTCATCACGCCTTACGGTCGCTTCAGGAAACCGCCGCCCCCAAAAAGGGTTTTTGGCCGCTACTGGGGGAAAGCTTCTGCCCCGGGGTGATTTGGCATTCCAAGGGTGAAAACGTGTGAAGGTTGTCGACGACACCTTCTAAGGGACGGGGGACTATCCGCACACTTACCCCCGCTTTCCACGAAGTATTGTCAAGATGCTGCAATTTGGGGAATCCCCCTCAACACGGCCCAGTTCGTTCCCAAACCCAAACGGGTATCCTTCTTGGTTAAAAACCTCTCCAGGGAGGGCCCATAGCAGAAAAAAAAACCCGTGCCATCAGGGACTTTCCCCTCCTGCCAACCTCACTCCAACCCCCTTTTTTCATGGGTTTGTGAATCGGGTGGCGGAGTTTTCCCCTGGAATTCGCAGCTGCAAGCCACTTCCCCCCCTGAGACCCCAAGAGGACCTTTTTTTGGGAAACCCCCGGGACCATGACGAGGCTTTCCGAGTTAAAGGAAGCCCTTCGAGCCCCCCGGTCCTCGCCACTTTGATCTTCCCTTGCTCATTTTTTGCAGGAAGACCCCTCTCGCTTGAAGGGATTTGGCTAGGTTTTACTAAAGACCAGGGGCGGAGGAGTGTTCTGACTGGTTCAGTGGGGTTTCCCGGTTCCTGACGGGGAAGGGAATCCCCGCACGTACCATCGGGGCTCGAGCTTTGGCCTTTGGCATGGGGGGCCCAATCGAAGTCCCCAGATTTTTCCCTCACGGCCGCAGCACTTCGAGGTACTCACTGACCATCGCCCTTGGTGCCAACCCTCAACCACAAACTCGTTGGATAAAGTTAAAGGAATCCTCCCCTTTTCATGTTTAACGGAAAAAACTTAGCTTCCCTTTTCACAGCAGTGTGGCGAAAGGGTTTAAGAAACCTCTGCTTTCCCCGACGCCTTATCCCGCGCACCCGTCAGAAACCCACGCCCCCGAGGATAAAAGGTTGAGCACTGGGGAAATGTGTTCTATCAACACTGCGTTACTCTGCAGGCCATTCAGTCCCCCCCAAAGGTCAACACCGTTGGGGGAATTTTCCCCCTACCAGTGACATGGACTGGAGGCCCTAAAACTGCAGCTCGCAAGGGCCCCCTTCCTACGTCAGGCTGCTAGACTGCGTAAAAGAAAGGTTTTCCTCGGCACCTTTACAGTTCTTCAAAAAACACTCTGTCCCTTACTGGAAACTACGCGGGGGACCTATTACTGCGTTTGAGGATCTGGCTCTCTTGGAGCCGTGTTGTTTTCCGGGAAATGAACGCCGAAACCCGTCCGGGCCCCGCCTCCACGACACCATCGGGGGAGTAGAGGCCCCCAAGGGGACGGCGAGGCAAGCTGCATACTGGCTCGGCTTTCAACTCGACATTCCCAAACAGGGGTCCAAGCTTTGGGGGGCCATCCCAAGGGTGATGCACCCAACCCCAGAAAGCGGGGCCCCTTTGTTGTCCGACGACGCCCCCCAACCAAAGCCCTTTTAGTCAGTGTCACGTTTTTTTTAAATTTTGCGGGGAAAGGGGCTTTCCTAGTGATAGCGGGGACGCTTCTGGGGGGCCCCGCTGGGGGCCCGTGGGGCGGGCGACACAACGCCCTCCCGGGCCCCCCACCGCCAGTTCCGGCGCTTTTCGTAAAGTGGGCGTCCCTGTGCTTTCTCAGGACCGAGGGAGGGCCCCCAAATTTCACGACCCGAGACTTCGCAGCTTTCCCTCGATCGTTTGGGGGGGGTCAGGCACAGGGTGTCTTCCCCGCTCAAACCCGCAGCCCAAAAACCGGCCACGCCGAGGAAAGCAGTCAAGTCCTTTAAAAACCAAAATTTTAAAGGGGGCCCATAAAGGCAACATCGACTATGAGGATTTTGACCGCGGATTTGCGGGAGATCCGCAATGCTCCAAAACTACCCCCCCCGGTCGCCCCCCAGCACAAATTTTGTAGGGACGACCTCTCCTTTCTTGCGCCCCGCCCACCCCAGCCCTTCCCCTTGTGGAGGGGGCAGACCAAAAAACAAAAGATAGGCAAAACCCCCAAAGCTCCCCAACCCGTGTAAGACGTGGAAAACCCCGCTAAAAACGCGCACGCCCGTCCCTTTCCGGGTAAAGATCAACGGGGCAATTTCCCGTATCCAGGACCCGACATCGCTTGGGCGGGGACAAAGTGGGCCCCATCAGGGGCCCAAGGGGCAGTTAGGGGCCTATAAAGGGTTCGGCAAACCCAGTGGTGGTTTTATTTTGGCGCAACCGACGTTTCCTACGCCTGTGCATTTTCCCCACTAAGGGACCCCCCCCCGACGATAGATGGCCCCTCCCCCCCACCGGGCGCCCCCGTCTCTGGCCGCTCAAAAAAACGGTTAACCCAGCAGCAGTAGCCCGCCCCAAAAACCTTGCTATGAGCGGGGGGGGAGGGGGAGGTGTGGGTAGTTAGTTAGAAGAAGGGATAGCCTGGAAAACTGGTCCCGGGCCCAGCTTTACCCCTTGGAAACCCCCGTGTGGTACCCGGCTAGGCAGAAGTAGGGGGAACCGGACGCTTTGGTTAGTAAAGGCGCTCTATCTTTCCCCTTTCTCTTCGCACTGTAAGTTTAATTCTGGGAATATCCCTTAATAAGAATAATTTGGGGTTTTTAATATGATCCATGGCCCTTGGACTGATCATTTTTACACTGGAACAGGGGGGACATTGTTGCTTTTGATCTATTACAGTTTCCCTTCTAGTCGTAAAGGGGTTTAAAAATCCCCGTTAGATGTGTTACCCCACTCTCAAGGTATTGTGTTGGCCCCTGTGAGGTTTAAAAATCCCCCCAAAAAGCGATTGCATACGCTTTGGGATCCCCAAAATTTATTTGCCCATACTCAACTCCCCGAGTTTTAAGAGTGAAATGGGGCAGGGAATTTTAAAAAAAAGCGTTCTTAATAAAAATCTGTGGGCATTTAAAACATCAAAAAAACATTACGGAAAAATTACACCCCCCCGTGGGGTTTAGTTGAGCGTGCGAACGGGAAAAGGGCCTGGAAGTTTTGCCCCCAGTTGATGGTGGCTTGCTTGATGTGGGGGCAGTTTGGGTTTTTACCCCATGTTGCTGCAGGCTTTTAATTGAAAATATTTGTGAGTCGACAGGTCAAACCCCTTATCTAAAAATTTTGGTATAAAAAAAACGACCCCCATATAAATTTTCCTTAGTAGCCCTCAAAAAACTGTTTTTACAATGTTGATGTTTATGTAAATGTCAACTTAAAGTTTTCTAAGTTTTATTTTCCCGGGATGCAAAAGGAAAAAAATTTCAGGTTTCCCCAGACGGCTAGGTGTTTCGCAACAACACCGGCGCTCCCGCACCCTTTTTAAATCCGGGGGGTTTGGGGACTTTTCATTTATTCGAGTCCCCGGGAAAGAAACTCTAAATTAGCTCTTAAATTTGGGGCGGCCCCCCTGGTAGTTAAGGAAATTTCCCTGGAAATTTAAATTTGTATTTTTGGGGTCGGGGGGTTTAAAAACCTTAGAAGTCATTCACAGTGAACGACTTAAAAGGCCAAGCCAAGCCCGATTTTTGCTTAGTAGACACTGCCCAAAACTTTGCGATGCTAACGGCTTGGGAAAATAAAAAAATTAATGCTCCAATGACCCAAAAATCATGCTTTTTAATTTTTTCGCCCCGTAAAAAGAAGCCCCTTTTTGTTTCCCGAGATGTTTTGTCCAATTTCCCCTTTTTTCAACCGCCTTTTTATTTTTGCTCTGGAAACCTGTTTATTTTCAAGGCGGGAGCCCCAACCCCCCCTTGGGAAAAAAATTTCCTTGGGGGGAGGATTTTGTGGGTAAGGTTTTCCCCAGGGTACTTTGGTGGAAATCCTAAGTAGGGCTGAGAAAAGTCACGGAAATTAAAAATAACTGGAAGAAGCCCTCTTTAAGGGGGAGCCCCAAAGTTCCGGGGGAAAAATCCTTTGCTCCTTTTTTATCCTTTTTTTAAATGCTAGAGGCCAATACCGAACGACATGTCAACCCAGCTTATGAAAAAATATGGGCGGGTTTTTAAAAAAATAACCTCACAAAAACGGGGGTTAAATTTAAAGTATTTGGGCAGCTCTCGCGCATGCTATTTGGTAAGCTATGAATGATTTATGTAGAAAAAACTTAGAGGACCGATACAATCAATTTGGGCCCCCTTTGGCCCTTTCCCCTTTTAACAAACTTTTTCATTTAAATTTCATTAAAAATTGCAGACTTGAAAAACAAGTAGTAGATCTTTCCTTTTCACTGATTTCCTTTAGGAAGCCTTAAATAAAATTTAATCTGAGCAAAAATTTTACAAAACTTTTTTCTGTGTTAGAGCAAACATGCCTGTTTTGGGCTAATTTTGGGTTTAAATTTATTTTAAGGGCTAACAAACAAATACTAACAAATTTTGGTTGACGCAGCGCGTGGAAGGGGGGACTTCTTCCCCTTTTTTTGTTTTAAAAATTTTATGCCTGCCCTTGAATTAGGAAAGGGCAAATTACAAGTTGAAACCTTTTTTTGATATAAATGGAAACAAAAAACATTACCCCCTTTCCCTTTAATCAGGCTAACGTCCCATGCCCTTGTTTTACATGTAATTTTTTTTGATCCAAAACTGATCACAGAATTTAAAACCCCCATTTCCCCTTTCAGGGGAACGAATCTGTTTAGATACTGAAAACAAAACCCAAAACTGTGGTGTTGGGTTAATAGTAAAAAATAACCAGTATTCTACTAGAAGCAGTATGATTTGGATAGGTGCCGTACAGGGAAAATTTTAAAACCATATTTTTTCCCTTTTCCGCATCTCTCTTTGCCTTTTACCTTAGGTGACCCGGGGGTTTTTTGAGGTGGGCTAACTCAGGCAAAAGCTTCTCAGGCCACCCCTTAGTAAACCCCTTTGATTTCACGGGGCCTTTTTTCACAAAATTTCTTCAGACATCACTATTTTTTGTCACAAACATTCATGTGTCTGTAGTATGTCCCCAGGGTTTTCAGTGTATCAGAAAAATTTTCCCGGGCATTTCGCAAAATTTTAGGGGTTGCTATTTTCGCTCGACTATTTGAATACCTTTCCCGAAAAAAATGCACCCAAAAGATTTGAGCTAATTTAAAAACTCCCACTTTTTTCCCCCTTGACAGTTTTTAAGATTTTTACCTTTCTAAGCATTAAATATGTCGTAATTTCCATTTTTTGAGCTTTAATTTTTAATTCCCTCAGGGAAAGGAAACAGCCGGGAGTGGACTTTAACCCGTCTACCTTAACCCAGCTGTTAATTTTTTTTCAATGATTATGCCAAAATTTGTATTATCATTTATCATAGTTTAAATTTCCCCTTTGCCGGGTTTTTCGGGAAAGGGCCCCCTCTTTTTTATGTTTCCTGAAGGGGAAGATCAACAAAAACAGGGGAAAACATAGGGAACAAAGGGGCAGGGGGATTCTCTAGGATGGGGCGAGGAAGTGCAGGTAGGTGACCCCAGCGGGTGTTTTGGGGGTTTTAGGTACATATGT
>JACEEZ010006838.1:0-2500 GCA_016584305.1 Chionoecetes opilio
TATAATAGTGGGTTTTTGTTTGGGGGTGGGGGTTTGTCTTTGGGGGGCTCATTGATTACCGTGTATTTATTCAGTATTTGCTGCGTCCATGAATGATTTTGCGAAAAATTTTAAATTCGCTAGTGCTCTTTTTTTAACCGATATCACCAAAGTTGCTGGTTTTTTTTTTCCTTAACAAGGGGTTTTGGGGTAATTTTGGGAGAGTCTCAGTAGTTTGTAAATAGCTGGGTTTTTTGTTGGTTGTCGTCTGATTTTTTTGGGCTTTTGTGTCTTTTCTGTATGTTCCCTGTTTACTTTTTCTGCTTTACTTGGTCGAATTTCTGTTTTGTATCGTTTTTTCTTTGAAAAAGTTAAAATCGTTCGCCCTGTTCCTTTCTTCTTTTCCTTCTTCCCTTTTTCTCCTCTCTCTCCTCTCCCCCCTCTCTCTCCTTTTTCCCCTCTCTCTCTCTTCCCCTCTCTCTCTCTCTCTCTTTCTCTCTCTTCTCTCTCTCTCTTCTCTCTCTCCTCCCCTCCTCTCTTCTTCCCCCTTTCTCTTTTCTCTCTTTTTTGTGTTCTTTCCCTTTGATTTTCCGTTTTACAAAAGTCTCTGCGGGCCCCCGTCTCCTTCCGTCTTTCCTCGTCTTCTCTTCCCCTTCCCCCTCCCTCATCCCTCCCTTCCTTTCCGAGTGTACAGTTTGAGTCTTTACAAAGCCTCACGTGTGTTTTGTGTGTGTGTGTGTGTGTGGGTGTGTGGGGGTTGTGTGTGTTTGTGTGTGTGTGAACCACCTTAATTTAACACATGAGCCTTTTTTCTCTTCTCGCCATGTTGTCTTTCTGAGCATCTCCTCCCCCCCCTCCTCCTCCCCTCCTCCCCCCCCTCCTCCCCCCTCCTCCTCCTCCCCCCCTCCTCTCCTCCCCCTTCTCTCCTCTTCCTTCCCCTCGCCTTTTCCCTTCCATGGTTATCCCGCCCTCTTTGCCCTTTTTTGTCGTCGTCGTCCCCCCCTCTTCTTCTTAAATTTTCCTTTCCCTTTCCATTTTTACGTTTCTTTTTTGCATCCTGTATCCCACTTTACACTTTTATTTTCATTATTTTTTTTTTATTTGTCCCCTTCAGTCTCATTCCTTTTGGGTCCCATCGTTCTCTTTTTTCCCCCTTCTTGTCTCCCCATCACGTTCCCCTTTTCCCCCTTCTGTTCCACGTCAATCTTTTTTTTTCCCCAACAAAATTTTTTTTTATCTCCTTCATCCCAAGCAGTTATGCCCGTTTTTTAAATCTACTAATTTTTGTTTTTTTTTTTCTGTCTCCCTGTGCTTGCATTTTTTGAAATGTGTACTCTGCCTTTTAAGTTCTTGTCGCTTTTGGACCCCTTTCTATTTTAGTCTTTTGTTCTTTTAATTTTGTTGATGTTTGTTGTTTTTGCTTTTTTTCGACCCGTTTGTGTTTTTTTTGCTATCGGTATAGTCCAGTCAAATACTTTTTACCCAAACAAATTCCAAGAAAGCGTTTTAATTTTTTTTTTTGGTAATTTATTTTAGTAGTGGGGAAAAACTACTAAAAGTTTCCCAAAAATTGGGTTTACCCAAAGGGCCCCAAATGTGACGTCAAAGAATATGGCCCCCAAAAGCTATAAAATGTTAAGGGGATCGATTTCCCCAATTTTTTTTTTTCTTTTTATTAACCAAATTTTTGAATTGGACTATATAAAAAAAAGAAAAAAAAATGGGGGTGTCTTTTGGAAATTTTTATTTAAACGCATAGAAAAAGAGTTAGCGAAAGAAAACGTGATTTTAGGGGGGTCCCCCCCCCAAAAACTACTCCCCGTCAATAAGTCGGGGAGATCGTAAGGGTCATTCGAAAGAGGAATAAAACCGTAGGAAATCAAGGCCGGGTTTTTTTTTTTTTCTAATTAGATCAAAAATTATAGCCCCCCCAAAAAAAAAAAAAAAAAAAAAAAAAAAAGAAATTTTTTATTTTTTTTTTTTTTTTTATTTGAGGGGTATAAAACCTATACATTATATGTGGGAACAAAAACTAAAAGTTTACCAAAATTGATCACCACAAAGGGCCTACTATGACGTCATAAGACGAGACAGCCATCCCCAAATAAAAAAAAACCATATATCCTTTTTCAAAGCTGTAGCTGTAGGTTTAAAAAGAGTTTTCTTTTTTATACTATATTGTTGATATAACAATTTTTTTTAAAAGTTTTATACTAATACACGGGCAGGCGAGGTCATGACGTCATCAATGACGTCTGACAACATGTACATTTCTAAAAATTATAGAATACACATGCTTTTAAACCCACTTCTCACTGAAAAAGTGTCAGTTTAATAGTCTCTATTTTCATCACAACACTGTTTTCCCCACCCCATTGTCACAAGCCCTTTTTGACAGGGGCCGCATACCCCTGAACAATAAATCCGTGTGTTTTGCAAGTGCAAAACCCACGTGTACACAACCACGAAACAATTGCAGTGAATTTTTTTAGAAGTTTTTTTGGCGCAGGGGAAGTATCCA
>JACEEZ010006838.1:5000-7500 GCA_016584305.1 Chionoecetes opilio
GCTTTTAAAACTTTTCTTAGGGCGTCACTCAGTTTCAGGAGCAACGAATATTCAGTCTCACGACGGTTAACGATGCACTATTTACCCCTTTCATGAGGGGCTGTGATCTGCCCTTGCGTCTGGTCACCCCACCGGAACGAAAGGGCGCTTCATACTTGCGGCTCCAGCAATTCTAATTGTTGGCCCGTTGTTGTGGCAGTTTAGGTTTTACGTATCGTTATGAGCGCAAGAGTGAAATCGTCCTCTGGCTCGTTTGCTGTTAACGATAAAGTTAAGCAGGTGTTGGCAAGGTTGGTGCTCACGGAGATGGTGTGACTGGTGGAGTTGCCCTTCATTCAGTTGTCCAGATGCCAAATTAGCTTGATTCCATATAAAGTAACGTGTGCAAACTCGCAGAGGATGTGTAGATATAGAATTTTTTTTCTAAATCCGCAAACCAGAGCCACAAATACACCACACGTCCATTAAGGTACATGTGTGTGTGTGTGTGTGTGTGTGTGTGTGTGTGTGTGTGTGTGTGTGTGTATGTATGTGTGTGTGTGTGTGTGTGTGTATGTATGTATGTATGTATGTATGTATGTATGTATGTATGTATGTATGTATGTATGTATGTATGTATGTATGTATGTATGTATGTATGTATGTATGTATGTATGTGTGTGTGTGTGTGTGTGTGTGATGCCTCCCCATACCCCTGAATTATACCCCCTGAAGAGAGTCGGAGATTGGCACACTAGCCGCAGAGGGGATGAATAGGGGGAGGGGGATGTTGAAGACCACATGTTGGGGGAGGGAAGTGAAGGCAGATGGACGGGCGGGCGGTGGGGAAGGAAAGCATAAATAGAAATATGAAGAAAGAGAATGGCGTGGGTGACAAGGCATGCAGACAATAATACGAGAGTGTGCAGAGAAGGGAGAGAGAGAAGGGGGAGTCGATAACAAGGGAAGATAGGGAGAAAAAGAAGTGGGAAGGGAGAGAGGGAGAGAGAGAGGGAACTACAGCATCTGCAACACACATGCCGTTCAACCCTCACTCCCACGCAGCTTCCGGCACAGTATTGAATAGCGGGGCAGGACGGGGTTGGGCGGGGCTATGAAGGGCTCTCACGGGGCGGGGCGGGGCTCATCGGGTACACATGAGGCGGGGCGGGGCATTGTAGAGGGTCCTTTCGGGGGGCACGGGTGGTCGAGTCTGCGAGGGGCGAGGTGCTGTTAATCTGTTCCATCGGGGCATTGTTGAAAGGGCGGGGCGGGAATGTGAAAGGCCGATTAATGTACGCTATTTACCTATCATGTTGTGTGCGTGTGTTTGTTTGTTTGTGTGTGTGGGCGCGCTTGCTGTGGGCGTATTCTAATTGCATCTTGAAATGGGCTTTGGGGCGTAAGAATGCAGTTGGGGCCTTCACGGGTGGCCGGGGAAGAGAGGAAGGGAAGTGAATGAGATACCGAAAAGGGATAAGAAGAGGAGAAGAAAGAACATTGATAGAGTTAAGATAAAAAGAGATGAAGACCCAGAGTAGAAAGGGAAGATTTTTTTTCCTCTCCTATTTTTTTCTTTGTATTTTCCGTCCCCGTAACCAGAGTTGAACTATACATATTTTGTCCAATGGTGGAACCGTGTTGAAGCTACTGCCAATGTTATTTTTTTATTTTTTCTCTCTCCAATGTAATACTTTTCTATCTGTTTGTGTGTGTGTGTGTGTGTGTGTGTGTGTGTGTGTGTGTGTGTGTGTGTGTGTGTGTGTGTGTTCATCTATATATCATTTTAAGTAATTCAATTAATCGATCTATGCCATCTTCATCCTCTCGTTTGTCATTCTACCTATTTACTTTTCTTTATGTCTTTAGATATATTTGTCTATCCATTCCCCAGTCTATCTTTCTTATCCGTATATATATATATTATATATATATATATATATATATATATATATATATATATATATAATATATATATTAGAATATATATATAATATATATATATATATAATATATATATATATATATATATATATATATATATTATATATATATATATCTATTTCGCTATTCATATAAACTTTTTTCTATCCATTCA
Organism: Chionoecetes opilio; assembly: GCA_016584305.1. Taxonomy (NCBI): domain Eukaryota; kingdom Metazoa; phylum Arthropoda; class Malacostraca; order Decapoda; family Majidae; genus Chionoecetes; species Chionoecetes opilio. The sequence goes on from JACEEZ010006838.1 coordinate 7,078, forward strand.
CTAATTTACTATCTATATATCTGCGTCTGTAGAGTACACGTGCGTATATGCATTATTATAAAGTTTCATTGTTCTGTATCCACAATGAAGTCCTAACAATTACCATTTCTCTCATTGATGCAGGCGCGGGGCGGGTGAGGCCACAACGAAGACAACACCAACATCAACACCAACACCAGCGACAGCAGCATCAACAGACCCTGAAGCGCTAAGAAGCCGAGCAGCGGCGAGGGACTAGGCCACAGGAGGAGGAGGAGTAGGTGGTGGTGGTGGAGGAGGAGCAGGAGGGGGAAGAGTATAGGGTGTGATGTTGTCCCTCACCCCCTTACCCGTGTATGGACCGCTCCCCCACACCCGCCTCGCCGCCACGCTCCTACTGACCACCCTCCTCTACGCAGGTGTGTAAGGTGGTGGTGGTTGGAA
>JACEEZ010006838.1:12500-22500 GCA_016584305.1 Chionoecetes opilio
CGATGTGGAATATAATGATTATGTTGTCTTGGTGGAGGCTTGGCTCGAGAGGGTGATTAGGGCCACGGGGTCTGGGCAGGTAGAGAAACACCACTAGAAGAACATAGGCGCCGTTCGAAATCCACAGAGGCATCGCTGGAGATCCACAAAGCCACTGCTAGAAATCCACAAAGCCACTGCTAGAAATCCACAAAGCCACTGCTGGAAATCAACAAAGCAACTGCTGGAAATCCACAAAGCCACTGCTAGAAATCCACAAAGCCACTGCTAGAAATCCACAAAGTCACTGCTGGAAATCCACAAAGCCACTGCTAGAAGTTCACAAAGCCACTGCTAGAAATCCACAAAGCCACTGCTGGAAATCCACAAAGCCACTGCTAGAAATCTACAAAGCCACTGCTAGAAATCCACAAAGCCACTGCTGGAAATCCACAAAGCCACTGCTGGAAATCCACAAAGCAACTGCTGGAAATCCACAAAGCCAATGCTAGAAATCCACAAAGCCACTGCTGGAAATCCACAAAGCCACTGCTGGAAATCCACAAAGTCACTGCTGGAAATCCACAAAGCCACTGCTGGAAATCCACAAAGCCACTGCTAGAAATCCACAAAGCCACTGCTGGAAATCCCAAACCACTGCTGAAATCCCAAAGCCACTGCTAAAATCCAAAAAGCCCCTGCTGGAAATCCCAAAGCCTGCTAAAAATCCACAAGGCAACCTGGAAATCCACAAAGCATCTGGAAACCACAAGGCCACCCTGGAAAATCCACAAACCCACTGCTGGAAACCCAAAAGCACGCTGAAATCCACAAGGCCAACCGGAAATCCACAAACCCACTGCTGGAAATCCACAAAGCCACCTGAAATCCAAAGCAACTGCTAAAATCACCAAGGACTACTGAAATCACAAAAAACTGCTGGAAAGGATACAAATTCCCCAAAAAGTGAAAGGTACAATTAAAGGTTTTTTGGGCCTTAAAAGGGTTTGGTTTGAAAAGGTGGGGAAAGGACCATTTAAAGATTGGAACACTAGTGCGGGAGGGCAACGATTTGCTTCCGAAGTTTCTTTTCACAATGAGATAAAAATCTAATTAGCGTTCCGGACATTTTTGTTTTGTTGTGACGTCACACTAATTGGATTTCCATGACTTAATTGATCCGTCAGGTAAGGAGCAAAAAATGAGGAACATCTAAGAAAAAAAGGGAAGCAGGAAAAGTTTGTGAAGTGACGAATGTATATTAGAGAGAGAGAGAGAGAGAGAGAGAGAGAGAGAGAGAGAGAGAGAGAGAGAGACGGAGAGAGAGGAGAGGAGAAGAGAGAGAGAGAGAGGAGGAGAGATGGGAGAGAGGACGAGAGATGAGAGGGGAGAGAGAGACGAGAAATATGGAAAGAAAATGCATCACAAACGGAAATTTTCTTGAGGGGGAAATTGGAAAATTTGAGGAAGACGAACTTATAAAAATACGCAGACATATTGAAAGAGATGAGAGAGGGAGGAGAGAGAAGAGACAAAGGAAAAAGAGAGAGAAAAGAGAGAGACGAGGGGGTTAGAGAGAGAGGGGTAGAGAGAGAGAGAGGGGGAGAGAGAGGAATCATCGACTAGACATTTAAGCTCAACGTGACGGGTTTTCCCCCTGCTTTATCTTTCCTCCTTCTCCTCTTACTTCCTCTCCTGTTTACTATTTGTCTTTTCTTCACCCACATCCTTACCCACATCCTCCTCAATTCATTAATGTCCAGTCAAAATACGAAAAAAAAAAACCTTTTTACCTAAACCCAAATTCCAAGAAGCTTTTTTTATGTTTTTTTTGGTAGTATTACATGTAGGGAAAAAACATACTAAAGTTTACCAAAATATGGTTACCACAAAGGGTCCAAATGTGACGTCAAAGAATATGGCCGCCAAAGCTATAAAATGTTAAGGGGATCGTTTCCCCTATCGGGCAATTTTTTTTTATTTTAAACCTACAAACGTGAAAGTTTGTATAATATAACGTAAAATTTAATTCTAAGAACTTTTGTTCGTGAAAAAAAAAAAAAAAATTTATTTTCCTCATAGAAACTAATTACGGATAGAAAAAAGTGAAATTTTAGGGGGGGGGTTCCAAACCTCCCCTAACAACCCCCCCCCTCAACAAAGAAAGAGTTCAGATTGACGCAGTACTAAGGGGGGGGGTGAACAGAAGTGGAACATAATGTTCTTTACGGAGGTTCTCTTCTCCATCGACTGAAGTGTCAGAAGGGAAAGACAATTTTTCAATCGCTGACGACTATGCCCTCTTTCACAGTAAGCACTAAATGGTAAAAGGGTACGATAGTATTTTATGGTTACCATTGGAAGGACCAAACACTAAGGACATTACCCATCAGAGACGGCGCAAAAAATCGAACAAGTAACAAAGGGAACATGCGGATAGGAACGAAATTTGTCGGAAAAAGGAGGATTTCCTTTCTAAGGGAGAACAAACAGTCTACTTATCCAATCTGATTTCACAACGCATGAAGGAAGAGGTTGCAAACGTAATTCAAGCAGAGGGGGATGCAGATTTGGAGATGTAAGGCAGCAGTGTCAATGTCATCCACACAAAAGGACTAGTCTCATTGGCGAAGATACGATCTATGGGTGTTTTACTTCATCACGCGTCAACCAGCGATGGCAACAAGCTTATTTCTACTCGGATAAAGGAGTCCTGAACAGTATACGACATTAAGGTTATGAAGGAAGTGCTTGAAACGATGTCTGCAGCAGTCTTCTGTTTCCTGCATGCATTCACGGGATGAGATACCACTTTCCGCGGTTTTGGGAATCGGAAAAAAACTGCTCTAACTAAGGTTTTGAAGGGAGACTCTCGTTCTTCAATAGCTTTGTAAATGTTTACCACACTAAGAAAAACATAGCTGAGATTGAAGGACGCTGGGTGTTAAAGCGATGGTGGTTTGCCCCCGCATTGTTCGGGGGCAAACCTGGAGCACAATCTGTCTGCAATGAGGTATTCTAGTCTCTGCCGAAAGTTGAGTTCAGCCCAAAAGCTTTATTACACCTGAACGACTGCCCACCGACCTCTCTGCAACGGAGGTATTCATTGACCCTTCGGAGTTACCTCCAAGTGATGCTTGAATGATGGACAATGGATGAGGCCAGGACACTTTAATGAAGGGGGATGGGAATTGCAGAACAAAACAGTCTAGTTCCAGTGATGATGGATACTTCACCTGCGACAGAAAAACTTCTGAAAAATAATTCCCTGCAATTGTTCTCGTGGTTGTAGTACACTTCGGTGCACTTTGCAAAAACACACGGACTTATCTGTCACGGGTATGCGGACCATGTCAAGACGGGCATTGTGACAATATGAGTGAGGAGGAAAGCAGTTGTTGATGATGAAATAGAGACTATTAAACTGACACGGTCATTAGTGGATGAAGTAGGTCTTTAAAAGGACTGTGTATTCTATAATTTTAGAAATGTTTACATGTATGTTATGACGTCATTGAGGACGTCATGACCCCTGCCTGTCCGTGTAGTAGTATAAAACTTTGTATAAAAATTGTTATATCAACTATATATAGATAAAAAATGTAAACTCTTCTGTAACCTACCAGCTACAGCTGTGAAATAAGGAAATAGTGGTTATTTTTTAGTGCGATGGCTGTCATCGTTCTTATGGGACGTCATAGTTAGGACCTTTGTGGTGATCAATTTTGTTTTGGTAAACTTTTAGATGTGTTCCCACATATAATGTAGGTTGTATAGTCCCTCAAATAGTCCCTCAAAGTAAAAAAAAATGAAAAAAATGAAAATTTTCATTTTTTATTTATTTTTTATTTTTGGAGGGGCTATAATTTTTGGATCTAATTAGAAAATTAAAAAAAACGCCTGACGTTCCTAGCGGCTTTATTCTCTTTAGAAGGACACCTCTACGACTCCCCTCCGACTGATATTGACGGAGGGGAAAGTTTTAGTCTTGGGGGGACCCCCCTAAAAATCACGTTTCTTTCGCTAAACTCGTTTTCTATGCGTCAAATCAAAATTTTCCCAAAAGACGACCCCTATTTTTTTTTACTTGTTTTATATATGTACCAAGTTTTAAAAATGTAGGTTTTTTAAAAAAAAAAAAAAAATTTGGGGGTCGTCCCCTTTAACATTTTATAGCTTTGGCGGGCCCTATTCTTTTTACTCAATTTGGGCCCCCTTTTTTGGTAACCATATTTTGGTAAACTTTTAGTATGTTTTTCCCTAAATTTTAAAATACCAAAAAAAAAAAAAAAAACGCTTTCTTGGAATTTGTTAGGGTCAAAAACCCTATTTTTCTGGACTATAATACTCTTTTATTTTTTTTTTACCTTTTACCCTCCGCGGTGCTCGCCTCTTGCCATCCCTCAACATTACGTCTCACGAAGGTTATGAACCTCTCTCTCCACATGTCACTTCATAAACTTTTCCTCCCTTACCTTGGACCGCTAAAGTTACCTAATTCTCTCTCTCTCTCTTCTCTCTCTCTTCTCTCTCTCCCCCTCTCTCTCCTCTCCCCTCTCTCTCCCTCCTCCTCTCTTCTTTTCTCTCTTCTTCTCTCTCTCTCTCCCCTCTCTCTCCTCCCCCCTCCCTCCCCCTCTCTCTCTCTCTCTCTCTCTCCTCTCTCTCTCTCTCCTCTCTCCTCTCTCTCTCTCTCTCTCTCTCTCTCTCTCTCTCTCTCTCTCTCTCTCTCTCTCTCTCTCTCTCTCTCTCTCTCTCTCTCTCTCTCTCTCTCTGGGTCTCCTTTCACATTTGTTAATTTTTTTTTTGAGGGATTATCGTAATCTTATTGTCTTCCGTGGAGCCTTCCCGCCGGACTTTCGCAGCCATCGTTTCAGCCTAAAATGTATTAAGGAAAAAGCTGGCTGGCTGTCTGACTGGTTTTAATGCCTCAGTGTGTTGCAGAAATGGCTTTAGATTGGGTGATTTATTATTATAGTTGTGTGTGTGTGTGTGTGTGTGTGTGTGTGTGTGTGTGTGTGTGTGTGTGTGTGTCGGCGCGCGCCAATGACTAGTTATTTCCTCCATGCCTGTAGCTTACTAATTTACTGTATGATTGGCTGCTTGTCTAGGCGACTCTCTTATTATCTCTCTCTATCTCTCTCTCTCTCTCTCTCTCTCTCTCTCTCTCTCTCTCTCTCTCTCTCTCTCTCTCTCTCTCTCTCTCTCTCTCTCTCTCTCTCTCTCTCTCTCTCTAAATGGCAGGCATGGCGTGTGTTGATCAAAGAAATGCCTTGCTCTCTTATGGATCTTCTTATTATACCTCATTGGCTGATTGGGTGTCTAACATATTAGCATACTGACTGGATGGCTGAAGGGCTGATTAGGGTCTTGAGCTTTGTGTTGGCAGGATAGCTGGCTGACTGACAGACTGACTGGATTACAGGTTGCGTGGCTGGCTGGGTGGGTCGCGTTGTAGAGGACAGTAAAACAAGGCTTGGTAGACATGGCGTGGATAGTTGTTGAATGGCAAGCAACGTTCCAGTCAATAGTGTACAGGCATAGGCACCCCCGGTAGACCCCAATGCATCAGTCACTCATCTGCTGGGACATCAAGACCCAGACGCATATCAAACACACACACACACACACACCCACCCACCCACCCACCCACCCACCCACCCACCCACGCACGCACGCACGCACGCACGCGCACGCACGTTCGTTTTCCCTCTTCTCGTCATATATCTACCAAAACATTTACTGGATCCACTCAGCCAATTTCCATACAGTTCAGACCCGTCAGAGCACCGTCCCAGACACCCTCCAAACCACTGTCCACACTTAAGGGTCTTCATTCACGTCAGTATGTACGTCACCAAATCATTAAGAAAAATCTAAATCTTTCGGTTAAAAAGAATAAAAACCCGCCGTAGCCTTCCAGTCATTTTCCAGGCTCATGTGGTATTATTCCAGCTCCCTGAAGGAACTTCTTTCCAAGAAACTCAAAGAATTCCTTTTTTACCTCTTTCCGCCTCTGCCTTCACTCCATTCTCCATGCTCTCTCCCTTCGTCTTTTCCATCCCTCCTTTCATCCCACTCCTTCCTCTCCTTCACACTCCAGCTCTCCTTGCAAGTCGAGTTAAGTGAGTTGTTGCGTTCCAGATTGCGCCTCCTTCTCCTCCTCCTCCATGCATTTCATCATATTTTTCTTCTTATATTTCTTTTTCATTTATTTTTCCTTAGTTACGTGTCCGAGGATCAGATTTCCAACGTGCCTCTTTCCTTCTTTTCTTGCGTATCATCTTCTCTGATGTTACCATTGTTATTATTATTGTTATTGGTAATGTTATTCTTATCTGTAATAACAAAAATAATAATAATTTAATAGATACTTCGCAAATTCCTTCTCCTCACATGTGTCTTCTCTCTTTTCTTACATATCTCCGCCTCCTCTTAATTTGTCGTCTCTTTCTCGTCTCCCTGAACTTTTTTCTCCTCCAGTCTTTTTTTTATCTACTCAGACACTTTACTTGTCCCTTTACACTTCGTTACACTCTCCTTTTACTTTAACTTTCCATCAGGACAATTTCCTTTATATTAGGATTTCTTTGTTGTTGTTTCGTCTCTCATGTCTTTCTCGTGTTCCATTCCATTCTAGCTCACGAATACTTTTCCTTTTTTCCAGTTGTAGTTTTTCTCTCTCCCTCACACAGAGTGCAGGAATTTTCTTCGTTAGTCTCGTCAGAGTTTGTTATTCTAGTTAACTATTTGGAGCCTCGAGTTTTGGAGTATTTCAGTCCCCGAACCATTTCTTTGTGGAGCGATTCTCTTTTGTGGCGGGATTAAGCCAGAATAGTTGTGGCCACTGGCTTCTCCCTCTTCCTCTCTTTTTTTTCTCTCTTTTGTATTTACCTTTCAACCTCAACCCTCAGTGTTGTATGGTCGTATGTTTGTATTTTGTTTGTATTCGTGGTGTTCTTTAATAAATAAAAAATGTGAGAGAATGCACGGTTTGTATACGTTCCAGGTTCCAGGTCAGCAGCGTTCAATTCCAGAGTGATGAAGCACGTTTTCCAGCCACACGCCTCGCCTGTTATATCATCAGTGCAATCCGTTTGTATTCCAGTACGACCTAAGCTGACGAGCGCCTGCTTTCCAGACTGGCTGAAACCTAATTATTCCTGGAAATGAAGAGAGAGAGAGAGAGAGAGAGATATGTTCGCGAAATCTCAGTCTTAATTAACGAGAATGGGTTTTCAGGCTATCTGTGGAATCGTGCAAACCTCCATCTGGTCGTAGTGGTGATGGCAGCGGTGGGATTGGGTGGCGGTTGTAGTGGCGTGGCGATGGTAGTTTTCGCGGCTGGAATAAAGATAGGGGTAATATACTATAAGGAGTGCGGGGCGAGATGGGGATGATGGAGGGGATAGGTGGTGGTGTGATTGTGGTGGCGGTAGAACGAGAGTGTTGTGGTTATTAGTGTGGCAGTGATAATCTTGTTACTGATGGTGGTGGTGGTGGTGGTAGTGACGCCATGCAAGAGAAGGGCAGGAGTGATACATAACCTTTTGGGAAAACATGTATGTAGGTTGAATAAAGAGAGAAAAAAATCACGTAAAATATACAGAAAATACGATGAAAAACATAAACAGCCATTCATCATTACTGCAAGGCTACGAGGTGACCCAATGAGACGAGGGTGCTTTGCGTTATTATACTCCTTACTTATGATGTAAATGACGCGTCGCGGACAACAGAAAGGGAGGTAAAGTTTCTTAATTGTTCGGCTCATTAATGGAGGACAAAGAAGATGTCTCACGATGCCATGAATTATTTTTTTCCTCCCTCCTAGTTCTTATCTTTTTAATAATAGTTTTGTTGGTTTTATTTCCTTCCTATATATAGTCGTCGTTCTTTCATAACTTTCTTAACTCTTGATGTTCTTATTCATGTGGTATTTTAATGGTGCGTGTAATCTTTATATCAATACTTATTAGGAAGTGATCCCTGTCATCTAGACGGAATATTCTCTCATATAAGATATGGATTAACTGCCTGCCTGAATGGTCACTGAGTGATATTTAACTGCGCGGTATAAAATGGTCGTATTAAAATAAAGTAAAATAGACTGAATTGCCTCAAAATCCTTTCCTGTCATAATCGTACTGATTTTATTCTTTGTGTATAACGACCCTCAGTAAACCTCCCTTTATGTGTGTTTTGCAGGTGTGGGCGGGGAGTGTAGCGGCCTGCAGGCGTGCATTGACCCCTACGTGGCGGCGGGCGTGAGTAAGGGCGCCACGACAGCCTTCTGCTCCCTGGCGGCGCGCTTCTCAGCCTGCATGACAGAGCTCTCCAGCTCCTGCCGCAGCAACATCCCCTACGAGACGCAGCGTCGCATGCTGGACCAATTCATCAACAAATACGACTGCACCAACATCCTTGCAGGCCACCGCCCACCGACCACCACGCCTCAGGACGCCTCCCCGACCACTCCGGACAAGTGCCACTATGCGGGAACCGCAGCACCTGCCCACTGCGGCCTCTTCGGCGACCCGCACCTCAAGACCTTCAGCGGCGACTACATGACGTGCGGCGTTGGCGGCGCGTGGCCGCTGCTTGACATACCCACGTTGGCCATTCAAGTCACCAACGAACAGGTCGGCCCCGACAACCGCGCCACCGCTACTACCAAGGTCAGTGAGAGAGGGGGGGGAAGGGGGGAGGGGGGAGTGCGGAAGGGAAGCTGAGTGGGATATTGCAGCTGTAGGTGCGTGTTGGGGATGATGGGGGAAAGGTACATCATGAAAATAGAGACAAAGAGGGAGAAAGCTCGGGGATATTACGGGGATGGAGGGCGAGGTGAGGCACGGCCTTCTATTGTATATAGAAGGCCGTGGGTGAGGCGAGGGGCGGGGCGGGACGGCGTACCTAGCTAAGAGGCTTATCTGCTCTGGTCGACCTTCGTAAACAATCGGATTTTCCTCATCTTGAAAATCCAATAAAAGCGCAAACATAACAGACAGACAAACGCAACTGCGATCACACGGGGAGTTTTGAAGGAAGGGAGCGTGGATGGAGCAAAACATAAATAACGTAATTGTGCGATTGTTCTTGTAGACACTTGTTTTACTTACGTGTTTGTGGAGAGAGAGAGAGAGAGAGAGAGAGAGAGAGAAGAAAAAAAAACCTGTTGGCTTACCCATGCGGATAGGTGGAGGCGATAATGAGGAAGCGAGACTCACCAATCAGGAGGGCGAAAACACCGGTGAAGGAGGAGTGCAAGGAAAAGAAGAATGTTAGTAATAGCAAGGCAATAAATCAGCGCTCGACTCCATTATGTATGTCATCATAATTCAAAGTAAAATGTTAACAAATTTTACACACAAAAAAAGTTGCTTCGTTCGGCCATAAGAAAATATTACAACTTTAGTTTATATCGTACATATATAAATATTTATTCGACATTAATAGTTGTATTATTAGACAGCTATATAAATAAAACATTATATTTTTCTTTATATATATTTTTAACGTCGTATGAGCAAGTAAGATTAATCTTTTACCTGCCTTACACTTTATTGAATCCTTCCAACTTGTTGTACCTTTCATTACCACGACTGTTTTTATATTATGCCTGCTAACTTTTTGATCATTCCTTTAGCCATTGTACTTTTTTTCAAACATTCCCTATAAGCCATAACACTTTTGATCATTACCTAACCCATGATACTTTGTACACCTATATTAACCATTGCACTTTTTAGTAACCCTTTACCTCTAATACTTCTTGAATTATTCCATATTACTTTGTTTGATCATTTCTTTAGGTATGTTGCTATTTATTTTCTTTCCATTTTACTAATCTAACATTATTTAACGTTATCGTAATCACACTTGTATATTATCAATCAAGTATTTTAATCAATGATGTATACGTGCATTTATGTCTAGTATTTATCTTTAGCATTCCTATACGAAGATTTATTTTCTAACCACAATATATTTATACAATATAATTATTATTAACCACAATAAGCCG
>JACEEZ010006838.1:27500-32500 GCA_016584305.1 Chionoecetes opilio
CTTGTGGTGTGTGTGTGTGTGTGTGTGTGTGTGTGTGTGTGTGTGTGTGTGTGTGTGTGTGTGTGTGTGTGTGTGTGTGTGTGTGTGTGTGTGTGTGTGGTGCGTGTGGTGTGCTGTGCTGTGCGTGCTGTGGGTGGAGAGAGAGAGAGAGAGAGAGAGAGAGAGAGAGAGAGAGAGAGAGAGAGAGAGAGAGAGAGAGAGAGAGAGAGAGAGAGAGACGCATGTGTGGCTCTAGTCAGGCCTCACCTAGACTATGCGGTCAGTTTTGGTCTCCGTATTACAGGATGGATATAGCCTTTTTAGAATCAGTGCAGAGAAGGATGACCAAAATGATACAGGGGAGCGTAACTTTAGTATGAGAAGAGATTTAAGCTATTGAATTTACACTCACTCGAGAGGCGTAGAGTAAGGGGCGATCTGATAGAAGTTTTTAAATGGTTAAAGGGATACAATAAAGGAGATGCAGGAACAGTTTTTACGACTAGTAATCAGGGTAGAACAAAAAATAACGGATTCAAACTGGAAAACCTTAGATTAAAAAAAAAGAAGGGAAAAACTGGTTCACATTAGGGTAATAAATGATTGAAATGGACTCAGTCGTCAGGTAGTTAGTGCGGAGTCAATAGGGAGCCTTAAAAGGAGGCTAGATAATTTCATGGATGGAGATGAAAGGTGGAAGTAGGTAGTATTAAGTAACAGGAACCACCACGTGTAGGTCTCACGGCCTCTTGTAGCTTCCTTATTTTCTTATATACATTTGTGTGTGTTTATAGGCTGGACATTACCATGTTGAGCTTAGCTGAGTTGCTCATATCCATATCCTTGGTTTAGGAACATTGCATCATCCACGTCACGCCATTCATCTCTTGTTATAAAGTGGATGTTCAGCAAGAATAAACGAGGCATGGCTGCACTAACCAGGATGCGAAACCGGGGCCCCATTAGTCAGCAGGCAAGCGATGTACTACTCAATCCACCACAGAATCGTATAAAATCAATGAAAACGGAGATGAACGTGATGCTGAAAATGATGAGAATTAGTGAGCGCAACGAGTAGGAACGTTCTGAACATGTATTGTGGGTGTAATAACACACACACACAAACACACACACACACACACACACACACACACACACACACACACACCACACACACACACACACACACACACACACACACACACACACACGGTTCGAATCCTCGTGCTCCCGGGATTTTTCACTTGACGAATTCGGGCGGTTACTGTCCCCCTTGAGCAAGGGGATGGGGGGGTGTGGTGTGTGAGGTCCCAGCGTTACCCAAAGATCGGTAATAATGAGCTCCAAGCTCACACTGTGAGGGTGAAACTGGCGATCGCGAGCCAGCTCGCGTGGACAAGACCATGGGTGAATGACACACAAACACACACACACACACACACACACACACACACACACACACACACACACACACACACACACACACACACACACACACACACACACACACACACACACACACACACACACACATATTGAATTCCAAAGCAGCATCGATAATAAATAGACACATCACCTGGTTCAGTGGCCTCGCATGCCCAGCCAAACACGGAGGCAACGCAGGTGGTGGTGAGGAGGTGGTGGTGGTGGCGGTGCTTGAGGATGTCGCCTTACACGTCTTGCTTGCTCTCAGATGGGTGCAGTCACGTCAAACATAAGGGTGTTTGACGAGGCATTGACTTTGTTCTTTTTTTTTTCTCTCTCTCTCTCTCTCTCTCTCTCCCTTTTCTCTCTCTCTCTCTCTCTCTCTCTCTCTCTCTCTCTCTCTCTCTCTCTCTCTCTCTCTCTCTCTCTCTCTCTCTCTCTCTCTCTCTCTCTCTCTCTCTCTCTCTCTCTCTCTCTCTCTCTCGGTGCGTCTCTCAAATTTCGAGAATGGACAGCAGTATTTCGCGCTTTGAAGTCTTAATCAAACAGAGAGAGAGAGAGAGAGAGAGAGAGAGAGAGAGAGAGAGAGAGAGAGAGAGAGAGAGAGAGAGAGAGAGTTGGGGTGGTTCATTCATATAGCCAGTGGAGACGGCAGACTGAGAGCAGCAGGAGCGGTAATATTAACGCAGACTGAGCAGAAATACGTCACTCTCAAGGATGATGCGGTACATAATTTTGACTGACTCCCCGTAGGCACCACTTACTGTAGGCCTGGATAACAAACATGCCCCGTGGATCCCCATAGTCCAGCACAAAGCCAGTAAAGAGTATTTACTGGCTTTAATTATTTACTGTCGCTGCCGTGGTGTAGTGGCTAGCGTGCCTGGCTACGAATCTGCGGGCCCAGGTTCGAATCCGGGCTGGGGCAAGTCGGCGACCAGCCACACCAGCTGTTCTTCTTCCCTTTCGGGGTTGATAAATGGGTCCCTTGGGAAACCTGGGGAAGGTAACTGTGGTAATCCGGATGTCGCACTAGCCCTGTGTCCTGTGGTAACGGGTCCTCACCCACCACAGTCTCAAAGGGCTAATGCCACGGAGATGAGCACCGAAGGCCACGCGCAGCATAGCGTATGGTCCTATCTTTACATCTTTTACTATTTACTGGCTTTAGTCCAACAGGAGTTCATAGCGAGCGGCTACTCACATGTGCTTCCCGGACCAGCCTCAAGACAGAGAGGATCGTGCTTTCCTTCTCTCTCTCTCTCTCTCTCTCTCTCTCTCTCTCTCTCTCTCTCTCTCTTCTCTCTCTCTCTGGCTTACCCTTTAATACTCCAAATTCAGTCTTCGAGCAGAGTTAGAGAGAGAGAGAGAGAGAGAGATCGAGAAGAAGGAAAGGATTCGAGAGAGAGAGAATAGATGGAGAGAGAAGAGAGAAACGTAAGAAGAGAGAGAGGAGAGAGTATAGAAACCAAGCCCGACAAAGAAGGAAACATGCGTTAGATCGAAGATAAGGGAGAAAAAAGTATGTTGCGCAGGAGAAAGAGAACAATCGTAAAAGGCAAGGAAGGAGGGAGGGAGGGAGGCCTAAGATAACCTTAAACGAGCCGCCGATAAGCCAGCCAGGTGTGTCACTGATAAGCTCCGCCGCCTGATAAGACCTGCGCGCACCTTATAGATATGGAGAAATGGAGGAGGGAAGAACGGAGAGTCGAGGAAGAGAGGAAGGAAAGGAAGGTGGAATGGTGGCAAGATGAAGGGAAAGAAACCAAATAACTGGATGAATATGAGAGAGAGAGAGAGAGGAGAGAGAGAGAGAGAGCGAGAGGAGGAGAGAATGGAGGAAGAGAGAGAGAGAGAGAGAGAGAGAGGAGTTCATGTATTCATCTGACAACGAGTGAAGAAACCCAATCAGAGAAATAAAACAAAGAGGAAGAGAATTGCAACACACTAGAGAGTATTAGAGAGGAGAGCAACACACCGGAGTACACACTACACACACAAAACACACAGACACACACAAACACACACACACACACAAACACACACATACATGCACACACGCACAAACACGCACACACGCACGCACACAACCCGGGGATTTTTCACTGACAAATTCGTGCGGTTACTGTCCCCCTTGTGCAAGGGGATGGGGGAGGGGTGTGTGAGGTCCAAGCATTACCCTAAGATCGGTAATAATGAGTTCCAAGCTCGCACCGGGAGGGTGAAACTGGCGATCGCGAGTCCGACTGGCGTGGACAAGACCGTGGATGAATAACACGTCAACCTGCAGTATCCATTACACAATCCGACATTAATAGACGAGTCAGTCAGAGAGAGAGAGAGAGAGAGAGAGAGAGAGAGAGAGAGAGAGAGAGAGAGAGAGAGAGAGAGAGAGAGAGAGAGAGATGTGTCATTCAGTGCTATACGTTCAATAAACAGGGATTTGTGGTGACGTGTAATGCTCGGATTAAAGACTTACTGGAGCTCTCATTTTACTTGCTAATTGTACGTGTCTCATCAAACACTCCACCTTCCATTATAAATTATCATCATTATTATTATCATTATTATTATTATTATTATTATAATTTATGTCATTATTATCATTATCATTGTAAAGAATATGTTTACATGTCGTGTTTTGTCGTTCGTCTTGCAGTGAAGTGTTGTGATGGTGGTGGAGGAGAGGTTGTGGCGCGTTCATGAGGGTGACGTTAGGGGTCGACATAATAGTCCAATAACCAATAAGGAATAATGAGAGAGAGAGGAGAGAGAGAGAGAGAGAGAGAGAGGAGAGAGAGAGGAGGAGAGAGGAGAAAGAGAGAGAGAGAGAGAGAGAGAGGAGAAGAGAGATTTTATTCCATTATGCCCTACTTTCCTATTTGTCCTCGGTGTCCTTCTGTTTCGTTTTACCGCCTTTCTCCTGCAATAATTATTAATGTCAGGTTAAGTCTGGCCTGTATTCCCTTCTTGCCCTTCTCATGAGTCAATATTTACCCCTTCCCTTCATTCCCCCGTGCGAGCTATAACTTGTGTGGCAAACCACCCATTACCTTTATTACTCTCTCTCTCTCTCTCTCTCTCTCTCTCTCTCTCTCTCTCTCTCTCTCTCTCTCTCTCTCTCTCTCTCTCTCCTCTCTCCTCTCTCTCTCTTCTCTTTAATAACCCCCCCCCATTAAACCAAATTTAACATTTTTGTCTTGATCATCCAGGTTTCTCCAAAGCTGAGAGAGAGAGAGAGAGAGAGAGAGAGAGAGAGAGAGAGAGAGAGAGAGAGAAGAGAGAGAGAGAGAGAGAGAGAGAGAGAGAGAGAGATGTCATAAATGAGTAGGAGTGGAAAACAAAACAAAAAATAATAAACTTCAAGAGATCAAAGAATGCACCGAAATTTGCTTCGACTTTGCGGAATGTTGGCTTAAGTAGAGGTTATTGAGCCTGGAGGTGGGATGGGGTTAGGGTAAAGATGGGGGTAGAGAGGAGGAGGAGAAAGAGGTAGACGGCGGGAATTCTTGCAGGGGGTGTTGGGTTAAGGGGGAAGGTCACGGCAAGACGCTACAATAACCCATCAACATATGAAGATTAAGCCGAAGACTAAG
>JACEEZ010006838.1:40000-42500 GCA_016584305.1 Chionoecetes opilio
TCTCTCTCTCTCTCTCTCTCCATGTACTACGCCCACTAGCCCACCCACCTACCCACCCACCATCGCCAATTTATTCGCACCCAAGTATTGCATCATAACTGTTCCATGTTTTGTGTTCTTGTATCCACCTCACTCACCCACCCGCCCATTAACCTTCAAGCCCACCCGCCCACCCACCCACCTCGACCTCTACATCCTTACTACCATTCACCCACCATTTATGCCTTCCCGCCCATCCCTTCCACCCACCTCTTACTTTTCTCACTTATTTTTGTATTCTTATTTACTTCCATGCCTTCTCAATCATCCCTATTATTCCGCATATTCCACCGCACTTCAACCTAATCTTGCGTCCACCTACCCAGTCACCCCAATCCATCCACTAATTTTTCCAACACGTTATCCTCAATTATCAATTCACTCATTCACTATCCAGTCCACCCACTCCTTTCCCAGCCTGCCAGTCTCACCTCTTAGCCTACCTGTTAAGTTTACCATCCTGCCTCTCCGCCTATAGGGAAGTGGATGTGGGATGAGGGTGGGAAGGAATGGTGTGGGGGGGGGGGGCAGGTGTAGGAGTGAGCAAATCAGGTTAGATCAGTCGTTGTTAACCTGCTGAAGACGAGACCTGGTGATCTGCAGAGAGAGAGAGAGAGAGAGAGAGGAGAGAGAGAGAGATATGACGCTAAGTTTGCAAGTAAAGAGAGATGACTCATTTTATCAACGGCATTATCACCCCTACTATTATTAACCTCATTAGTATCAACAAGTAACACTAAAGTGACATACCTTGAACGACGTCAAACACCGCCACCATCACCACCATTACCTCTGCCACGTATCCCCTGCATCAAACTGTACTCAGCTGAGCTTAAGCTGAACTGAACTACACTTGAAAAAACTGATCTAAAGTGTCGTGAAAATAATGAAAACAATAAGGTTGAGGGAAATGAAAGGTGATTAAAAAGATATTCGTGTTTTTTTAAATTGAAGTAAAAGATACTAGTAAGATAGATTATGACCATCATCTCCCACCCACTACGTACACACACCACACACACACACCACACACACACACACCACACACACCACACACACAACACACACACACACACACACACACACAACACACACACACCCACCACACCACCCACCCACCACTGTGGTCGAGTGTGTGTGTCTGTGTGTGTGTGATTGTGGAGGGAAAAACCTGTAGTGTAGTGGTTAGCAGCTCGGTTACATCGAGAAGTCCCGGGTCGGATCCGAGCGGAGCGAAAGATGGTATGTGGTTGGGTTTCATGTAGAATGCACTAGCCTGTAACCAGCTAGTGATTGGGTTTGGGTGGGTGGGGGTTGTCCCGCGCGCTCCGCCGGGGTGGTGGGCTTCGGCCAACATATTTGGGAGCGGTAGGATACTATGGCTTGGGCATTTCTCTAAAGAACAACAAACAAGAAACAAGAGTGTGTAGTGTGTGTGTATGGTGTGTGTTCGTGCTGGGTGCGTGCAGCGTGTGTGTGGTGTAAGTGTTTATGTGTGTGGTGTGTGGTGTGTGTGTGTGTGGTGTGTGTGGTGTCTGTGCGTGTGTGTATGTGTGTGTGGTGTGTGTGTCTGTGTGTGTGTGTGTGAGTTGTGTGTGTATGTGTCTGGTTGTGGTGGGTGTGTATGTTGTATTGTTGTTGTGTATGTGTGTATGTGTGTGTGTGTGTGTGTTCAACCACCAGTATACATGGTGCTCCCCTTCAGGTGACGGTCTTGGTGAAGGAGCATGGTGCCTGCGGGAGTGAGCGGACCTACGAGGCGTCGGCGGAGGCACTTCCCAAAGCCTTCGTGGACGGTACCACCTGGACGGGCGGTTCCGCGTTAAGCCCACACACGCAGGTGCAGGAGCGAGTGCCCGGAGAACACGTCCTCATCACCGTCTCGCGCATCAACGCCACTGTTGCTGTCAGGAAGATCGAGAAGTAAGTGTTTTGCTTTATCTTTTTTATCAACATGGTCAGAGATTTAGGACTAGAAATAGTTTCAGTTTCATCCCTGCCTCTGTTCTTCTTTCTTCTCTTATCCTCCTAATTTTTGTCGTCCTCCATTTAGTTCACTGATATCAACTCACCTCTATGCCTTACATGGCCACCCTCACCCTCCTCCCCTTGCCCCCCAAAAATCAATAAATCTGTTGAGAATTTTGTTCAACGAACGATGGAGGCGATCACAGGTTGTAACTCGCATAGGCTGAGGGAGCCAAGCTCATGCCTATCCTTACTATTCATTGCGCATTATGTCGAAGTGCAAATATATAAATAGTACGTGTATGTATGTATGTATATATTATCACAGGTGGTGAGTGCTAGTGAAAAAGCAGTCCTCTGCCCTCACCTTCGTTTCATGCCTGCCCCGCCCTTTCCTCCAATACCCATCCTCTCCAAATGAGCTGTAGAGGCCTCGCCCGCCCCAGATTGCATAGGACTGTCGTAGATTTCAGGTCAAACCGTAAAAGGACGT
>JACEEZ010006838.1:47500-77500 GCA_016584305.1 Chionoecetes opilio
TCGTGACAGAATCCAAGCAAGATCCATCTTGAAGGAAGATTTATTTCATTGTCAAGACCTGTCTTGCCTCGCGTATACACTTCCTAGGACAGCTGAGGTCAAATGGAAGAGATGTGTCTCCAAAGGGAACAACCAGGTGAACTATGTTCTTTTCATTTGGCAATTTTAAGTTGTTCTTTTTTTTCCGAGAGGCGCTACATCTCTCATTGTGTTATACATCAACCTTATATAAATCAATGTTAGCTATATAATAGTATATATACAACTGGCACACAGACAGCAAGTTTGGTTAGCTACCACTGCAAACCTTGTGCATTGCCGCCGTATTCAGACGTCTGACTTTCTCTTTGTTTATGTCTTATTATACTGAACTATTGTGGTTTCACACCATGTATGCCAGTGCTCGTTTGCGTAAACAATAACTTATTAGAATTCTCGTCCTTTCTCTATCCGATGTAATGTCCCGCTGGTGTCGGGGTATGGTGGTGTTAGGGCTCGTCTACACGATCAGTTGGCACGTATGGTGTTCGAGCATTGTTCGAATCAGTGTCGAGGCATGGGGACGGAGAATGGTGCCGAGGACTAAATACCGGATGAGCTGTCTATACACGATCCCTTCCCACTGACGGTATCACAGTGTGAGGCAGACTACGGTGCAGTTGAAAAGTTAAAAGCTAAAAAAGCCAAAAATGTCTCAAGGCTTTTCTTGACAGTCTCAAGAGTGCACAAAGGGTCAAGAGATTTCACATACGTATACAACTCCTCATATGCTTTGAACTTTTCATCTCGGTTTTTATATTTTCGCATTTTACGTTCCACAGACATGGCCGGTCCCTATACAGTTCAATTAGGTGTAGTGTCAATGCTTTTGTCCACTCAAAAGGGGCCCGTGACGTCTGTGGGTCACTGCCAGACTGGTCGGACTTGTCAGCACTGGCAAAGTCTCCATCCCTCCTGTCTACAGCAGAGCGTGAGTGGTCGACACAGGTGGCCACGCAACTATTCAACTCCCACGCGTCAGTGCCCAGCAAGTGTAGGTGGTTCAGTGTTTCTGTCTACACGGTTCGTTTTGGGGAACAGTTTCGGAGCAGTGTTCCGAAAACACGCTGCGCAACTGATCGTGTAGACGAGCTCTTAGGCATTGTGGCTGACTGGGGGGAAAATAGGGGGATTGTCGGCATCTAAATCCATGCACAATACGGTTCATGCTTGACTTCATGCAAGACTTATGGTAGCTTAACAGAGAGAGAGAGGAGAGAGAGAACATTTATCGTTTTTTACTTGATGTGAATGAAGCGAAGCATGAATCTGGTCTCGAAGCAGCAAGCGACTCACCACCTCTATACACACCCCAGCCAGCCTGCCAGACCCACTCAGTCACCATTCCGATCACGTTGTTACCTGATTGCTGCCTAACCTGCCACTGCGGGACCATAAAAGACACTATGGCGAGGCGAAGGAAACACATACTTGTTTACTCTAGTGCTCACTGAAGGAGGCAACGCACAGCAGCCGTAAGTACCATCATTTGACGCCAGTTCTATCGAAACTTCGAAAGAGAATGATAACTTAGGAAAGACTGCCCCCGAACATTCCGATGCAGCTTTTGTTGGGTTGAGGCAACATAGTTAATATTGAGACTTGTCCAATAAATCCTTAAACAGCTGTGGGTACTTCTTTAAACCAGGATGTATATCCTTAGGCGTTTGTACTTGGCTTCATTAACAAACCGTCTAGATGTAAGCAAAAATTAAGATATTCAGCAACAGCAGATCACTCTTACCTCGTGAAAAGAAAGAAATTTTAGTGTTATTTTACACTAGGACCAGAATTCCCTACACAATTGGAAGTATGGTTTCTGTTAACCTTATTGGATTCTAGGGTAAATTTCTAGCGTTTACCCATACTCTCCCCCTTCCCCCGAACAAGGTTAGGAACCTGTGGTAACGCGTGCTCGGGTGGGGAACAAATAGTACGTTGGAAATACGTATTTTTGGAGTTATGAATGGGAGACAAAATTCTCTAGATCTCGGGTAAATTCCCTAACGTAGATAACACTTTAGTCACCACATGTACTGATGTCGCCAGCCGCCATATATTACGAATTATAGCATCACTACTGATGTTTATATGCCACTGAAGATGATACACAGTAGTTTATATCATGACTGTACGTATAATCTACTCTATTTCAGCTTTGTTTTATGCTTTGTATTGCAAGTATATACGGTTTCAAATTTCGCTACTCTTTTTTTCTTCTTTTTTTCGGGCGACGACGACGGCGGGAGGACACTCAGAACATAAACACTATAGCTGGCGATCTTACTGTAGCCCGTTACCAACGTCGCTACTCCCGTTTTATATTTGTAATTTGCAGAGGTGGGCATTCCGAAATTTTAGTCTGCAACTCCGCAATGCGCAACTTGCGGAATGGATAATTCGGTAGCGGAATTGCGCAATTGCAAATGCCTGAAAAAATTGCGGAATTGCGGGTTGTGGACCGCCAAAATTTTGAAACGCAATCGCAATAATTGTGACGGTCACCACCTTTAAAGTGCCCGCGTGAATATAAGTTCCCGCCAAATATGGTGGAGACGACACTGTCAAGTCTGCCTGGGTGGACCTGTTCATCAAATACAACACCCCTGTGCCCTCCTCCGTGGCTGTGGAGAGGCTGTTCAGCATGGGGTCTGACATCCTGAGGCCGAAGAGGTCAGCGCTGACAACCAAAAACTTTTGAGAAGCTTGTGTTCTTGAAGGGCAACCTCCACATGCTGAACCAGAAGAAGTGGGAGGAGGAGGAGGAGGAAGATTAGTAGATTACTTAGATTAGTGATTACTAGCCAGTAGACTGCGAAGTGTAAAAGTAAAGAAAAACACTAAAAGAGACAAAAAACTTAATTGTGAAGGACAAGTAACAAGTATAGACAGAAACAGAATATGCATACAGAAGTATTAAACACTAATAAAGAGTCTAGAGGCATTTTTTGTTTTAATTGTAGGTGTTTAAGAGTCTTAGAGACATTTTTTGTTTTAATTGTAGGTGTCAAAATTAGTATCTGAAAAAAATTGCGGAATTGCGATTGCGGACTGGTGCAGGTCGGAATTGCGGAATTGCGATAGCGGAATTGGAAAAAAAATTGCGATGCCCACCTTTGCATAATGATTTATAGCCATAATATAACAAAGATGAAGACACAAAATGCCACTCTCTCCAGATAGCCCCTTCTAACTTTCCTGAAATCATGGATGTAGAAATGTAAGTATGAACGCCACCAGATGTCTGTAATAAAAAAAGAAACGTTGTCCTGGTGACTTTAGTGTTATCTATGGTAGATATAGGGAAATTTAACCTAACTTTCTAGCCCCTGAAGGGGGGGGGGTAACTTTTCCTAAGCAAATTTAATCTAGCCTATCGGGAGCTCTGACCCACAGATAATCTAACCTAACCTAATTTTACCTAACCTAATTAAATTTAACCTAACCTCCCTGCGGAGGGGCTCCACGCCCCTCGACCCCCGATAATAATCTAACCTAACCTAATTTGACCTAACCTCCTCACAATTCCTCCTCAGAAATTCAATCCATTTTCCCTAGATCTAGGGAATTTTTACAACACTCCTAATTCAAAAAAATATGTGGTTGCGACGCATATTTTGGTAAAAAGGGACGAGGACTGCGCAGTCATTTTCTGAGACACTGACTAATTTTTCGTTGCCTAAAATTGCTGCTTTTTCAGATATTTTTATTTTCCGGAAACCCATTACAAAGTTTTTTTCTCGTGACTTTCATCATTAAATCCTAGGGTTGCCGTTTCCATTGATAACAATGTATCTCCATCAGAGAAGCACTAAACCTTGACTAGGAAATAATAGTCTGTCTCAGAAACCAGGGAAGTGACGGAATAGGCAACTGCACTGAGCATTAAGATCCCGTTCTAAATGTCCATAAATCTTGATCAAATAGGTAATTTGCGGACAGTAGGGTTCTAGCGACAATATTTAATGTTATTTTAACCAAAAGAAGGTAAATCAAGTGTTCTTATGTTGAATTAGGTTATCACTAATAAAACCAATAGTTTTGATATACGCATGTCCATATCATGAACTTGAACATTGATTGGTTTGAAGATATAGTATTTGAAATTATGCTCTACTCCTTCATATCCTGATAGCCTCTAAGGAAGTGTTACGTCAAAATGTTTGGGTTAATATAATTCTCCATTTATGCTGAGAGACTCTTCATTATTTGCACAAAGGTAGTATGATTTCTTATGTACCGCCCTAAGTCTCTATGCGGTGACGGCCACTTCTTGAACCACTTTCACTCTTATAATCTTTTGTCGTCGTGATGTTATTGTTACGAAGGGCCTTGTTCGTGGATACTGGCGGACAAGGCAAGGGCCCTTCGCCTGTACCTCTGGGGCCTCGCCGGTGGTGGTCCGAAACACGGGTCGGGTCGCCACGTCCTTCCCTCCCATTCGCTGAGCGAATGAGGGGGAACTTACGTGGGGATTGCCTGGCGGAGCACGAGGAGAGATATAGGCACAGCCAAGGTGGGTGGACGAGTTCGGGTCTATTAGGCCGTATTTTTTTCGGCCGTGAACCGTTTAGGCCGTGAGACGTTTAGGCCGTAATATGGTTAGGCCCCAGGAATCTTTAGGCCGTGAAATGTTTAGGCCGAAGGGACCGGTGCAGGATGTGAACTTTTGTAGCCCACATTGTCGTACCGAGCCACCAGAATAATTGGCAGCGAGCGCTTACCATAAGACCCGTGGAACCAAGTTTCCGCTAAAAAGTGTATAACTACTCCTAAATATTGTCGGATTGAGCTGAAATTCGACATCGAAGTAGTGCTGTCAAAATCAATGGGGGTCTGTGCAACAAACTTTTTGCGTAAAACAAGCCCTTAATGAGTAATTCACGTAATGAGTTAATTGGCTGGAACGTGGCTCGCTGCCACGTTCCAGCCGCAAGAACTGAGCCAAAAGCAAAGGGGCCAGAGGCTGGACGTCTATACTTGATTGTATTTTCAGATAAATACGATCGATAAGTACAACCTTTGGTAAAAATTCGCTCGCTGCCGCTTACCATAAGACCCGTGGAGCCAAGTTTCCGCCAAAAAGTGTATAACTACTCCTAAATATTGTTGGATTGAGCTGAAATTTGACATGCAAGTAGTGCTGTCAAAATCAATGGGGGTCGTCGGAAGAAAGTTTTTGCGTAAAAGAAGCCCTTAATGAGTAATTAGCGAAACTACTACTAATTATTGTCGGATTGAGCTGAAATTCGACATCCGAGTACTGCTGTCAAAATCAATGGGGGTCTGTGAAACAAACTTTTTGCGTAAAACAAGCCCTTAGTGAGTGATTCACGTAATGAGTTAATTGGCTGGAACGTGGCAGCGAGCCACGTTCCAGTCGCAAGAACTGAGCCAAAAGCAAAGGGGCCAGAGGCTGGACGCCTATACTTGATGTATCAATAAGCAGTTTTACGCGTATAATCTGTAAATAAAAATACATTAGACATACGTTAACTCTTATTTGTTTCTCAGATAGTGAATAGTTCCTGCATAAATGAGTTAAGAGACGAAATATAACCTTTTGTGGCAAATTTCTTCTTTTGCGCCTGTAGCCTCCTTGCCACCATTCGTGGAGTAAACATTTTACAAGCCTATATAATAGATTCACCAATCTATTTAGTACCAAAGAATGAATTCGGCTGAAATAGGTGTCCAAGCTCGCTTCGCTCGCTTGGACAAAAAGAAATGGTATTAAATGAACACATATGAATACAATCTAACATACAGAGTTATAGTCTAACTTAGTCAGGACGTAAAAAATTATTTATTTCATAGTCGATTGTGAATTAAAAGCACTACGTATAGACTATACGTGTATATATATATATATATATATATATATATATATATATATATATATATATATATATATATATATATATATATATATATATCCGAAAAAATGGTACTATACATTTAGGGTGAAATACATGTGAAACTAGGGGGGGGGGGGGGGGGGCACTCAGTAGAACGCATACCTCCGCCCGAATATTTCATCAATTGGTTGCTATGGCAACAGTTGTGATTATATATATATATATATATATATATATATATATATATATATATATATATATATATATATATACACACGTATAGTCTATACGTAGTGCTTTAATTCACTATTTACAAACATTCCATTAGATGAGACTATTGAAATAATCACTGATAATTTATTTCATAAAGCTACCATTTTTCTTAATTACACAAAAAAACAATTCTCTGATTTATTAACGTTAGCTATAAAAGACTCTCCATTTATTTTTAACAAAAAACTTTATGTCCAAACTGATGGTGTTTCCATGGGATCGTGCCTGGGTCCTTCATTTGCTAATGCTTTTTTATGTCACCATGAGGACATGTGGCTGTCTAACTGTCCTAAACTTTTTAAACCTTTTTATTATAAACGATATGTAGACGACACTTTTTTACTTTTTAAAAATACCGAGCACATTCCCTTATTTCTGAAGTACCTTAATTCTCAGCACCCAAATATTAAGTTCACATATGAAATTGAAAAACAATCATCACTACCATTTTTAGATATCCTAGTTACTCGTAAAAATAAATACCTTACCACCTCAGTCTATAGAAAACCTACTTTCACTGGCTTAGGAACTCAATATGCTTCATTTATCCCTAACCTTTTTAAAATCAATACTATTAAGACCCTACTACACAGATGCTATAGTTTCTCATCTAATTGGTTTTCCTTTGATAATGAGATCAAATTCCTTACTAATTTTTTCCAAAACAATGGCTACCCCCTCAAATTAATTGAAACAATCATCTCAAAGTTCTTAGATAAAAAGTTCAACCCAGAGTCGAACGAACCCGAACCCATATTAGACACACACTATGTTAAACTCCCATTTTATGGCCATCTCAGTTACACCATTCGGAAAAAACTCAATGATCTACTTAAGTCACATCTTCCTAACTCAAAATTTAAATTTATTTTTACTAATTCTTTTACCCTAAGAACTCCTTTCAAATATAAAGACTCTATACCTAAAGCCCTTATTTCTAACATAATTTACGAATTCAAATGTTCTAGTTGTAACGCTAGATACGTCGGCGAGACGACAAGGAATCTAACCCTTAGGCTTTCTGAGCATAAAGGTGTTTCTGCACGTACTGGTCGACCCATTTCTTCACCTTCGCAATCTGCAATCCGCTCACACTCGCATGATTTAGATCACCCTTTTTCTATGAATGACTTTAGTATCCTATCCAAGGCACACTACCCTAGTGACACTAAATTATTAGAAGCTATACACATCAAGCATTTGTCCCCTGATCTTAATAACCAAGTCATTTCACACCAACTACATATACTCAAATGACTACCACTGTTTCGATTGCCCGACTCTCGGTTCGATCGCCCCACACAAGCTGAAATGTCACCCACAAAACTAGTGTTCATTCAGTCCTCTACCAACTCAGACAGCATACACACCAAGGTCCGTTAAGTACAAATTATATTTTATTTATTAGTTAGTAATTTTAGATAATATAGGAATATTTTATTGTTTCTTAGAATTAATTTTTTAGATGTTCGCTTTTTAGCATTACAATATATTAAATTTTTAACTATTTTTAGCCTGATGATGCCAAGTGCCTTGGCGAAACGTTGCGCATAAACAACCCCAAATATGACGAGTGTCTCTGTCACCCTGAAACATCATGATATATATATATATATATATATATATATATATATATATATATATATATATATATATATATATATGCACTCAGTATGAGCGCATACTTCCGGCCGAATATTTCATCAATTGGTTGGCATGGCAACAGCTATCAATAGATTTCCAAAATTAAATCAGTTCTTCCTTATACCAAATAGACTTGGTATACTGAGTTTGGTCCAAATCTATTGGTAACTTTTTGAGAAATCCTGTACACTAACAAACAGACAGACAGACAGACAGATCGGGGTGAAAACATAACCCCTCCAACTTCGTTGGCGGAGGTAATAACAGTTTGGTTATTTAGGCCGTATACAATTTAGGCCGTATGTTGTTTAGGCCGTGAGACGATTCGGCCGTTTGCCAGTTTGGGCGTCACGGCCTAAATTACTTAAGGCCGAAACGACCTGGACCCGGGTGGACAGTTTGCTTCCCCGTCCACAAGGATTACCGTGACAGCTGTGCCTCGCATTACCCGCCCTGAAAAGGCCCGTCTCCCTCTTCTGGGGAAGGGGGACGAGAGTGGCCCTGTTGGGCACGGCGTGGCCTTCTAGCTCAGTGGCGGCGACTGTGGGGTGGGGTCACGGCTCAAAGGGCGGCGCCCTTTGAGAGACTAACTTGTGTTGTGTTGGGGCGGAGTGGAGTGGCGCGTGTAGGGTAATACACGCCGGTGTTGGGTTGGGACGACGAGTGTTGGGAGAGACAGTGACTCAGTGGCGCAAAGGGCGGCGCCCTGCCTGACTGGGTGAGTGCCCAGACACGGCTAAACAGTGGAGGCGAGCCAGTGTTGTGTTGTACAGTGTGTTGGGGACGACGTGTAGTGCCCAGACACGGCTAAACTGGGGGGGCGAGCCAGTGTTGTGGTGTACAGTGTGTTGGGGACGGAGTGTAGTAGAGTAGTGGGGAAATAATAAAGCCATGCACAGCAGTTCAGTGTCTCCCTTCAGTCCTTCCCGTCTCTCTCTTCCATTGGCCCGAGCCGTTAGTGGTGTGACGAAGTCTAAAGAGAGGAGTGGATTGCCCCCCCCCCCCTCCTTCGTTACATTATTCTGAAGGGGATACCGAAGGGGGAGCTGCAGCCTTCATGACTAGAACGGGTGCTGACTGTTCAAGTAAGCTGGGACAGGGAACTAATGTAACGTTCCATAGGGCTACACACACTTCAACAGAGCGCTACACTGCCCTGGGACCTCTATTTTTCCCTTATGAATCCCGTCAGGAAAATCTTTTCACAGACCCACTGACAGGGTAACAATCACAATTCGGGGAATAAATCTTATTGCCCATTATTATTGTGTATATTGATCTTGGTGATGACTCGAATTCACACTGTTTAGACATCTCCCTCCAACGAAACAACAGTCAGTGCCGGTACCACTAGACCAAACTGATATATCCGCTTGGTCAGCGGTCGTCTTGGTATATTTTCGCATTACATTTATTCTATAAAAAACTTGATTAACGCCATGGATAATTTCGCCATTTGACATTGCTGACATAAACAAACGTCTGACAAACGTGTATGTAAACACGAGTGACGACTGACGAAGCTAGTCGCTTGTGTTTACCAGGCACTACAAGTGCCCCCGGCGCAGGAACGTCCCGGAAACCATTGAACACTTGCTGGTGCAGTGTCCACGCCTCCACTAACACCATGTAGTGCCCAGCCCACTGGCCATCCACATGGGTTTGTTTACAAACTACATTCCGAGAGACTTGTCGTACCCTGCTCTGGCAGCAAGTTTAAGAATATGGTAACAGTTGTTCATTAAAACATTACTCTAAATTTCTACCATGGTATAATGCTATATTGATTAAATTAGATGTTTACCGAATCGGCAAGTGTATGTACAAGTTGGTTTTATGGAGAAAATAGTTACTATTGTACGCATATATTTTCATTTTTTATACATCCTAGACACCAATGTCACATTTGTTAAATGAATTTGAATAATTTTTATATATGAAGAAAAAAAACTATATACGTAGAAGCATGTAAAACAAATCATCTTTGAAGTCCGCAAAACATGTATATTTGAGTGAGATTCACAGGCTTTAACGGGATCATAAAACTCAGTGCAGCTGCTCATTGTTTATCATCGAAAACAAGTGTGCCCCGCCCCGCATTCGTCAGCCCGCCCGCCAACCGCCGAGTGGTCCACTCTGCCCCGCCCTGCTGGGAGGATTATTACCCTAACCGAACCTAACCTAACCTCTTAAAGGAAGGGATCCGCCCCCCTCGACCCCCCGACAAGATTATTAACCTAACCGAACTTTAACCTAACCTCCTGAAGGTTTGGGGGGCCTCTGGACGGGGTGTGTGTGTCTGTATGCGCTATTAAACAACTATATTATTTCTGCAATATGTATATAAATTTTAAAGGTTACGCGAAAATGGATTAGTACTGCACAAGTATACTGATAAAAAAATTATATAGGAAACGTAAGTGGTAACTGCGTTAGCGACCCCGCAGTTCTCGTCCATTATACCCCATATTTTGTATCCCACCCAAATATCCTGCATTCCCCAGGTCCCCAAGCTTGTTTTAGGGGAGAGAGAGAAGTACTATAGGCAAACTAGGCGGAATATTAACCAAATAATGAAAGCAACTTATCTGAGTGAAGTTTGAGTGTTCTGGGAGGCAAGTGTTAGGGTGACGAAGGGTGTATGTTTTGCTTTATGTGTGGAAAGAAAGCCAAATATCTCATTCTACCTGTTCCTCTATGAGTTCGTCTATCTGTCTAGCTGTACATGTCATTGCAGGTTCATTTAAGCTCCCTATAAGGAATGCCGATCCCAAAAGTAATCTCTTGTCTGGTGTCATGAGCCACTTATCCCTGTCTATCCACTTCTTCCTTATAAACTACAACTTATATATTCACAAACACAGTGAATACCTACCACATCACTTGAAGGAGGATTACTGGTCATCTTGCGGTAGTAGGGGTAATGCAAGTTAGTAAGGTTAGTTAGGTTAGTAAAATATAACTATAATTGTACAAGGTTAGGTTAGTAATAATTTTTTTTGGGGGGTCTCCCTAGGAAGTTATTAGTGAAGTTAGGTTAGGTTAGGTTATAGTGAGGTTAGATTAGTAATATTAAACATATTATATTTTTAAGGTGTCAAGGGGGGTCGTTTAGGGGGGAGAGGGGTGAAGGGGGCATCTTTCCCTCACTTTTTAATTAAGTTTTAGAGGTATCCGAAGGGATCTGTGAAGGTCTGGAGAAAAAACCCCACTAATAAGGGCGGGAAAGGACTAGAATTTTACCTAACTCATTGCGTGTTTGTTACATAACATGAAATAAACCCAGCCTGTCTCATCCGTTAGTGCACATTAAGTCGTTAGTGCACATTTTTAGAAAATCGGTTGAGATAGGCGATGTGCCATTATTGTGGAGGAAAGGAAATGTTGTTCCCATATTTAAGAAGGGAGACAGAGGACTAAAGTCAAATTATCGACCCGTAAGTCTAACGTCAGTGGTGGGTAAATTATTGGAATCTATTATTGCAAAAAACATTAGAGAGCACTTAGATAAACATAGTTTGATCAATGATTCACAACATGGATTCACCAAGGGTAGGTCATGTCTCACCAATTTATTGAGTTTTTATAGGAAAGTTTATGAGACGGCAGATAATGATAAGGATTATGATATAATATATCTGGACTTTAGTAAGGTATTTGACAAAGTACCACACGAGCGACTCTTAAATAAGGTTAAGGCTCATGGAATAGATGGGAAGGTTCTTCATTGGATCAGAGCTTGGCTAAGTAATAGGCAACAAAGGGTTACAATTAATGGTTCTAAATCTGAATGGGGACTGGTGACAAGTGGAGTTCCACAAGGATCTGTTTTGGGTCCATTACTATTTTTGATTTACATCAACGACTTGGATAGTGGGATTAGCAGTGATATCAGCAAGTTTGCTGATGATACTAAGGTAGGTAGGATTATTGGATCACAGTCTGATGTAAACATATTGCAGGGAGACTTAGATAAACTTAACGAGTAGGCAGTCAGATGGCAGATGGAATTTAATATTGATAAGTGCAGCATTATGAATGTTGGTAGAAAAAACCCTGGTAATAGATACACCATAAGCAATGTATCGCTGATAAGATCAGAAGGTGAAAAAGATCTTGGGAGTGAGGGTGAGCCCAGACCTCCGACCTAGGAAACAATGTATTGAGGCCAGAAATAGAGCCAATAGAGTATTAGGATTCATTACCAGAAGTGTTAAAAGTAGAAGTGCGGAAGTTATTCTAAAGCTTTACTGGGCTCTAGTCAGGCCTCACCTAGACTATGCGGTTCAGTTTTGGTCTCCATATTACAGGATGGATATAGCCTTGTTAGAATCAGTGCAGAGAAGGATGACCAAAATTATACAAGGGATGCGTAACTTTAGTTATGAGAAGAGATTGAAGTTATTAAAATTACACTCACTCGAGAGACGCAGAGTAAAGGGCGATCTGATAGAAGTTTTTAAGTGGATAAAGGGATTTAATAAAGGAGAGGTAGGAAAAGTTCTTACGGCTTTTAACCAGGGTAGAACAAAAAGTAACGGATTCAAGCTGGAAAAGCGTAGATTTAGAAAGGAAATAGGGAAAAACTGGTTCACAAAGAGGGTGGTGAATGAGTGGAATGGTCTCAGTAGACAGGTAATTAGTGCGGAGTCATTAGGGAGCTTTAAAAAGGGGCTGGATAGGTTCATGGATGGGGATGAAAGGTGGATGTAGGTAGTGTTAGGTGACAGGAACTACCACGTGTAGGCCTCGCGACCTCTTGTAGCTTCCTTATTTTCTTATGTTCTTATGTTCTTATCCCTACCTCAAAAGCCTGGCATAGTACATATCACTCCCGCAACTTATCACAGCTCATATCAGATAAAGCCCCACAGCTACATATCATTTGCAAGTTACTTATCCATGCACAAGTACATACATTAAAACTTACATCAAAATGGTCTTCACAGCAGTAGTATGAATATTCCTTCATCGAGAAATCACGCCTTGCAGACATCCACCATTGTTTCCTCTTTTTCTTGTCTTTAGGCATAGTTATGAACACTTTCTCTGGAGTTTTAATTGTGGTGGTGTTGCACATTGGCACAAAACAAACATAATATGTTCTTCTTGTCTGGGACATGTTGAATGGATGGGTTAATTAACTGACGGTCTGCTGTCAACTGTGCTTTAATTAACTGACGGTCTGCTGAGCCAAAAAGAGCCGATCAGCTGGGCGAGATCTGAGACTGAATGTGTGTAGACTACGTCACAACCAATCACAGCGCGTTCCGCCGTGTTGTGATATTTTTGCCCCCAAAAAGGCATGTATATCATTTATGGTGCATTTTTCAGCAAAAAGAATAAGAGTCCAGTGATATGTAGCCTATATTGCATCCAAGGCTTCATAATACTCAGTGTTTTAGGTGTGAGTAAACGGGTCCATTCTCTCAAACCTTAATGTACTATATGTATATCCAAAGACTACTCTATACTGGATTTGCTACTCGTGCCCCGTGTCAACCCGCCCATGACCAGTGGAGGCCAGTTTTGTGATTCCTGCCATTTGCGAACATCACTCCCCATCTCCCTTCCTGTGGTTTATCAGTATAAATGATATACTGTTATCTTCGTAAATGTTTGTTCTACAATATTATCAAATAAAAAACAGTAAAATACACTAAAGAAATGCCTTTATGAGAGAGTGAAGAAATATGTATGAACTTAATATTCACTTAAACTCTTCGCCATTTAATATTTTGTGAGAAAACATTTTAGATGAAACATATCAATAGAAGCGGATTTTCATTAGCTTTCCATTGATATATTTAGTTTTCTGATAAATGAATTACCACCATGCATAAATTAGCGTAAAAAAAAAAAATAACATCAATCGGATCGGCAGGTAAAAAAGTGTTCCATGAATACAGTAGACTATGGCTTATCAGTATAAATGATACACTGTTATCTTCGTAAATGATTGTTTTATAATATTATCAAATTAAAAACTGTAAAATACACTAAAGAAATTCCATTATGAGACTCTGAAGAAATATGCATGAACTTATATTCACTTAAACTCATCGCCATTTAATATTTTGCGTGAAGACTTTTTACATGCAACATATCAATAGAAGCGGAATTTTATTAGCTTTCCATTGACATATTTCGTTTTCTGATAAATGAATTAGAACCATGCATAAATTAGCGTTAACTAAATAAATAACATAATCAATCGGGTAATTTTCCCGATTGATGAGGTTATTTATTTAGTTAACGCTAATTTATGCATGGTTTTAATTCATTTATCAGAAAACGAAATATATCAATGGAAAATTAATAAAATTCCGCTTCTATTGATATGTTTCATGTAAAATGTTTTCTCGCAAAATATTAAATGGCGAAGAGTTTAAGTTCATGCATATTTCTTCACTCTCTCATAATGGCATTTCTTTAGTGTATTTTACAGTTTTGTATTTGATAATATTATAGAACAAACATTTACGAAGATAATGGTATATCATTTATACTGATAAACCATAGGAAGGGAAATGGGAGTGATGTTCGAAAATGTCAGGAATCGCAAAACCAGCCTCACTGGAAATAGCCCAAAATGAGTAGCAAGTCCAGTATACAGTAGTCTTTGGTATATCCTTTTCTATTATATGCTTCAGATAGCTTATTCTCTCGTAAACCGTATTGAGTGCAACTATCACTTGATGTCTTATCTACTTTTTATTTATGGTGAGCGAGCTGCGCATATTGGGGCGTTAACTGATTTAACACCCACACACACACGCACACACAGGCTATGCTGCTGTGAATAGGCTCTATGGGGAGAGTTCCTTGTTGGTCACCTCCATCTGTGTTTTTCCTGTTCGCTGCTATTATCTAAACAATGTAAGTAATTACAAAACAAATAACATATAAGAGCACAGGCTATACTTGCGTAGGGCACACTAAGTGCAAGTTTCTGCCCCATACGGAGGAGGGTTGTGTTGTGCGCGCGGTTTCTTTTAGTTATCCATAACAATCGCCAGAAACAGCTGTGCTTTAATTAACTGGTGGTGTACTATCGTGTGGTGGCTATAATACGTAATAACAGTACGTGTATAATAGTACGTATAATAGACAGTGGTAAATGTGCCTCCCGGAAAGAGCTTTGAGCTCATAGTGACCGATCTTTGGGTAATGCTTGGACCTCACATACCACACACCCAATCTCCTTGCTCAAGCGTGACAGTAACCGCCCGCATTTGTCAGTTAAGAATCACCGTGAGCGAGCAGGGATCGAACGGGCGACCTCAGAATGGCCAGACACGTTCAAACCACTAGACCAGTGGTTCTTAACCTTTTTTAGTGCTCGTACCCTTTGAGATCTCATAAATTTGTCTCGTACCCTCGGTCAGAAAAAAGTATAATTAGAGTAAGGAACCTTTTATCCATCTGTCTCCTCTGCAGCTAGTAAGTGCATACACGTTGCTTGATGTACATTTTTGTTAGCATTCTGTAAGTTATTTCCAAGTCTTTGCAGCAATTACCAGGCATTTACAGCATGGTCCGTATTCTTAGAATGGATTCAAGCATGGGAAGCTTCATTCGGTTTCGTACTTCAGTTTGTATTGCATTATCATGCGAAAAAACCTCCTTCAACAAATGCAATACTCACCGGGGCTGTTAGGCATATGATAATGTATATGATGCTACTTCCTCATATGGTCTTGAAATCAAAGTAATGGTCGGCATGGTACTACTGCTTGGTACATACGACCAAATTCATAAGAACCTTTCCTCTTGAACATGTGACAAATTCACAGTCAAGAGCTGAGCCAACTGGCCGCCACGCGGGTGCGGGGGACGGGTCTGCGACGCGTAGCTACTTAAACGCGTACTAAACAAGTCTTGTTCCTGTCCTGACCCCTGACCGTATATGCACTTTTCAGTGCGGGACACAAACAACTAGCTCAGCCCATCAAGTAATATTTTTGAGGGAAATTAATAAGGGTGTTTTATGTTCTGTACCAAATTTCTTTCATTTCATTACCAAATTTAAGTCCAATACCAACATCATGTGATACTTTACCAGATGGATTTTTCATTACCAAATTTACCCTAATTTGGTAATGAAAAATACCAAATGGCAACCCTACAGCCAACAGACGCATGCACACGAGTATATAACCGAGACCACCGAGAGACAAGGCCTGGTACATCGCCCGTGACGTCACACCATAAGGATCCCACCCGCTCCGCTCCCCGCAGTGGCGTACCCAGAAAATTGAAAAGGGGGGGGGCCAATATATATACAGTATATATATATATATATATATATATATATATATATATATATATATATATATATATATGTAAAATAAATATATAATTTATTATAATTTATTCTTTGCCAAAGGGGGGGGGCATGGCCGCATGCCCCCCCCCCCCTCGGTACGCCACTGGCTCCCCGTACAAGTTTACCTACCTAATATAATGTTTATCAGTATAAAAGATATACTGTTATCTTCGGAAATGTTTGTTCTATAATATTATCAAATAAAAAACCGTAAAACACACAAAGAAAATGCCATTATGAGACTTTCAAGAAATATGCATTAACTTAAACTCTTCGCCATTTAATATTTTGCTCGCAAACATTTTACATGGAGAATATCAATAGAAGCGGAATTTAATTAGCTGTCCATTGATATCTTTCGTTTAGTGATAAATGAATTAGCGGCATGCATAAATTAGCGTTAACTAAATATAAAAAATCATGAAATCGGGTAATTTCCTACCTAATATATGTTTTATCAGTATAAAATATATACTGTTATCTTCGGAAATGTTTGTTCTATAATATTATCAAATAAAAAACCGTAAAACACACATGGGAAGGGAGCCTGCATGGGGACTCGCGCGTGGTGACCCCCGGGAGTGGCGTCGTAGGGTGGGAGAGGCGACGCGCCCCCCGGCGTATGCCCCCAATGATTGAATGATTGATTAATTTAGAACATTGGCATATGCGAGGATGTAAGAGTGATATCCGCATTTGAAAAACACTTACATTAATCCTCATATCTACGTTCGCATCTGCATTCGTAAATCTTTTATTGTAACATCAGATACATCTCAAGTATAGAGTGTTGACAAAATATGATTTAATATCATGACCATGATAGAAATACTTATGGTTGATAATGGTAGGTATTCAAAGTCAAAGTCTTGGTCAGTGACTTCTTTAAAAATCGAAGTGAAGCTGTGATTGAAATATCTGCCATTTTTCGGGCAGCTAGCTTCAACATTGCCTCGTCTTCATGTCATTGTTATTTCTGGTATAGATAAATGATAATATGATGAGGGCACTAATGTAGGTCACATTGAAATTTCTGAAGCAGTGATCGACGCCGTTAAAGTCAACAAACAGACGTAGGTGCTTTTCTTCTTATGTTTCAATGGCATTACAAGAGCCTATAGCCTGTGCCAAGCGCCTCATGCCACTTGAGTGATAACGCAAACCCGGGGATGGGTTATATGACAGACAAGGGGACGTGGTAAGGGCTGGGAAGATGGCAGCTGACAAGAGTTAATATTACAAGCATCTCGCCCCCCTCCTCCACACATACAGCACACACACACACACACACACACACACACACACACACACACACACACACACCACACACCACACACACCAACACCACACACACCACACACACCAACACCACACACACCACACACACCACACACACCACACACACAGAGAGAGAGAGAGAGAGAGAGAGAGAGAGAGAGAAAAAAAAAACCCATTTACTCTACGTAATTGATTTTACAATGTCATTTCAATATCATGGTCAAGTTGCACTGAATGTATATGTAATGTTCATGTTCAAATTGGTCTCAGAATCTGAGACATTGAATCTCAAAGGATAATTTCAGTCAATTTAAAACCGCCGCGATGGTCAAGTTGATACCACCGCGATGGTCAAGTTGATAACGTGCTGGCCTGCCATTCTGCGGTAGTCGGTTAAAATCCTCACTGCTCCCGGGGATTTTTCACTGATAAATACGGGCGTTTACTCTCCCTCTTGAACAAGGGGATGGGGATGGGGGAGTGTGGTGTGTGAAGTCCCAGCATTACCCAAAGATCGGTAATAACACACAGGGAGGGTGAAACTGGCGATCGCTAGTCCGACTCGCGTGGACAAGACCATGGGTGAATGAAACACACACACACACACACACACACACTACACACTACACACTACACACTACACACCACACACACCACACGCACACACGTGTGTGTGACTGTGCATGTGTATGTGGTGTGTGAGGTCACACACACACATGCCACACTACACACCACACACACCACACGAACACGTGTGTGTGTGTGTGTGTGTGTGTGTGTGTGTGTGTGTGTGTGGTGTGAGGTCCCAGGACTACGCAAAGATCGGTAAAATTGAGCTCCAAGCTCGCACCCGGTGGGTGAAACTGACGATCGCAAGTCCGACTCGCGTGGACAAGACCATGGGTGAATAACACACACACACACACACACACACACACACACACACACACACACACACACACACACACACACACACACACACACACACACACCGCCTTAACGACTTGGTGGGTCAGAGCGTCTCGCACCATTCTGTGGTCTGGCGTTCGACCCCCGGCCCGCTCGTTCCCGGGGATTTTTCCACTGAGAAATTCGCGGGGTTACGGGCGGGCGTTCCCCTTGAGCAAGGGGATGGGGTTGTGTGGTCCCAGCATTACCCTAAGATCGGTAATAGCACCAGGAGGGTGAAATTAGCGATCGCGAGTCTAACTCGCGTAGACAAGAGCATGGGTGAGTGAATGAATGACACACGCGCACACACATACATCATTTGCTATATTTCTTTTCTAACCGCTCAAACAAGCAGCCGAGGAAGGCAGTCACTCAGACCATTTATCCACGTCTCCCTCGGCAGCACCTGATTTTCCCTGCAGCATAAGTCATCCAAGCATCGATCAATTCATAATCAACAACAAAAATTATAATCTAAAGTCAAGAAATATTATTCAACAGTTGATGTCTTGCTTATCAGTTGCTTAGGAACAGCAAGACATCAGAAAGTGCTACACTCCATTGTACAGTTGTTAATGCATAGTAGCAATGGTGACTAGAGAACCCCTTCTATTGGCTTGTTTCCATGATCTCCTATCTGCAATTCTCATAATTGTATACCTACAGCAATTATTGCCTTTACTCCTATTTCCAGGACCTGTCTGTGTAAAACAATTTCTAATAGGTGTATTGCAACTTGGGTGAACTGCAAAAGTGCCCATCAGTACGGCAGTATGAAACTGTTTTTTTTTCTTCACAATTCAATCAACATTGATTCACTTGCACTTACCTTCATCAATTCTACTACAACTATTGACCTTGTAGACGACACCTACATAAAAATAGTTACTAAATTTAGACGCACTGCATTCAAATGTAATAACAGATTCTTAATGAGCGACCTGAGCCGTGCGCATAGCAACACTTAAAGGCGACCTGCAGATAATATTGACTGGTGGCTGTGTAGCCTCCGATCATCTCCAACGATGTCTTTAATGATCTAGAACTACTTTGATGGCAGTATGGGAGTTTTCATCAATGATATAACTTTTAGCTCCCCGTAAGTCACCAGAGAGATTTATGCATGGACAGCTCAAAATCAACGTATGAAAGGAAAAACAAAGACAGGTGTAACTCAATGAATACCCTGAAGAGCTGTGCAAGCTACTCAACTCTCAGATGGTATCCAACCCTTCCACAGGGATGGCCCGAGGAATATATAACGAGGCGGGGCCAATCCTGCATTATAGTCCAGTCAAAATATGAATGGACCCACCACAAATTGCAATAGAAACGAAGTTATATTTTTCTGAAACCTTGATGCCTACTGAATATCTGCCCAAGATTATACTTAAAATATTTTGAGTGGAACATGGTTTTTCAGGTCATTTGCGTTTTGGTTACTTTTCGGACTACCGCAAAAATTTGGGAAAATTTAAAATATACGACAATATCACTCTTAATAATACAACAAAACAACTTTTAATTATTTATTTAACCAGTTGTGGCCTGGTTATGGCAAATGACAACTGTCACATGCAATAATGAAAAAAAATTATTATGCCTATCATTTTTTGCACATCAAAAAATATGGGATTAAATTTATACTTAAAGGTGACCTTATCATTTAAACCCATTTTACTGACCCCCCCTTAGCTGTGAAATGCAGAAATTTAAAACTTGATTTATATATAGCCCCTCCCCAAAAAAGTATTGCTAGTCTTCTTCGGGGAACTGACATTGTAACTAAGGTGGAGTGTTCATAGCTTTGGGTTTAACTGGAATAAAGTATAATCATTTGGCCGTTTTAGGTTAATTTTATTTCACAATTTCTGGAGTATAATACAAATTTCACTTCTCAAAAAATATTGTTTTCCAAGTATAATGCAAACATTCGCCAAGACATGCGAGTTACACCATGAAACTTCCTGGTGAATTGCTGTTTTTTACGTTGTACAAAAACTGAATATATTGACAAGCTGATAACAATGAAAACACCTGATAATTCCCATAACAATGATTGAAGGTTAAAAAATAGAATAGTCTCCGTGCTACTTGATTCTTGTATAGAGAAAAACGGAAAACTATATAAGACGGGGTGACTACTTTAGTCAGTCGCTACAGTACCCCCCCCCTAGTGACGGGGGAGGAGGAACGAGACGTTGGTTGGGTGGAGAGGTGCTGCTGGTGTTTTGTTGCCGATTGATGTGGAGGGCTGGGGTGACCAGTTGCTGGCTTGGCAGTGTTGCCGCCGGCTTGTGCGGGCGTGGCAGTGTTACCGCCATGGCGGGTGGTGCCGCCGGCAGTAAGGTCGCGGGCGAGGCAGTGTTGACGCCATGGCAGTGGTGCCGCCGGCCAGTGTTGCGGGCGTGGCAGTGTTGCCCCCATGGCAGTGGTGCCGCCGGTTTTGTGTTGCGGGCGTGGCAGTGTTGCGCCATGGCAGTGGTGCCGCCGCTTGTGTTGCGGGCGTGGCAGTTTTTGCGCCATGGCAAGTGGTGCCGCCGGCAGTGTTGCGGGCGTGGCAGTGTTAACGCCATGGCAGTGGTGCCGCCGGCAGTAAGTCGGGGCGAGGCAGTTTTGACGCCATGGCAGGGGGTTGCCGCCGGCAGTGTTGCGGGCGTGGCAGTGTTACCGCCATGGCAGTGGTGCCGCCGGCAGTAAGTCGCGGGCGAGGCAGTGTTGACGCCATGGCAGTGGTGCCGCCGGCTTGTGTTGCGGGCGTGGGCAGTGTTGCGCCATGGCTGTGGTGCCGCCGGCAGTAAGTCGCGGGCGAGGCAGTGTTGACGCCAGGGCAGTGGTGCCGCCGGCAGTAAGTCGCGGGCGAGGCAGTGTTGACGCCATGGCATGGGTGCCGCGGTTTGTGTTGCGGGCGTGGCAGTGCTGCGCCATGGCTGTAGTGCCGCCGGTTGTGTTGCGGGCGTGGCAGGGTTGCGCCATGGCAGTGGTGCCGCCGGCTTGGTTTGCGGGCGTGGCAGGGGTTGCGCCATGGCAGTGGGTGCCGCCGGCTTGTTTTTGCGGCGTGGCAGGGTTGCGCCATGGCTGTGGTGCCGCCGGCTTGTGTTGCGGGCGTGGCAGGGTTGCGCCATGGCTGTGGTGCCGCCGGCTTGTGTTGCGGGCGTGGCAGTGTTGCGCCATGGCAGTGGTGCCGCCGGTTGTGTTGCGGGCGTGGCGTGTTACCGCCATGGCAGTGTTGACGCCGGGTGTGATCGCGGGCGTGGCAGTGTTGAGGTTTGGCGAGAAGTACGCTGCACTAGTACTCGCCTTTTTCGTTTGATGCCGCGTACGAGCGGGGGGGGGGTCGCACTTTGAGGCTTTGCTGCGAAGTAGTTGTGGTACCAGCAGAGTCCAGAGCTTCTCGAGCGGAAAGCGTTGCTGGCGGCGTTGAGGTGTGGGTGAGCGTGGACGGTACTGGCGTTGCTGAGGTGTGGGTGAGCGTGGACGGTACTGGCGTTGCTGGGGTTGTGGATGACGGTGTTGTTGGTGGTCCTGCTTTTGCCTCTTGAGAGAAGTGACCTCTGTCGAGAGCTGGGATACCACTGGGTGAGCAAGGCGAGCTGAGTGTTGGCCCTGGGTCGAAGCTGAGGACACGAAGAGACCGTGTAGGAACTGTTGCTGTTGTGGGTAGGTTGTCGTCGTCGGGCATGGCGAAGTTGAGTGAAAGCGCAGGTGTGGACTGGACGGGTGCCCCCAGTTGTTCAAGGAACGAAACACGGTTACGCAAGTAGCACTGGTGATGAGTAATCCACAGGGCGATGAGTAATCCACAAGGTGGTGGAGTAATCCAAAGGGCGGCGAGGGGCGGCCGTGGAGTGAGTCACGTTAACACTGTGGAGTTGAGGGTTAGTAATCCACAGGGCTTGTTGAGTAATCCATAAGGGCGGCGAGTGGCGGCCGTAGAGTGAATCACGTTAACACTGTGGAGTTGGGGGTTGAGTAATCCACAGGGCTTGTTGAGTATCCATAGGCGGCGAGTGGGGGCCCGTAGAGTGAATCACGTTAACACTGTGGAGTTGAGGGTTTGAGTAATCCGCAGGGCGGTGAGTAATCCACAGGGCGGTGAGTAATCCACAGGGCGGTGAGAAATCCACAGGGTGGTGAGTAATCCATAGGGCGGCGAGCGGCGGCCGTGGAGTGAATCACGTTAACACTGTGGGGCTGCGCAGAATGCGCGTGAGGTTGTGCTGAGGGCGCAAGGAGGCTCAGAGGGTAAAGTGGCTGCGCTGAGTGCACATAGGCCCTGAGGCGTATGAGGAAACAGGGCCCGCGCTAAACACGCATAAGGCCGCTGAGGACGCGGTGAGCCGTCTGGAGGAAAAGGGAGCGGCCGCGCTAAATGCGCATAAGCCGCAGTGAGGCCTCGGAGGAAGCCGGGCCCCCGCTAAATGCCATAAGGCCGCTAAGGACGCAGTGAGGCGCCTGGCGGGTAGTGGCCGCGCTGAATGCGCATAGGGCCCCTGAGGACGCAGTAAGGCGTCCTGAGGGCAAAAATGCCCTGAGGAAGGCACAGAAGGTGTCCGGGGTGTGGGTGGGAAAAACCCGACTAGGTGGCGCTACACGTAACGTGTAATTCTCCCTATCCCGCTTACATCCTAGCAATCACCAGTGAAGGGTGGAGGCTAGGAATATAGAGCGGGAGCCATGGGACGAATGCTTCCGAAGACGCAGGTCCCACGACTAGGAGAAAGATGCTCTTGTGTCCAGCAAAACATAGAAATTATATTTCTATGCCGAGATGGACAGCACCAGTTAAAGCCACCTAGGAACCATAGCTTACACTCCGGGTCACCATTTGTAACTAAGGTGGAGTGTTCATAGCTTTGGTTTAACTGGAATGAAGTATAATCATTTGGCCAGTTTTAGGTTAATTTTATTTCACAATTTCTGGAGTATATATACAAATTTCACTTCTCAGAAATAATTGTTTTCCAAGGTAAAAATGCAAACATTCGCCAAGACATGCGAGTTACACCCTGGAAACTTCCTGGTGATATTGCTGATTTTACGTTTTTACATAGCTGAATATATTGACAAGCTGATAACAATGCAAACACCTGATAATTACCATAACAATGATTGAAGGTTACAAATAGAATAGTCTCCGTGCTACTTTGATTCTCTGTATAGAGAAAACGGAAAACTATATAAGACGGGGTGACTACTTTAGTCAGTCGCTACAACATTACCCGTAAAGGTGATACCGGGTATTAAATTTGAGCTGATGTGAGTCTGGGAATTTCGTGAAAAAAATATTCTTTGAGCTGAATAAAGTTCGTAATTTCTAGTACTTAATTTGTAATAGTGAGTCAAGAAATATAGTTAGATAGGGAGGCATATACATATATAATAATTACAATTACAAAAAACAAGGTCTTATATTATATAGGGGAATGTTTGGGGTACCCCTACCAAAACTATGTGTACACAATGAACTTTGGTCCGTTCAAAATATTTAACACGTCACTTCATCTCTTCCATGGTCACCATCATCAGCAGCATCGAAAACGTCTACTGAATCGTCTGCATTTGAACAACTACCTCTGCACAGTCCACATGCGAATGTGCAAGGCAGCCCAATTTTCCGACAACCACAACGTTTACCACTGCAGCCACCCTTGCATGAACATCTAACAAGCTTTAGGAGCCTCGTGGCTTGCATGATCGCCTGTCCGAGTGAGCAGATTTTTAAGTCTTTTCCTTTCCCCCCAAAGAGCATTTCCAGCAAAAGCTTTAGGTGACTCTGGTAGGAACTTTGGGTTTCAGCATTGACAGTGGACATGTCGATAGTAGTCGGGTAAATTGTTCCTAATTTGAGATACCTGTTTATGTCACTTTTAATGAGATCAGCGGCTGTCTTGATCAGGCGCAACTTTTCTGCTTCAGGATCACTTTCCTTTTGTTGACGATAGAAGGCCTGAAGAATCGACCCATGCCACACCCTAAATGTCACAACATTTGGTTTTCCATTCATGTCGCAATTATGATCTTATCACCAAATTGATTGAGAAGTATCCTTCATGTATGAAAAACCATATGCATCACAGCCAGGGGGTCTACTAGGAAGTCCTCCATTTTCCCCAAATTTAAAACACTAATTGTGGTTAGTTCCTCATCATTTCCCTTTTAGGTACTTTGCCACCTTCAGGAACGCTTCATGTCTGATTTGGTCCTTAGGTCGCCCAACTTCTGCTTTTTGGATGAAGACGCCTCTTCCGATTGGAATTTGAGTGGTAACTGTTTCTTTGTACGAAAGTTAGTACTGCACACGTTATGTATACCGCATCTGCTGCGTGTAGATCGCCAACAACTGCAATTCTGCTCCTCACGTATCTGACCAATTGTCTAATCGATTTTCACAGGCAGTCGACACATGATTTTTGGGAAATCGAATGTCTTACATGGATCACATATGATCCTTTTTTTCCCCCCCTGGTACTTGTCAGGATTACCCACAGAAAAGACACTGAGTTCGGTAGTCAAACGCTGAACCAAAGAACAAAGGCACCTCCCTTTGTCTGCATCAGACGAAACATGTTTTCGCTTCAGAGAAAGTTCAATGTCTCTCACATTACAGAACACCCTCCGGCAATCTGTAAAGAACTGCCTGTCCCTGGATGGATTGGGCTTCTTCACCACGCTCACTTCCAGCTTCTTTGATCCTCGTACAACCTTTATCCGTCAGTGTATGGTTGGATCACAGGAGAGGGGTTTCTACAGAAGACGCAGTCACCCATGTTGCTGAAAAGAGAGGAAACTTAGGATTACATTTGTTCCCTCTGTTTTCCGACTATAAATGTACATGTTCATATACATGTTCATACAAAATACAGTATACTCTCCAAGTTTTTTAAGTTAATCGGGTAAGTGGTTAACGGCCCAAATTGGTACTAATGAAATGTAAAAAAAAAATTTAAATGTTAAAAAAAAAAATTTTTGTTTAAAAATTTTAAAGTTAAAAAATGTTACAGAATTTTTTTTTGTTAAAACTTTTAAAAAAAAATAAAACCTTAAACAATCCTACATTAAATAATACTCCTTACATTCACAATGACCGCAGCGTTGAACTGTCCTCTGCACACCGATCCAATTTCTCACTGCAAGCGTCACTCCACCTCTCGTTCACGGCTCTCGTTCAATCTGAAAAAAATAATTGATCCACTCATTAGAATTGAGTATAATTTCATATATTTGTTCTGGGGATCAACAGGTTTCATAAAAATATTGTTTTGTTTCTATTGCAATTTGTGGTGGGTTAGGGGTAAAAACGCGCTAAATTGATTGGACTATAGGCCCCGGACACACGGGCCACTCTGTGGCGCGACTTAGTGGCGCCACGCAGTCGCGGGGATGTGGTTTTCCATAGGTTTCCATTGTTTTGGGTTTTTAGGTTTTCGGACCCTATCACACGAGCGGCTGTGGCGCGCGACTGTGGCGAGGAGACGCGGATCCCCGCCACGAGTGGCGTAGCTTTGTGACTTGGACCCTTTCACACGGACCACTTGTGTGATCGCTCGTTGGCGGGCAATCTCCTCAGCAGAGATACTTTTTTAT
The DNA here is from genome assembly GCA_016584305.1 of Chionoecetes opilio. NCBI lineage: Eukaryota > Metazoa > Arthropoda > Malacostraca > Decapoda > Majidae > Chionoecetes > Chionoecetes opilio. The sequence goes on from JACEEZ010006838.1 coordinate 73,460, forward strand.
TTTTTATTTTAATTTTATTTATTTACATCTATTACAATCATAATATATATACATATACATACACATACACATACATATACATACATATATACATAAAAAGCAGTAATAAGTGAGCGGGCATCAGCCCGCCGCTGTAGCCGCAGCCACAGTCAGTTCACAGGTGGGCGGGGCGTGAGGTCGCTCCCGCTCCTTAAGTGTTCATCTGGGGGGGGGGGGGGGGGGCACGCGCCACCTCCAGCAGGAGGGGCAGGTTTTTCTGAAACTGCCGCACGAGGGCGGCCGCGTTCTCCAGCGGGCCGACGCGCTGTCTGAGCCGCTCTGTAGCGGGGCAGGAAAGTAGGTAGTGGGTCAAGGATGGGGGGTCATATGAGGACAGTGCTCACACGGCCGCTCCTCAAACCCGTCCCTCAGCTCTTCCAGGGTCAAGTAGCCAAGCCGAAGTCCGTGTAGGACGACCTCCTCGGCTCGGGACAGCTGCTGGGCGGGGCGTAACGGCTCGTTGTTGTTCGTGGCTTGTTTGTGCCAGGCTGCCTGCCTCGATGTCTGCACCAGCTGGCAATACTGTTACCCTGTGGCACAGACGGCAGCGCTTCTGGCCAGTACCTTGGCCCCATGGATGCTGGGTAAGACAGTCAAGGCCACCGCTGGATGTCTGGTGGCCTCCCGGGCCGCCTCATCGGCCGCCTCGTTGCCACGGAGGCCTATGTGGCTGGGCACCCAGTTGAACCTTACGCAGCGCCCCTGCGCGGCGAGGCCCTGGATGTGGCCCAGGATGGCGGTGGTGAGCTGCACAATGTCCATCGGTGTGTGGGGCTACCGTAGGACCTGCAGGGCAGACATGGAGTCGGTGTGAATCACCACGACCTCCTCCTGTCGGCCCAGGGCGTGCTGTAGGGCGCGCTCTATCGCCACCAGCTCAGTCTGCAGCGTGGAGCAATGGTCGGGCGTACTCCAGGACAGCACCTCACCGCCCGTAACCACCACAGCACCTGTCAGGCCTCTCTCAGGGTCAACGGAGCCGTTGGTGTAGTAGACCGCGACTGCGACGCTGCTGGGGACATTGGCGTGCGCCACCGCCTGCAGGGCGTGCTGCCTCAGCTCCTCCCGCGTGCACAACGCCTTCGCAGCTAGCAGTGTGGCGATAATCACCTGGGTGGCAGAGGGCTGGCACGGTGGCGGAGCGACATAGTTGACAGCGGGGCGGTCAGGTCCATCCAGCAGCAGGTGGGTGTGGCCGGGGAGGAGGTGGATGGCGGCGTCTGCCACCCTCTGCAGCCAGGTGTTGCCCGGCGATAGGTCACGCTGCTGCTGTGGCAAGACCCTGCACAGTCTGTCCCGCGCGACAGACTCCCTTGCCTGGCAGAGGATCTTGGCCACCCGACAGGCCACGATCTGTCGAACCCTGGTGGCTAGGGGCACCAACCGTGCCTCCGCCTGCATGACGCGGGTGTTTGCCAAGCGCGGTGCCCCCAGCAGGGTCCTCAAAGCTCTGTTCTGAAGGACCTCTAACTTCCTCTGCTGAGTGAGCGATAACGCGACAAGCACGGACGCCCTGTAGTCTACAAGGGCACGCACAGTGTGCACGTAGAAGAGGCGCAGCACTGATGACGTGGCCCCGGCGTGTGTCCTGGTCATGGCCCTCATGACGTTGAGCTGGTCTCAGCCCTCTCCCTCAGATACGTGACCTGAGTGGTGAAGTGGAGGCCCCGATCAAGCCACATTCCGAGGTACTGGAAGGCGTGGGTCCAAGCTAGCCTGATGCCCTGTATCTGTAGAGGACAAACCGGGGGGGCAGCGGCCTTGAACACCATGGCCTTGGACTTCTCAGCCGATATCTTGAGACCCAGCTCTCTGCACTTGCAACTGACCAGGTCAAGGGCTTGCTGGGTCCGAGACACCCGGTCACCCCGGCCAGTGACGACCAGGACCAAGTCGTCGGCGTAGCTGAGAAGTGCCGTGCCCTCCCGGAACGGCAGGCCGACCAGCTGCTCCATCAGGAGGTTGAAAAGGGTGGGGCTTAGGACCCCGCCCTGCGGCGTGCCGTTCTCCAGCTCCCTGTAGCTGGACTTGCGCCCCTGGAACCTGACCCTGGCGCGGCGGTGCCAGAGGTAATCCTCAATCCAGGCGAGGCGTCTGCCCCGCACGCCCCGCCGCACCAGCGCGGCCAGGATGACGTGGGCGTTGGCCAGCTCAAACGCCTTCTCCAGGTCAAGGAAGACAGCGACAGCAGGGCGGTTGTCGATTTGGGCCAGGAGGGCCATGACGCTGTTGGAGGTGCCCACCCCCGTGGTAAAGCCGATGTGTGGGTGGAAGTCTCCCAGGCGCCACAGGAGGCGGGCCAGCACCATCCTCTCCGCCGTCTTGGCCGTGCAGCTCATCAGGGAGATGGGGCGCGGCTTGGTGGGTTCCCTGGGCTTAGGGATGGGCTGGATGTCAGCCTCCTTTCACGCCGAGGGCAAGCGGCCAGCCAGCCAGGAGGAGTTGATCAGGGCCAGAAGTGCCGCCTCCCCGGCCGCCCCAGCGTGGGCCAGCATCGAGTAGGTGACGCCATCAACGCCCGGAGCGGTGTCCCGTCCCTTCCTGGCCCTTACCAGCTCCTGGGAAGTGAAGGGCTGATCAGTGGCGTCGGGGCGAGCGCGAGCGGCGCCGATGACAGCCTCACGCACAGGTTGAAGCCGAACCTGCAGCCGCTGGACACGGGCGGGGAGTTGGTCGCTGCTACCCCTCGAGGCAAACATCCCCATCAGGCGCTCGGCCTCCTGTAACGGTTGGGGGTGGGCGGGAGGGCGGGGAGGTCTCTTTCCGGAGGCAGTCCTCACCTTGCCCCACAGCTCGGTGAGCTTGGTGTGTTGGTTAAAACCTGCGCACCATTCAAGCCATTTGGCCTCCCGAACCCGCCCCGTGACCTGCCGAGCGTACCTCACCACCTCACGCAGCAGGTCCAGATTGTTGGGTGTCGGCCGCCTGCTGTACAACTTCCGGTGGATGTTTATCATGTGGTTCTGTTCCCGCACCTCCTGGTTGTAGAACCACCAGTTCTGGTTGTACCTGCGGCCGGGGACCTTCCGTGGTATGGCTGCCTCCGCCGCCCTCTCGATGGCCGCCGTCAGTTCGCTTTCTCGCTGGTCCAGATCCTCCGGCGGCTCGTAGGTGGCCCACCACTCGTCCCGGATGGCCTGAAACAATGCCCAGTCCGCCCGCTGTATATTCCACCGCGGCGGCGGGAATACTCCTTCTCATGTTTGTATTTGCTTTCTGAATGTGGGGTTTAACCCCTTCACGCCCAGATCTTTCCTTTGCTACAAAAAATATGTATGTTGTCGAGCCATAAAATTACGAAAAGTCACTTAATATACCAAATTTGTTAGTCGACAAGGATACTAAACAGGTCATATCTATAAAATATTGCTTATAGTCACTAAAATCGTCTTATGGTACACAATTTACAATGGAAATTACGCTCTAGGTCTCAAGGGGTTAAGTAAGGTAAGAATATGGTTGAGACTGTATTGTGACATTCTGAAGTAATTAAAGAATTTGGCATTGTCTGTTCTTAGACAGTTCATTATAGTATGGAATTGTACATAAGTCAACCTCCCAGATGTTAGCGGGTGCATCCACATGGATCTTTGACGACGACGACGTCGCAGAAGCAGAAGTAGTAGAGTGAGTAGCTTCCTCTTCAGAGTCCATGCTGAAACTGAGGAAGCGTGTAGTGGCGTCTCTCTGCCGCGGCTAACCTTAGGCTAACCACACGAAGCGATTTCAGTAGCGCGACTCTAGTAGCGCGACTGCGAGGTACATGGAAGTCAATGGGAGCGTTCACACGTAGTCGCTTGTAGCTGGCCAGTCGCGCGACTCGAGATATCCCTTGCTGTCGCGCTACTTCTCAGCGACTCTAGTTTCATGGGTTTGTATGGTACCTGGAACTGTCGCCGATAGGAACTGTCGCCGATATCGGCGACTGTTCCAATTTTCACGTCGGCGGGATTTCCCAAAATTGTCGGCGACAGTTCTAGTTCTTGATCTTGATATTACAGT
>JACEEZ010006838.1:80000-83265 GCA_016584305.1 Chionoecetes opilio
GTAGGTATAAGAACACTGATATATGAAAGGCAGCCATTAAACTCGACATTCGAGTTGGTAGTATATTTTGGCGACTTGTTACTTAGGTCTTTTATATTATGTCAGTTACTTAATAAACATTCTTAATGATTCAACAATTAAACAAAAAAAAAAGTTAAATTTTTTTTTTTGATAATAGTATGATCAAATCACGGTCTTCCTGGCGCGATGGATGTGAGTGATGAGTTGTATAAGTGGTGAGGTATGAGTGTGTGATTAATGAGTGGTGAGGTAGGATGTGTTAGTAATGAGTGGTGAGGTATGAGTGTGGTAAGACTGAGTGTGGGAGTAATGAAAGTGGTGAGGTATGATTGTGGTGATGAGTGTGGGAGTAAGAGTGGTGAGGTATTGAGGTGGGAGTAATGTAGTGTTGAGCTAGGGAATGTGGTAGTAATGAGTGGTGAGGTATGAGTGTCGGTAATAATGAGTTGTGGGGTCATGAGTGGGAGGTATGATTGTGTAAGAGTTGGTGAAGATATGGATGTGTGAGTAATGAGTGGTGAGTATGGTGTGGGAGGAATGAGTGGTGAGGATGGATGTGTGAGTCTAATGAGTGGTGAGGTATAGATGTGTGAGTATGGAGTGGTGAGGTATGGATGTGGAGTAATGAGTGGTGAGGTCATGGGTGTGTCGAGTAATGAGTGTGAGTATGGAGTGTGGTAATGAGTGGTGAAGAGGTCATGGAATGTGGGAGTAATGAGTGGTGAGAATGAGTGTTGTTAATAATGACGGTGTGAGTAATGAGTGGTGGGTTATGGATTTGTGAGTAATGAGTGGTGAGGTAGGGATGTGTGAGTAAGGAGTGGTGGAGGTATGGATGTGGAGTAATGATGTGAGGTATGGATGTGGGAGAAATGAGTGGTGAGGTATGGAGTGTGTGAGTAATGAGTGTGAGTATGGATGTGTGAGTAATGATGCAGTGAGGTTATGGATGTGTGATCAAATGAGTGTGAGGTATGGATGTGGAGTAATGATTGGTGAGGTATGGATGTGTGATTAATGAGTGGTGAGGTATGGATGTCGTGAATAATAAGTGGTGAGGTATGGTGTGGTTGTAATGAAGGTGGGGAGATTTGGGACTGTCCTTTTTTCATTAAATTGTTCTATTCCATGGAATTATGTCTTTATTTAGTTAGATCAGGGTTCCTCAACCTTTGTTTGTTTGTTTCCCCCTTCCCCCGTTCAACCATCGGATTTCCCACTTCATGTGCGGGAAAAAAAGAAGTCAGCCATAAACACAACATTTACTTGCTTAATAACAGTATATAGACACTATTCCTCTCTATATATATACACTTAAAGAAAAAAAGAAGTCAATAGCTGAACTCTGGAACTCAGAGATTTTTTATGTCGACTAAATGCTACCGTTTATAACAGTTAAGTCTCATCTGCCAGTGATCGCCAGGCGCCATATATTTACGAAATATAGCATCATACTGATTTTTATATGCCACTGAAGATGATATACAGTAGTTTATATCAGACTGTATAATTACCCTGTTTCAGCGTTGTTTATGCATTGTACTGCAAGTATAGGAGGTTTTCAAATTTTCGCTACGCATTTTTTTTTCGGGCGACGACGACAGCGGTTACGACACTCAGTAAATAAAACATAGATGGGATCTATCTGTGTGGGAGCACTTGTTAGATATTTTTTGTAATTGTCATTTTATAGCAATACTATGACACAGATGAAGACACAAAATGACACAGACCTCCAGATAGCCCCTTTTAACTTTTCCTGAAATCATGGATGAGAAATGTATCGTAGATAACAGTAAAGTCGGCAGGACAACTTTTTTTTTCTGTTTACCAGAGTGTGGTGGCGTTAATACTTACATTTCTACATCTATGATTTCAGGGGAAAGCTAGAAGGGCTATTCTGGAGAGTCTTGTGTCATTTGTGTCTTCATCTGGTCATATTATGGCTTTAATAAATTGAAACATATTAAAAAAATATCTACAAAGTGGCTACCAACAGTCAAGGGTCGCCATCTAGTTGTTTATTTAAGAGTGTCGATACCGCTGTCGTGTTGCCACGAAAAAAAACGCGTAGTGAAATTGAACCGATACTTGAAGATACTATCCCCCAATAAACAACACTTGAAACAGATAGGATTATACAGTATGATCAAAAACTCTGTGTATCATAGTGGGCAACATAAAAATTCAGTAGTAATGATATAATTCGTAATATTTGGGCAGACTGGCGACATAGACTGCAGGTTGGCGAATCGACTGTTATCTACGGTAAGTATTAACGCCACACACGTCTGTAAACCCAGGAAAAAAAATTGTCATGGGCGAATTAACTGTTATCTACGTAGAATTTAGATGTCCCCTCGAGTAAATTTCCCCTTAGAATCCTGAACTTTCCCCCCAGGGGGATTTCCCCCAGGTTGGGAAATTTACTGGTTAGATAGGTTTGGCAACCCCTAGTTGACCACCATTCATTACAAATTCTGAGTGGTTCACTGGCATCTGTACATTAATGGCCCAGAAAATCGGAAAATTAATTATTGTTGTCTTCGAAAATAGTGCTTGGGATGAAAGGTGGATGTAGATATGTACATGTGTTGAAGGAACTACCACGTGGAAGTAAGACTACGGCTCTTGTAGTTCCTTATGTTCTTGACTCAAGTGGTGTTGTGGGCACCGGGCGGTAGGTCACGCCCATCCCCGTTAACCACGGGCCTCATCACCGCAGCTCAAACACTTGAAGTAGTGCCAGTTATTCCCTTTGATATCAAACTTACTAAATAATACCGCACACTCACTAACCAAACCCTTATAGCCGACAAATAACAGTATTCATATACTAGGGAGGAGAGGATGGGGCGGTATAGAAAGCTATATTCATTTCCGACCATAAAATTCCCAACACTCCACCTTGGGTGATCTTCTTCTTGTGACCTCTACCGCTTATAGGCGCATACTTGGCTGATGTGTATAGAGAGAGCCAATAATGATACATATAAGCCTTTCATTACAGGAAAGATCCTTATAATACTAATTATATCCAGGCAATAGTAAGAAAAATCCTTGTTAAATAATAGAAATAAGCCTGGATAGTAAAAAAAGAAACGGTAGGCAGGACAGCTCGACAGGCTATGATGCGCGTCAACTTGTCAAGTTGTTATACGAAATGCCCATCTGAAACGTAGACTTGCCCCGACCATGGGCTTCGCCGGGTTGGGGACAGACTCGTAATAGTCTTCCATAGAAG
>JACEEZ010006839.1:2500-10000 GCA_016584305.1 Chionoecetes opilio
TATCATAAGCCTCGCCTTATCCTCATCCTGTGTGACACACACACACACACACACACACACACACACACACACACACACACACACACACACACACACACACACCACACACACACACACACACACACACACACCACACACTGCCTGGAGTACCACTACCTACCCTTCCTCAATCAACACGAAGGAAGGCACCGGAACTACTCCGGGATCTCGCCGGTTTGTTTCGACTCAAAGCTGAGTGAAGCAGCCCCAGGAAAAATACGAGGGCATTTAGAAACCTCGTTTTCTTTTGTTAGTCAGTCATCTGTATATAGCTGAAGCGTTACTACTCTCTCGAGGAACATAGCAGTAACACCATTCTTGTGCCTTTAAGTAAGTACCAACCAGTCAACATTAGCACCGGGGACTCTACTCAAGTCAACTCACATTATTATTATTAGCTTTACTACCTGGTGGTGAAATTCATCTTAGTATTCTTTTTGTGTTTTTCTCTAGGGTTAATTATCTTGTGTTATGTACATATTGGTCATTTAGTTATATAAGCATTTTCTTTAGTCATCCTCTGTTTGTGCTTCAAAAGCAAGATCATCTTAACTCCTTGCTACAAGGTGATTTATTTGATATTATTAAATTGTTATTGTTATCTACTTCTTTCCATCACCTTTTTGTTATGGTTTCGGGCGTTTCAGTCTCGCTACTCATTCCTCTAGACAACTCACTGTCTCGCTCGTAACAGTTGGGGGCCTGTCCGGGTTTTAATAACCTTTACGGTTGTTATTTCTTAATCTCACTTCAGTGATATTCATATTTTTCTGTGTTTCACCCCAGGTATTTTCTTTTGTTGTGAGAGGTTCACTGTGTCTATGTTGGTGGGTTATTACTTTACGTGTGCTACATGATTGAGCGTGTGGATAGCTGTGCCTTTAAAAAACTCACTACACGAAGGCCTGGTGTAGAGGCATTTTCCAGTTCGTCACACTGCTTAAATTACCTTATTGCTCTGTTTGATATTTTTCCAAGTAGGACACTTCCTCCCCGCTAAGCTATACTGACTCATCTTTTCTCACGGAACCAGCGATGTTCCAAATCTAGTTAACTCACTCGATTATTAACTTGACCAGTTCAAAACTCAAACATTTGAGTACTTATGCCAGATCTTGTGTGCGTATTGTGGGTACTGCATTCTCTGGTACTTCTCCACTGGCTCGTTATATCCTTCGAAGTGATACATCTCCAGGGGTCATTCCCCTATCAAATCTCATGTCAGGGTAGTTCAGTTAATAGCTCGAGTGATTTTCCTGAAATACGCCCTTGGCATCTCTCTTCTAACCCTATTGTGGTTCTTAATTTTGTTTTAACATTAATCATGGGGTTTGATGCGGAAGAGTTTGTCGGTAATCCCTCTGCTGAAGAACTTAAAGCTGCAAGAGTTACTAAAGATCATCTCAAGTATATTGCCGCTAACTTTAGCATCCAGTTCACTCATGATACTAAAAAGGAACACTTAATGACACTCATATTAACTCATCTAGGTGAAGAACCAATAACTGACCCTCAGTCAGAAACCACCACTTCTAGAGGTTCTTCAGACACAGTACTTCTCCTAGAAGTGGAGAAAGTGAAAAGTGCAGGCATTACAAATGAAGTTAGACTATGAAAGAGCAGAAAAAGAACATGATAGAGAACGTGAAAGAGAAGAAAAAGTTCTCGACCGCGAATACCAGTTACAAATACAAGAGCGTGAAAGAGAAGAAAAAGAACGTGAAAGAGAACAGCAGTTAAAAGTCCTCGATCTGCAGAATAAAGGTCACGCCACTCAAACTCCAAATAAATTACAATTAACAAAAATTTTGCCTCTTGTACCTCAGTTCTCTGATTACGATCCTGAAGCTTTCTTTAGAGAGTTCGAATCCTCTGCCACGCATTTTCAGGTACCTAAAGAGGACTGGACCTGGCTTGTCAAGCCAAAACTTAATGGAAAGGCTTTATCTGTTCTAGACAGTGTGCAGGATAATGCCGATTATGATGTAGTTAAAGATGCTATACTTACAGCTTACGCGGTCACCACAGAAAGATACCGACAAAACTTCCGCAACATGAACAAAAATACTGGTCAAACTTACCTAGAATTTGCCTCAGAGAAATTCAGAGCCCTTAAAAACTGGCTCAAGTCTGCATCAGTCACCACTTATGACGATCTGGTAAATCTCGTAGCACTGGAGGAATTTAAACGTAAAATATCCTACTCAATCATGTTGCACATTACAGACAAGGATGAACAAACCTACTCAAAGCTGCTAAACATAGCAGATGTCTTTTCCTTAGTACATCGCCCTGTATCCTCGGGAGAGAAGAAGGCTCAGTCCAGTGTAAGTTCAGGTGCAAGTTATGAAAAGGATGGTAAGTCTGTAGATAGTGGTTCCAAGCCAAGTGTGTTCTGCTATTTCTGTAAGAAAACTGGCCACCTCATAAAGAACTGTCCTGACCCTAGGTGTAAGTAGCTAAAATGGGCCACATTTTCTAAACCAGTTGCTTCGGTGAACACAATAATTCCACTCCCTTTTGTTACTGTCCTTTCAAACCCTTCAGGTCACAAGTACTGTCTCCCTCGACTCTGACTCTGAGGAGCGCCCTCTCCAGATTATGCGGGTACTGCTTCTGCCCATCAATCCTCTTTAAATCTGCACTTCCAGGAGTAGAACGGAAGTATACAGGGGAGAAGGTGTACCTCAAGGATTTTCACCGGACTTTCCCCGTACCTCTGGCTAGGGTGTACCTTGATTGTCCGCTTGTTAAGGGAGTAGTACCATTGCTGTCAGTGAGGAAAAGTCTTACCCATTCCTCATACTAAACTTCCTGTTAGCTAACGATCTGGCTGGTGAGTTTAGTCATTCACCCCTTGTCACTAATACTCACCATTACCATACAACCCACAGCTCACATGGAAAAGGAGCCAGCCAAATCTTTTCCTAACTGTGCCGTTTACCCGTGCACAGTCCGAAGCAACTGCTCAAATACCCCCTCAGCCCTTGTCACTACCACTCCTCATACGCCTAACGTAAGTCTTGGCAAGGTATTCTCTGAACAACTACTTGCTGAGCTCAACGAGACGATGCTACTCTGTCTCGGTACCATGCCAGAACCATTCCTAAAGATCAGATCACTCATTCCCCTTCTTCTATTACCAGGACAAGTTCTTATGAGGCTATTCAAACTGCATAAACTTTCTGATGATGCCACTTGGGCTGAAGTTCACCAAATTGTATTGCCAATCAACTTGAGAGAGCCAATCATGGAGATCGCTCATGGAGAACAAGCCGGTCACATAGGAATTAAGAAACTTGTGACAAAATACTCAATGATTTTTACTGGCCAGGATTAAAAAAAGACATAACTTCAATGATAAATTCATGTCACACTTGCCAGATTATGGGAAAACCTAACCAAAATATTCCTCAGTACCCACTCCAACCTATCCAAGTGCCTGAGGAACCTTTTCAAAAGATCATCATTGACATCGTTGGCCCATTGCCCAAAACTAGGAGAGGGAACCAATACATCCTCACTATTATGTGTCCAACCACCCAATACCCTGAGGCTTTTCCCACTTAAAACATTACAGCCAAACAATTGTGTCAAACTCACTCAACTGTTCACTACCTTTGGCATACCTAGGGAAATTCAAGTGACCGCGGCACAAATTTCACGAGCGGTCTCTTTGCAGCAGTTCTGGCAGAGCTTGGAATCACACAGACTCTATCTACGGCATACCATCCTCAATCACAAGGTGCTTTGGAGAGATGTCACCAGACCCTTAAGGCACTTCTCCGCAAGTTTTGTCATGACAAGGACCAAGAATGGGACGAAGCCTTACCTTGCGTCCTATTCGCCATACGGGAGACATCCAACGAGTCCCTTGTGTTTGCTCCCTTTGAGCTATTGTTTGGTCGTAAGGTTAGGGGCCACTTAAGGTAATCAAGACAGATTGCTAAACACACTACCAGTAACTTGTCACTATCACTCAATACATTGAGAAACTTAAGAATACTCTTGACCAAGTCCGCTCATTTGCTCGAAGCAATCTCAAACAAGCTCAAGGGGTAATGAAAAAACACTTTGATAGTGTAGCTAAAGTAAGAACATTCAATGAAGGTGACCAAGTCCTTGCTCTCATTCCAGTCTTTGGTTCACCTTTACAAGCTAAATACCATGGTCCTTATAACATCAGTAAGAAGGTCAGTGACAATAACTATATCATAAACACTCCCGACCGCCGTAAAAGCACTCAGCTAATTCACATTAATCTACTGAAATTATACAAGAGTAGACCAAACCTTGCACCTGATACAAATAAAATACCTGGTTCAAATACAATGCCAGTTTGCACCATTTCTGTACCTGAAAATACCACCACCCTTGTAACAGGTACAGATTGTAAAAAAAACTCAACCATACTTGGTTTTCTCAGATATTACCTAACCCACCTATCTTCCTCTCACAGGAGAGACATAACCACCATTATGCTAAACCATAAAGATGTCCTTGGCGATCATCCTAAATTATGTAACATGACCTCCCACGATGTCGAGCTTCTCCCAGGAACCTCTCCTCTTCGTCAACCACCCTACCGACTACATCCTCGGAAATGTGACCAGATGAGGCAAGAGGTGGATTATCTACTCCAGCAGGGACTGGCTATTCCCAGCCAGTCTCCGTGGGCGTCACCATGTCTTCTCGTCCCCAAGGAGGATGGACAACTGCGCCTCTGCACGGACTACCGCAGAGTAAACGCTGTGACTGTTCCGGACGCCTACCCTCTACCAAGAATAGATGATCTCATCGACAAGAGCATTGGGAGCAGCACCTTCTAAAACTCCGGGAAGTGTTGACCAGGCTGCAGGGAGCACAACTGACCATCAAGCTGGCCAAGACCACCTTCAGCCGAGCCACGGTGACATACCTGGGACACGAGGTGGGACAAGGCCAAGTACGACCCAAAATGGCCAACATCTACGCCATCTTGGAGTACCCTGCCCCTACTACTCGGAAGGCCCTACGGCGCTTTCTGGGTATGGCAGGTTACTACCGGAGATTCTGTCCCAACTTCGCGGCCGCTACCGTCCCTCTCACCCGGCTCACTAGTGGGGCTGTGACCTACAACTGGACGGACGTCTGCCAAGCCGCCTTCAACCAACTTAAGAACTTCCTGTCCCAGGGTCCCGTGCTCATCGCTCCCGACTTCGCCAAACCCTTTGCTCTGCAAACAGATGCCAGCGACACCGCCTTAGGAGCTGTACTCTTACAGAGGTGAAGGGCATTCTTCACCCCTTGGCATACCACTCCAGCAGTTCAATATCCACCAAAAGCGGTACAGCACCATCGAGAAGACTCCTGGCAATCGTCTCAGCGTACAAAAATGTCAGTGTTATCTCCAGCCAAGTCAAGATCCTTTAAAGTCCTACACTGATCACAACCCTCTGTCCTTCCTAAATCGCAGCAAGTTTACCAATCAACGCCTTCTCCGATGGTCTCTCTTCCTCCAACCTTACAACCTGACCATCATCCACATCAAGGGCACCGACAACATCATTGCAGACGCTCTCTCTCGCACCTAGAGGCTCACCTTGACCATTTTCAACTCCTACGACTCCACTTCTTCCCAGTGGCGTCGTCTTATGGGGGGAGGTATCATAAGCCTCGCCTTATCCTCATCCTGTGTGACACACACACACACACACACACACACACACACACACACACACACACACACACACACACACACACACACACACACTGCCTGAGTACCACTACTACCCTTCCTCAATCAACACGAAGGAAGGCACCGGAACTACTCCGGGATCTCGCCGGTTTGTTTCGACTCAAAGCTGAGTGAAGCAGCCCCAGGAAAAATACGAGGGCATTTAGAAACCTCGTTTTCTTTTGTTAGTCAGTCATCTGTATATAGCTGAAGCGTTACTACTCTCTCGAGGAACATAGCAGTAACACCATTCTTGTGCCTTTAAGTAAGTACCAACCAGTCAACATTAGCACCGGGGACTCTACTCAAGTCAACTCACATTATTATTATTAGCTTTACTACTGTGGTGAAATTCATCTTAGTATTCTTTTTGTGTTTTTCTCTAGGGTTAATTATCTTGTGTTATGTACATATTGGTCATTTAGTTATATAAGCATTTTCTTTAGTCATCTCTGTTTGTGCTTCAAAAGCAAGATCATCTTAACTCCTTGCTACAAGGTGATTTATTTGATATTATTAAATTGTTATTGTTATCTACTTCTTTCCATCACCTTTTTGTTATGGTTTCGGGCGTTTCAGTCTCGCTACTCATTCCTCTAGACAACTCACTGTCTCGCTCGTAACAACATATATATATATATATATATATATATATATATATATATATATATATATATATATATATATATATATATATATATATATATATATTATATATATAGTATATATATATTATATATATATATTATATATATATATATATATATATATATATATATATATATATATAGATCTATATATATCTATATATATATATCTATATATATATATATATATATATTTATATATATATATATATATAATATATATATATATATATATATATATATATATATACTATTATATATATATATATATATATATAGTATATATATATATATAATCTATATATTATATATATATAAGATCTATATATATACTTATCTATATTATATATATAATATATATTATCTTATTATATATTATATATATTATCTATATATAATATCTATATATATATATATATATATACTATATATATATATATATATATATATATATATATACTATATATATATATATATATATATCTATATATATATATCTATATATAGATATATATTATTATATATATATATACATATTATATACATTATAATATATATAAATATATATATACATTTTTGTTTTACATCACAAAGGACTGGCCAAAAGCACAACAAAAATAGCTAACAGAAAGCCTGCTTAGTTGCCAGTCCCAATAAAGAAGACAGTAAGTGAGAGAAAAAAAAAAGGTGTGTGCCAATTTAGTTCGGAAGGTGTCTTGTTAGTGTCTTTTGAAAAGATTTAAGTCGTAGGAAAGTGGAGAAATAGAAACAGGAAGAGAGTTCCTGAGTTTACCAGTGAAAGAGATGAAAGAGTAAAGATGCTGATTAACTCCTACATTAAATAGATGGACAGAATAGGGATGAAAATGAGTTTCGACTCGCTGCACAAGAGTAGAAACTCTTGTGCAGCGAGACCGCGAGGGGAAGAGGCATGCAGTTAGCAAGTTCAGAAGAGCAGAGAGCATGAACATAACGGTAGAAGATAACAAGAGAAGCAACATTCCGGCCGTGATTTAAAGATAGAAGACCGTGAGTCAAAGGAGGGGAGTTGATGATATGAAAAGCTTTTGAATCAACCCTGTTTAGGAGAGCTGTATG
>JACEEZ010006840.1:0-10784 GCA_016584305.1 Chionoecetes opilio
AGAGAAATTTTGGGGAAACCATGTGTGGAAGGAAGTATTTCGATCAAATCTTGGGAAACCATGGTGGATGGAAGTATTCGATCAAAATCTGGGAACCATGTGTAGGAAGGGAAGTTTTTCGATCAAAATCTTGGGAACCAAATGGTGGAATGGAAGTATCGATCAAAATCTTGGGGAAAAAACCATGTGTGGAATGGAAGTATTTCGAAAAAATCTTGGGAACCATGTGTAGAGGAATATTCGATAAAAAATCTTGGGAAACCATGGTGGAATGGAAGTATTTCGATCAAATCTGGGGAACCATGTGGTGTGGGTGCTGGAAACTTTAGCTAATATGCCAAAAAATTAATAAAAGATTACTGAAGAATGACTGATAAAAAACTTTTATGATAGATAATTAAAATTTGAAGGTATAATATTGAAAAAAATAAATATAATCAAATGTAAAGGGGGAAAGGGAAAGAGGAACAAGTGAGGGGACTAAGAGAAAAATCTTTGAATAGTCAGGAGTAAATAAAAACGAATATTTACGAAGTTTTGTAACTCTCTCTCTCTCTCTTCTCTCTCTCTTCTTCTCTCTCTCTCTCTCTCTCTCTCTCTCTCTCTCTCTCTTCTCTCTCTCTCTCCTCTCTCTCTCTCTTCTCTCTCTCTCTCTCTAATAAAATATTATATATATATATAAATAGATGACTGCGAGACAACCTATAGGGCCATTATTTGCTTGTCCTTTTGCCGATATATATAAAATATATATAGTTGATTTTTATTTGATACATCATGATGTTTCGGGGTGACAGAGACACTCGTCATACTTGGGGTTGTTTATGCGCAAACGTTTCGCCAAGGCACTTGGCATCATCAGGCTAAAAATAGTTAAAAATTTAATAATTGTAATGCTAAAAAGCGAACATCTAAAAATTAATTCTAAGAAACAAAAAAATATTCCTATATTATCAAAAATTTACAAAACTAATAAATAAAATAAAAATTTGTACTTAACGGACCTTGGTGTGTATGCTGTCTGAGTGGTAGAGGACTGAATGAACACTAGTTTTGTGGGGGGACATTCAGCTTGTGTGGGCGATAAAACCCGAGAGTCGGGCAATCGAAACAGTGGTAGTCTTTTGAGTATATGTATTTGGTGTGAAATGACTTGGTTATTAAGATCAGGGGACAAATGTTTGATGTGTATAGCTTCTAATAATTTAGTGCCCACTAGGGTAGTGTGCCTTGGATAGGATACTAAAGTCATTCATAGAAAAAGGGTGATCTAAATCATGTGAGTGTGAGCGGATTGCAGATTGCGAAGGTGAAGAAATGGGTCGACCAGTACGTGCAGAAACACCTTATGCTCAGAAAGCCTAAGGGTTAGTTTCCCTTTGTCGTCTCGCCGACGTATCTAGCGTTACAACTAGAACTTTTGGAATTCGTAAATTATGTTAGAAATAAGGGTTTTAGGTTAGAGTCTTTATATTTGAAAGAGTTCTTAGGGTAAAAGAATTAGTAAAATAAATTTAAATTTTGAGTTAGGAGATGTGACTTAAGTAGATCTTTGAGTTTTTTCCGAATGGTGTAACTGAGATGGCCATAAAATGGGAGTTTAACATAATGTGTGTTAATATGGGTTCGGGTTCTTTCGACTCTGGGTTGAACTTTTTATCTAAGAACTTGAGATGATTTTTTAAATTAATTTGAGGGGGTAGCCATTGTTTTGGAAAAAATTGTTAAGGAATTGATCTCATTATCAAGGAAAACCACTTAGATGAGAAACTATAGCATCTGTGTAGTAGGGTCTTAATAGTTTTGTTTTTAAAAAAGGTTAGGGATAAATGAAGCATATTGAGTTCCTAAGCCAGTAAAAGTAGGTTTTCTATAGACTGAGGTGGTAAGGTAATTTATTTTACGAGTAACTAGGATATCTAAAAATGGTAGTGATGATTGTTTTTCAATTTCATATGTGAACTTAATATTTGGGTGCTGAGAATTAAGGTACTTCAGAAATAAGGGAATGTGCTCGGTATTTTTAAAAAGTAAAAAAAGTGTCGTCTACATATCGTTTATAATAAAAAGGTTTAAAAGTTTAGGACAGTTAGACCAGCCACATGCCCTCATGGTGACATAAAAAAGCATTAGCAAATAAAGGGGACCCAGGCACGATCCCATGGAAAAACACCCTCAGTTTGGACATAAATTTTTTTGTTAAAAAAAAATGGAGAGTTTTTTATAGCTAACGTTAATAAATCAGGAATTGTTTTTTGTGTAATTAAGAAAAAGGGTAGCTTTATGAAATAAATTATCAGTGATTATTTCAATATCTCATCAAATGGAATTTTTGTAAATAGTGATTGGATGTCAAAACTAGCCATTACCGCGTTGTTTACGTTAATTGTTTTAATTCATGTGCAAATTAAAAGGAGTTCTTAATTGTGTGTTCATTACTAGTTAATGGGTCAATTATCGGGACGAAGTATTTAGCTAGGTTATATTTAAAAGGGTGCCTATAGTACTAAGAATGGGACGTAAGGGGTTACCTTTTTTATGTGTTTTTGGTAATCCATAAAGGACACCAGGAGAAGAGCCACTAGGAATATATAAGGGAAAAAACATCTTTAGTAATGACTTTTGATTTAAGTAATGTTCTAAGGAAACGGATAAGTCTATCCTCCATTTTAGTGATGAAAGAAAAAGGGGTTGTCAGCGGGGACTTAAACTTGTTTTATCACTAAGGATGGATTCAGTTTGTTAATGTACTCAGTTTTATCTAAAATTACTGTACCGCGTCCTTTATCGGGTCTAGTGATTAGGATAGTATCATCAGATTTAAGGGTATTAAGGGCATCAAATTGAATTGTGGGAGTTTTGGGAATGAATTTTAAATTCATTGAATTCGCGATATGATGAATGGGCAATAGTGGAGATGCTTGAATTAAGTTATCCCACCCCGTAATAAGTGTTTTTTTAGCTTTATATTTAAGTGTATTAACAAGCTTCTCAAATGTAAAGTAGTGATTGACATAGGTTGATATTAATATTTGATAAATTAATTCAAGGAAATCTCCACTATTGCCCATTCATCATATCGCGAATTCAATGAATTTAAAACATTCATTTTCCCAAAACCCACAATTCAATTTGATGCCTTAATACCCTTAAATCTGATGATATTTATCCTAATCACTAGACCCGATAAAGGACGCGGTACAGTAATTTTAGATAAAACTGAGTACATTAACAAAACTGAATCCATCCTTAGTGATAAAACAAAGTTTAAAGTCCTCGCTGACAACACATTTCTTTCATCACTAAAATGGAGGATAGACTTATCCGTTCCCTTAGAACATTACTTAAATCAAAAGTCATTACTAAAATGTTTTCCATTAAAATATTTCCTAGTGGCTTTTCTCTGGTGTCCTTATGGATTCCCAAAAAAACACATAAAATAGGTAACCCTTACGTCCTATTCTTAGTACTATAGGCACCTTTAACTATAACCTA
Source organism: Chionoecetes opilio (assembly GCA_016584305.1). Taxonomy (NCBI): domain Eukaryota; kingdom Metazoa; phylum Arthropoda; class Malacostraca; order Decapoda; family Majidae; genus Chionoecetes; species Chionoecetes opilio. The sequence goes on from JACEEZ010006840.1 coordinate 3,496, forward strand.
GCTAAATACTTCGTCCCGATAATTGACCCATTAACTAGTAATGAACACACAATAAGAACTCCTTGAATTTGCCATGAATTAAAAACAATTAACGTAAACAACGCGGTAATGGCTAGTTTTGACATCCCAATCAACTATTTACAAACATTCCATTAGATGAGACTATTGAAATAATCACTGATATTTATTTCATTAAAGCACCATTTTCTTAATTACACAAAAAAACATTTTCTGATTATTAACGTTAGCTATAAAAGACTCTCCATTTATTTTAAAAAAAAAACTTTTTGTCCAAATGATGGTGTTTCCATGGGATCGTGCCTGGGTCCTTCATTTGCTAATGCTTTTTTATGTCACCATGAGGACATGTGGCTGCTAACTGTCCTAAACTTTTTAAACCTTTTTATTATAACGATATGTAGACGACACTTTTTTACTTTTAAAAATACCGAGCACATTCCCTTATTTCTGAAGTACCTTAATTCTCAGCACCCAAATATTAAGTTCACATATGAAATTGAAAACAATCATCACTACCATTTTTAGATATCCTAGTTACTCGTAAAAATAATTACCTTACACCTCAGTCTATAGAAAAAACCCACTTTCACGGCTTAGGAACTCAATATGCTTTATTTATCCCTAACCTTTTTAAAATCAATACTATTAAAAACCCTACTACAACAGATGCTATAGTTTCTCATCTAATTGTTTTCCTTTGATAATTGAGATCAAATTCCTTACTAATTTTTTCCAAAACAATGGCTACCCCCTCAAATTAATTGAAACAATCATCTCAAAGTTCTTAGATAAAAAGTTCAACCCAGAGTCGAACGAACCCGAACCCATTTAGACACACACTATGTTAAACTCCCATTTTATGCCATCTCAGTTACACCATTCGGAAAAAATCAATGATCTACTTAAGTCACATCTTTCCCAACCCCAAAATTTAAATTTATTTTTACAATTCTTTTACCCTAAGAATCATTTCAAAATATAAAGACTCTATACCTAAAGCCCTTATTTCTAAAATAAATTTACGAATTCAAATGTTCTTTGTTGTAACGCTAGATACGTCGGCGAGACGACAAGGGAAACTAACCCTTAGGCTTTCTGAGCATAAAGGGGTTTCTGCACGTACTGGTCGACCCATTTCTTCACCTTCGCAATCTGCAATCCGCTCACACTCACATGATTTAGATCACCCCTTTTTTTATGAATGACTTTAGTATCCTATCCAAGGCACACTACCCTAGTGACACTAAATTATTAGAAGCTATACACATCAAGCATTTGTCCCCTGATCTTAATAACCAAGTCATTTCACACCAATACATATACTCAAATGACTACCACTGTTTCGATTGCCCGATCTCGGTTTTATCGCCCCACACAAGCTGAAATGTCACCCACAAAACTAGTGTTCATTCAGTCCTCTACCAACTCAGACAGCATACACACCAAGGTCCCTTAAGTACAAATTATATTTTATTTATTAGTTAGTAATTTTAGATAATATAGGGAAAATTTTTTGTTTCTTAGAATAATTTTTTAGATGTTCGCTTTTTAGGGATTACAATATATCAAATTTTAACTATTTTAGCCTGATGATGCCAAGTGCCTTGGCGAAACGTTGCGCATAAACAACCCCAAGTATGACGATGTCTCTGTCAAACCCCGAAACATCATGATGTATCAAATAAAGAAAATCAACTATATTTTATATATATATATCGAAAAGGACAAGCAAATAATGGCCCTATAGGTTGTCTCGCAGTCATCTATTGTAAACGTTAAGCACCCTGCGATGTACACATAATTTTTGAATATGTTCAGTCTTTTCACGTCTAGTGGAATAATATAAATTTAATACCCGCGGCCTACCAGAATAATTTTGGGGGTGTAGATTAAAAGAGGGGATGTGTGTGTGTGTGAGTGATTATCCGCCTGTCTTTCACCCGAGAGAGAGAGAGAGAGAGGAGAGAGAGAGAGAAGAGAGAGAGAGAGAGAGGAGAGAGAGGGGGAGAGAAAAGAGAAAAAGAGAGGGGAGAGAGAGAGAGAGAGAGGGGAGAGAAAAGAGAGGGGAGAGGGGAGGAGAGAGGAGAGAGAGAGAGAGAGAGAGAGAAGAGAAGGAGAGAGAGAGAGAGTAGGGCGAGAGAGAGCAGAGAGAGGAGAGAGAGAGAGAGGAGAGAAAAGAGAGAGAGAGAGAGAGAGAAGAGACGAGAGAGAGAGAGAGAGAGAGAGGAGAGAGAGAGAGAAGAGGAGACGATGACGAAATGAGAGAGAGAGAGAGAGAGAGAGGAGAGAGGAAGAGAGAGGAGAGGGGAGAGAGGGAGAAGAGAGAGAGAGACGAGAGAGAGGAGAGAAGAGGATGATGAAAAGAGAGAAGAAGAGAGAGAGGAGAGAAAGAGAGGGGACGAAAAATCTTTATATTATAGAGACAGGAGATGGAAGAGGAGTTATAAAACTTCTTAAGTATGCTGCCAAGATGGGTTACTTTCTGTTGACTTTTCTCAGACTTTTCCTCTCTGTCTCATCATCTTTTTCGTATTACATGCACGTTGATAGGTGATTGATTTTCTGCTTTCAAAGATCATACGTTCCATTTTTACATACAAGATAATATCACCAGCCAATATAAACTAATGCACTGTAGTTTTTCTCGGTTATAACAAAAATTTTAGTAACGACCAGTCCTGCCTTTTTTTTTCATTACGATAAAAGAATCCAAACTAATCATAAAAAGATGTATACTATATTTTTGCATAATTATTAGTTATAAATTCTGACGAGTCTCATAACTTATAAGATTTAACAGAGATCAACCATTAACAATATGATAAATAAAAGTTTGGTAATGATTATAAAAAAAAATTATGGTAGAAGAAAATAAATACTTGGAGAAAAAAACGCATTAAGTTGGAACACGCACTGACGGAAAAGAAATTAAAACTCAAAAAACCATTGAGTCAACCAAACAGAGGAAAATGAAGACTCAAAAAACCATTGAGTCAACCAAACAGAAGAAAATGAAGACTCAAAAAACCACTGAGTCAACCAAACAGAAGAAAATGAAGACTCAAAAAACCATTGAGTCAACCAAACATGTCGTCACCTGTTCGAATCTTTTCCCCATTGACGTTGATATAAGAGAAAACGGTGACTTCTGGGCGATAGTAGAACATTTTGACCCTATAGCACACAGTGATGCCCGTGAGAGCGCGAGATACGTTTCCCATCCATTTGGCAAAGCTGAAATGGTTGGGAACGAAGGACTCTTGAAGGATGATGACCTTGGTACTTCCCTCCAGCCTCGAGGGGACTGAAACAGAAGAATTTTTTTTTTTTTTGTACTTTAAAGCCTATAGCGCCTGTAGGCTATTATGTTTTTCCTTGAGGGCTTAGGTGGTTGGCCCTGCACATTCTGGAGGGTCGTGATGGTTGGCCCTCGCCCGTTGGTGGCACAGGCTGGATTTTTATAGTGACACCTGTGATTTATAGGTGAAGGACCGTAAATAGTATAAATAGGTCTTAAAACATTGTTCGTAGTGGTGGTGGTGGTACTCTATAGGAAGACCTAAGTCCCGAAGAGGCAAGGTTTTTAGAGGAAATAAAAAATAGTTTACTCTTCGTGCTAACATAACCAGGCCTTTTATTTTAACTTAATCCCCTTACCTTACCTTACCTTCCCTCACTTGCAATACCTAAATATAGGTAGTTTACTTAAGTGGTAAGTATATGTGTCTATTTGTGGTTGATCAGTGGGCATTGTTGTTGTTGTGTTACTCATAAATCTGTGTGGTGGGTAGTGTGACAAACTTATTCTGTATTTCTGTGTTGTTTATATTCTTGTACCTCCCCTTCTATGTAATCTCCCCCCACCTACTTTTCTGTATTGAACTTGTGAGCTTGAACTTGCGACAACGTGAACCTATTCTTGTCCCAGTACTTTCCAGTGGTGTTTACAGTGTTCGCAAAAAGTACTGGCCAGGCAACACTAAAAAAAGTTTGAACTCAATTTGGTTGTTTTATTAATGGAACCTTCATTTTTATGTATGATAGGGCGGCGGCCAATACATTTTGCGGACACTGTAGTACCTGTGTTTAGTACCTGTGCTCGATCCCTCTGTACCAGTATTTGATTCCATATTCCAAGCCTACTTCAGTATTCACACTAAATGCTATCGTGCTCAAGTGAATTACTTTTCATAAGATATTCTATTCAGAGAGTCTTAGTTACAATTACATGCAACATTTATTTTTTTCATACAGCGAGTTGTATTGTCAATTTAGTTTTCTTTGAAATTTACAAACTCATAATCATCTACACATAAGTAAAGAAACATACAATATTGATACAGTTCAATAGTATAAATGTAAAGGAACCAGTTTTTGCATGTCATACAAATTCATGGATCGAGAATTATCACAAGATTGATAAGGTTTTGCATGATGACTTTTTTTAAGTACATTGATATCGCTTTTTATTGTTCGTTATTATTCATGCATTTTTTACACCAATGCACCAAAGATTCCATTGCCATTGTAAAGTGCCGTGTGATATCCACCTTTTTATTCTTGTACTCCCCCCTCCTCCCTCCTTTTCTTTAATAAACTTGTATACTTATAAATCCTCTGTAAAGTCACGCAACCTATGTATTAAATTTTGTGCTGACATACATGAAATCAATATTACATTTCCCTCGTTTTGAGAACAAATGCTACACTGCCGCTTGAAAGATGTTTTATACATGAAAAAAATTGCACCATCTCACTTAGTAACCTCTTAACTTAACTTCAACCTCTTAACCCCTAGTCCCCCAACCTCACCTAACACTCACAACTCATCCTTGAAACAAAGCATCTCCAAAATCCTATTATGTTAACTACTACTACTACTATTAGAACCTTTTATCATTATCATTATTCGAGTGCTGATAGAAATAACAATACCAACAGAAAAAATAATGAAAGCAATAAGAATAAAAGTGATATTATTATCATTATTATTATCATCATTATCATTCATATTTTCATCATTATCTGACAAGGAACAACAAATACAACCATGAGTCCTGACCATCATCGGTGAGAACGCATGGGAGGAGGCAGGCCACCACCACCGCCACCATGGCTCCGGCAAACCATGTCTCGGACAGGTGTGTCATTCCGATCACTGACGCTCCTGGGCCTCTATGCACGATCACTGACGCTCCTGGGACTCTATGCACGATTACTGCCTCGCTACCTCCTCACCGGTCCTGTTTCCTTCTCGCACTGATGCATTCAATCCATTATCTCTGCCCTGGATTCAAGAAACAATAGAATTTACGTAGATAGGAGACAGATCAAACTGCATATCTGATATAAGTTTTTAAGTGATATAAGGGATACAATAAAGGAGATGTAGAGACAGTTCTTACGGCTAGTAACCAGGGTAGAACGAAAAGTAACGGATTCAAACTGGGAAAACGTAGATTTAAAGAAGAAATAGGGAGAAACTGGTTTAAAATTAGGGTGGTAAATGATTGAATGGACTCAGTCATCAGGTAGTTAGTGCGGAGCAGGGGTGTATTTAGGATCTTAAAACATTGGGGGCTTAGCCCATTTAAATTGTTACAGGATAATTTTCAATTTATTTTTTAGTGTAATGAATATAAAATATGAGATACTGTGCTCTACCAAAAGGCTCCGATAATTTCTTAGAATAACTTTCGAAACATGAAATTTAAATATAATTAAGACAATCTGAGTCAGGGTTTAACTTCGTTATTATTTTTATTTTAATTAGTAGGATTAAACCCTAAGAAAAAGAGAGATTTGGCGTTATGAAGCAGTCATATATATTGTATATTCCCAATGCTTTGTTCAATACTGAAATCTGACCACCCTCGGGTCTTATTATTACTTTTTTTTTTTTTTTACATCACAAAGGACTGGCCAAGGACACACAAAAATGCACTTGGAAAAAATTGCACTTAGAAGAAAATGCACTTGTAAAACATGCACTTGGAAAAAATGCAGTTGAAAAAAAATACACTTGGAAAAAATGCACTTCGAAAAAAATACACTTAAAACAAAGGAATTCGAAAAAAATGTAGGTACTTCTGTTAACTCTGTCTTGTCCATCTGATATTCTCTTCTTCACCTTTTCAAAAGGTGTTTTGGTATCTCCTCTGTCATGCACTCCTCATCTCCTCTGTTCTCTCTACCTCTCTCATGCCCTACTCATAAAAAAGATGCCACCAGCATACGCTAAGTAACATCTAACCAAATATCTAGTTTTTTAATATAATTTTATGTTGGCTCCAGTCAGAGCTCATCTTATTTTTGTGAGAAACAAAATACAATAATAAATAAAACAAATAAAAAAAGGTATTTGAGATGCGGGGCTATTCATAAAACATTCGGGGCTGTAGCCCCCAATACTCAGGCCTAACTACGCCCCTGGTGCGGAGTCAATAGGGAGTTTTAAAAGGAGACTAGACGATTTTATGGATGGGGATGAAAGGTGGAGATAGATAGTGTTAAGTAACAGGAACTACCACGTGTAAGTCTCATGGCCTCTTGTAGCTTCCTTATTTTCCTATGTTCTTATGAGTGGAATTTACGTAGATGGAAGACATAAAAACATAAGAACATAAGAAAATGAGGAAGCTATACAAGAGGCCGTGAGACATACACATATAACATATCAAACTATGTAGATGTAAAAGGAGGCTAGATAAATTCATGGATGGGGATGAAAGGTGGATGTAGGTAGTATTAAGTAACAGGAACTACCACGTGTAGGTCTCGGCCTCTTGTAGCTTCCTTATTTTCCTATGTTCTTATGTTATTATGAATGGAATTAGGATGGAAGGTGGAAGGAACGTGCGTAGATAGAATACCAGAACATAAGAAAATAAGGAAACTACAAGACCCCGTAAGATCTACACATATGACAGATCACATTATTAAGGAGGCACAGAGTGCAGAGCGGACTGGAGCTTCCTTACCAGTGCTCGTGGCAGGCTAGGGGCGAGGATACATGTGAGGCAAGCCAGTCAGTCACCCTCTGCCTCGCCTTGTCAGCCTTGATTAATGACACGCACTAAACACTGTCCACCGATGACTGCGCATGCGTGTTTGTCACTTTTTTCTTTCTTTGTAGGTCAATAAACACTTCAACATTGAAATGAGATCCACCTTCAGTGAGAAAATCGAAGTTGATATGACCTCTGATGTCTGGCACATTTTCCCCTTTTTAGCATTAATTCAATTCAGTGAGAAATATCTGGATGCTT
>JACEEZ010006841.1:0-18171 GCA_016584305.1 Chionoecetes opilio
ACCCCATCACCACCCTTACCCATCCCCAACCATCCACCCCCCACCATCACCACCATTACCATCACCACCCACATTCACTCACCCATTCACCCCATCACCCATTACCCATCACCACACACCCATTAACACTCACCCATTACCCATCACCACACACCCATTCACTCACCCATTACCCATCACCCCCCACCCATTCCTCACCCATTACCCATACCCCACACACCCATTCACTCACCCATTACCCATCACCCCCCACCCATTACCCATCACCACACACCCATTCACTCACCCATTACCCATCACCCCCCACCCTTTCACTCACCCCCCACCCATTCACTTACCATTACCCATCACCACACACCCATTCACTCACCCATTACCCATCACCCCCCACCCATTCACTCACCCATTACCCATCACCACACACCCATTCACTCACCATTACCCATCACCCCCCACCCATTCACTCACCATTACCCATCACCACACACCCATTCACTCACCCATTACCCATCACCCCCCACCTATTCCCTCACCCATCACCCGTCACCCCCAACCCATCACCCCCCACCCATTCACTCACCATCACCCCACACCCATTACCCATCACCCCACCCATTCACTCACCCATTACCCATCACCCTACATCAAGGCTTCCTCAATTCTCGCAACCCACTTTTGTTTTCACAATTCTCGCTAATAGGCTGCTAAAAAAAAAAAAAAAAAAGTGATCGGATCATCTCATCAGTGGGCTTATGACCTTCCCCTGGTCAACCTGATTCCAAAAATGTGCCATATGAGGTGTTTGCGCCACGGGGGTCGGAACCTATACCACACACACACACACACACACACACACACACACACACACACACACAACACACACACACACACACACACACACACACACACACACAGACAGACAGACAGACACACTTTCGCTTATATTATTATAGACTATTGTATTCATTATCACCCTTATTCCCTCTCTGCACAGCCATCATTGGGTATTAGCAGGGCATTAACAACCTTATTCCCTTTCTGCACAGCCATGATAGGGTATTAGCAAGGCATTAACACCTTTATTCCCTCTCTGCACAGCCATCATAGGGTATTAGCAAGGCATTGTCACCCTTATTCCCTCTCTGTACAGCCATTCATATGGTGTTAGCAAGGCTTGTCACCTTTATTCCCTCTTTATTCTCTTGAAGGTAAGATAAGTTGACAGACCAAACTATACTAAACTACCCTAAACAGTAAACACTGTACAGTGACGACCATTTACATTTGATGCTGCTTCTTGGTTTCGAACTTTGGCATAATTTTGCGCGAGTTTAGCCGAGCGCGTATGAAGCCGTCGCGTCGGCTCTGCCCGCACACGGCCATCGACGCATCAGTAACAAGTTTAATACACCTCTCTACCGCCTGAGTGTGGCAGGGGAACCTGTCCAAATCAATGAGAGGTGTGTTTGGGTCATTTATGAAGATTTTGAGATCTTCATTCGTTTTTTGTGTGTGAATCCATCCTTCAGGATCGTTTTGTAGACATGCCTCGCTTCATCCTGACACGAAGGGTGCATTTTGATGTCGAACCACATCGGTGCGTAAACGGTGACGATAAACGTGATGATGGAGACTAACTCTTCAGAGGGGTTTTCTGTCGAAGCATAGAGTCGACACAGGCGGTTGGCTGTTGTCAACCATCTAGAGTGGTTGAGGGCCCCTGGATTACAAAGGGCGACTTCAACGGCACATTCACCAGTAGATACCGCTTTGCAGATGTCGTACATGTAGTGCTGGTCTGTGCTCAAATCATCTGACTTTATGGCTGGCAGATCACATGCAATACGTTGAAATGTTACAATTTGGGATTTTTTTTCGCAGTTGGAATGCCTTTCCAATTGGGCCCGTAAAATTTTTGGGACCTGTGTGGCCCACCCAGGGTTTAAAAACGGTGTCGCAGTGCCAATTCGTTCTGTGAAGAAAAACCACGAACCATTGCAATGGTCTCGATAGGGGCGCTCCATAAGCGAATAACCCCTTTTTGGGCCTGTGTTCTACGGGCGTTCCATCGCACCCAAATTGGGACCCCAGCGAGATAAGTCGTGTTTTTTTTCATTCAAAAAGTGTCAGTTAGTGCTTTTACAATCCCTTTTACTGGTCCAGAGGTCCCCGTTAGAGGCAGAAATATGAAGCTGGTTCTCTAACGAGGGAAAAATGCTCCCGTGAAAAATTTTTTTGGGTACTTCCCATCCGCCTTTTTCTTGTTTGCAGGGTCCGGCCCTTTCTGCCATAAAATATAACCTTTTGTATTATTTCGCCATAAAATTTTTGTTGGCAGACTCGCGCACTTGCGCCCTTTTCTCGTCTTTACTTTCGATCGGCGTCCCCTTTGATCATTTGATCTGAATAATGCCGAGGTGTATAACGGGGTGATGGGGAGGGTTGCAACCGCTCGATCAAAAACGCTGTGCCTGTCGCGGCCTTCCCAGGGTGGCAGCTTCACCTTCATCGATTGATTATTGTAGATGGGTCTGCGCTTTGGGGAAGGCAAATGACAATCACTGCAAAGTTCCTTGCCCTGGCATGTCTTCAAGCTATATATCACTCGCATCGAAACCACCTTTTTCTTTCTGTCATCACCTCCTTCGCTTTCGTTTCAATGCCGATTCTTGTTTGCCGCCTTTCGCTTGTGAAATTTTTACCCAACGCTCGGTTTCGGGCCTTTGTAAACTCCCCCGTTTGATTTTTTCCCTACAACTTTCTTTTGGTCGATAGAAATGCTATCTCATTGGGCGGAACTTTAACGCTCTCGTTAATGTGTTTCGTACGGGTCGTCACATTTAACGTGATATATCAAAGAGACGTCGCATCACTTCGATTTTTTTGTAGTTTCCGATGTATTTTGGCTTTGTCTTTTCCGTTTTTATATGGTTTCAGTAGCTGTCTGTATTTTGTATGGTAGTTTTCAGAAAATTGAAGAATCGCTTGTGGAGGACGATGGAAACCGACCCTTTTTCCAATTTTCCCTCCACGTCGAGAGCGATAACTGGGCTGCTCCTGGAACAAATGGATGGTACTGTTTTTTCCTCCGATGTGTGTTTGTGATTTAAACAGTTTTCTAACATCACAAAGTCGCTAGAACTTTAGTCGGCAAATTTCCCCCCCCGGTGCTCCAAACACAGGGACATCCCGCGGTCCGCGGGGTATCTCGTAAAACCTGCATTAAAAAAAATCAATAGATAATTGTAATTTTTAAACTTTCGAAAAATAAATTCGAAAAAAAAAACAAATTTTTAAGTCCCCCTTGCACCCAAAATTTTTGTTTTTTTTTTTTTTTTTTTTTGTGTGTTTCCCACAATAGCTACTTTTTTGTTTAAAACCCTTCTACGTTGTTTAAAACCAAAAAATTCAATTAGCATAATTGTAATTTCAAGTATCGAAAAAATGAAGTTCGAAAAAAAAAAAACGAATTTAAGGCTTTCGGGGAAAGCTGAAATATTTTTTTTTATTTTTATAATTTTGCATGTTGAGTCCACACTATAGCACGTTGTTACAACCATTCTAAAGAAAATGAAAAAAAAAAAAAAATTCAACTCCCCCCTACTGACAGACCCAGGGGGTTAAAGGCTTTAAAACCCCCTTATTCCCTTCGCAACCCATCATAGGGTTTTAGCGGGGGCTTTATCCCCTTTTCTCTCTTGCAAAAACATCATAGGGTATTAGCAAGGCTTTGTAACCTTTTTCCCTCATGCACAGCCCCATAGGTGTTAGAAAGGCATTTCCCCCTTTTCCCCTCTGAAGCCATCATAGGGTGTTAGCAGTTATTAAACACCCTATTCCCTCCCCAACAGCAAATATAGGGTATTAAAAAGGCTTAAACACCCTTTTTTCCCTCTCAAAGGCATTATAGGGTATTAGAAAGGCAAAACCCCCTTTTCTCTCTTGCCCCGCTACAGAGGGTTTTAGCAAGGCTTATCACCCTTATTCCCCTCTTTGTACAGCTACATGGGGGTTTTAGAAAGGGGCTTTAAACCCTTTTTCCCTCTTGTACACTATCAAAAGGTGTTAGAAGGTTTTTAACACATTATTCCCCTTTTCCATGCTATATAGGGTTTAGCAAGGGCAATCACCTTTATTCTCTCTCTGTACAGGATCATGGGGGTGTTAGAAAAGGCATTAACACCCTTACCCTCTTGCACTGTATCAAGGGGGGTTGAAAGGGCATTATAAACCCTTATTCCCTCTCAGCTTTTTATAGGTTTTTAGAAAGGGAAATTAAAATCAACCTTATTCCCTTCCTGTACAGCTATCAAGGGTTTGCAGGCTTTATCACCCATTCCTCGCTTCACTGGCATTAAAGGTATCTAAATATTGCAGAAAAAAAACCTATTACTACTTAAAGAAAAAAGACTTCCCCCTTGAGCCCCAGAACGAATTTCCACTGTTTTTTTTTGGGCTACCTTTAGCCCTCTTAGTAGTTAACGTATTTTTTAGATATGACCTCTTAGATCCTTGTCCACTAATAATTTGGTAATTTCAGTGACTTTTCAAATTTTTATGGCTCAAAACGTTTTTATAGAAAAAGGAAAGATTTTGGCGTGAAGGGGTTAAGGATACAAAAAACATCACCTTTTCAAGAAAGAAGAGTCTTAAGATTACTAAGACCTATTTCAAAAAGAAAAAAGAAGAAGAAAAAAGGAAGGAAATTAGGAGGAAAGAAGCAAGGGAGAAAAAAAAGGAAAGGAAAGGGGAAAAAAGGGAAGGAGGGTAGGGGAGGGGGGGAAAGATAGGCAGAAAGAAAAAGGGGGGAAGAGAGAAAAACGGGAAAAAAGAAGAGAAAATAAACGAAACGCACGAAAGAACCTATTTCAAGAAAAAAGAAAGAAAAAAAAAAAAAGGGTGTTGAGAGAGTCGAAAAAAAGGTAATTTTATAATAATATTCCATTTTGACACATATTCATTTTGGTGGACGAATTTTTTTTTTCTGGTGATTTTTGATGTGTTTTGAATAAATTGCAAAAAACCGTTTCTGAAAAAAATTTTTTTTTTTTTTGTAGGTAAAGGTAATTAGGAAAGGTTATGTGGGTTGGGTTTAGGTGAAATTTTTCTTTTCAATATTTTTTGTCGCAATTTTTTTTTTATTATAAATGTTTGCGACAGAAACGGTTAGAAAAATTAATTAAAACACTTTAAAAAAAATCATCAAAAAAAAAAGTTTTGTCCCCCCAAAGTGAATTCGGTGCAAACGGAAAATAACCCATATTTTTTCCCCCTTTCCCTCCCCTAAGTCTTCCCTACGGAATGTTCGTGGTGTAGTGGTCGCGCGTTACCTACGAATCCGTGGCCAGGGTTCGAACCCCTTTCATGGCAGGTGGGGCGGCCGGGGCCATACAACACAGTCCCCCTAACCACCCCGGGTATTTTTTCGGTAGGGGCTTTCAAAATCCTGATTCCTGTCCCCGAGGGCGACGGGGAGTTGCCTATTTATTCTTTTAGATATTTTTGTCCGTGATTTTGACCAAATTAACAGCTTGCCAAATTTTGAAGGTTGTAGAAACGGCATGACAAAAGATTTCCATAAAAGGGAAAGTAAGCGAGATTGGCGGGGGCGAAAAAAACAAAATCTTAACCCCTCCACACCCGATCTTCCTTTGCTATATAAAAATCTTTTTTGTTAGCCATAAAACTACGAAGAAAATTCAGAAATAAAAAATTTTTAGGGGGACAAGGATACAGACGGTCTAGCTAAAAAAAATATTGCTTAATTCACAAAAAAATCGTCAAATGGTCCCCAAATTACAATGGAAATACGTTTCAGGTTCAAGGGGTTTAACCTTTTTACCTCAGTATCGGGTAGATTTCTGCATTCAAAAGTATTTTTAAACCCCCTTTTTAAAATTTAAACCCAAATAACGAGTTTTAAAACAGGCTAAAACAGGGGTATTTCTTGGTCAAAAAAAAAGGGGTACATTTCCAGATGAACACCGAAGTTTTCTTGGTGAACGAAACTTTTTTGGTTGGGGTTTTTTGGTTTGAATAATTGCTGACCATTTCTTCGAAAATCTTTTTTTTTCTTTTTTGTGTGATTTGAAAACAAAATGAAAAAAAAAATGAAAACCATAAAAACCAAACCTATACCTAATAACCTAACCAACCTACTAATAAAACCCAAAACCTTTACCTAGGAAACCAAAAAAAATATTTGCGACAGCAAGGGTTTAGCAGATCTTTTAAAAAACATAAAAAACTCCCCAAAAAAAAAAAGTTTCGTCCACCAAAGGAAGTTGGGCTTCTGGGGAAATTTCCAAGAAACGTCCCACACACCCAGCAGAGGTTTTACAGTCATGCTAATAAGGGGGGGGGGGGGGGGGGCATGCGGCCAGGCCCGCCCTATTGCAAATAATAATAATAATAAATAAATATTTATTATATACTATAATTATATAAAAAAATAATTTTTACATATATGAATTATTATATATATATATAATATATATATATATAATATTATATATTATACTATACATATACATTATATATATAATATATATAATATATTATATAATATTATATATTTATACATATTATATATTATATAATATATATATTATACATATATATTTTTAATATATAATATATATATTATTTTTTTTATTTATTTATTTATATAAATGGTAAATTTTTACACTACAAGAACCGAAATTCCTACACAAGGGGGAGTGTGGTTTCTTTTCACCTTAATAGATTTAAGAAACATTTGTTTATGAATTTTCCGTCGCAAATCACTACTTAAGAAGATACAAGATGTTTTTAATGGGAAAAGGAGTGTATAGAGTATGAAAATTAAATATCCCCCCCACTTTTAGATCACTAATCAAAACCAAACCTAACCTTTCCACGTTTTAACCTCCTAACAAAGCCAAATTGCATAAAAAGTTCCGAGAAAAAGGGAAAAAGGGGGCCATGCAGATCATGGGAAAGGAAAAGATTGTGGCGGACTTTTAAAAACTTGTCTCTGCCCCCTATTGAACAAATTTTAAATTCCACAAGAAGGGATTTGGAGGGAAAGCCATAGAAATGCTTCCCTAGAATCAATAAGGAAACAGAAACCCACTCCCAATTGTGGGGGGGAATTTTTTCGGTCCCTGTTGTAAAATAATCAGAGCGGGCAAAGCGCAAACGAAAAGCGCAAATCGCAAAAGCGAAAATCTGCGCCCATATAAAATTTTTGCGCCTTGCGCTTTGCGCAAAAACGCCAAAAAATTTTTCGCTTCGGAGTTTGCGCTCTCATATTTTAAAAGTCCGAAAAGACAAATTTAGCAAAAAAAAACTGATGGTGATGGCTGTTCAGCATGGGCTCAGACGTATGAGGCCGAAACGATCGGTCTGACGGCCAAGAACTTGGAGAAGTGGTTTCCTCAAGGGTAACATGAACCTCCTCAAGGGGGGGGGGCTGGGGACATGACGAGGAGGCAGATTAGTATTTTGTATTTTTAAATTTTTAACTAATTTTTTGTGTTTTTACAGTTATCTTATTTTTTTTATAAAATTGGTTCAAAAAAAAGCTTCAAATATGTAAAAAATTCAATCTTTTAAACATTTTACACTTTTATTAATTTAAAAAACTTTTTTTAGTTGCAGACTAAAAAAAAAGGTTTGCGCTTAACTTTTAGTTTGCGCTTTAAATTTTTTTTATTTGCGGGCTGCTTTTTTTTTGGCTAGAAATTTGCGCTTTTTCGCTTTTCACTCCGCCTTTTTCGGAATTTTGCGCTTTTTTTCGCTTTGCGGCCGACGCGAAAATTTGCGCTTTGCGCTTTGCGGGGCTAAGGAAAAAATTGCGCCCAGCTCTGAAAATAATACCATATATATATATATTTTATGTATATATTTTATGTATATATTATAATATATATATAATATATATAGATAAGATATAGATTAGATTAGATATTTATATAGATATAGATAAGAAATAGAAAATATGAATAGTTTTAGATAGATAGGATAATATATATATATATATAATATATATATATATAATATTAATAATAATATAAAATAATAAAAAATATATATAATATATTATATAAATATATATAAAATATAAATAATATATTATATATATAGGCATATATTATATATAATAATTTTATAAAAATATATATATAAAAATATTAATATATTTATAAATAAAATTTTTATTATTTTATATATA
Source organism: Chionoecetes opilio (assembly GCA_016584305.1). Lineage (NCBI taxonomy): Eukaryota > Metazoa > Arthropoda > Malacostraca > Decapoda > Majidae > Chionoecetes > Chionoecetes opilio. The sequence continues at coordinate 8,216 of JACEEZ010006841.1, forward strand.
TATTATATAGTATATATTGTAACTATGTAAAAATTTTAAAATATATATTTATAAACTATATATATTAAATATAAATATAAAATAAAATATTTTATTTTATATAAAATAAATTATATATAATATATATATATTTTATAAAATTAAATAAATATAATATATATAATTATAATATATATATATAATATAATTATAATTATATATCATAATAATTATACAATAAAAATTTTATAATATAATATATAAAATAATTTTAAATTATTTAAAATAAAATTATAAATAATATATAAAATTTTTTATATTAATATATAATTTAAATATATCATTAAAATATAAATATAATAATATTTAATAATATAATATATATTAAAATTAATTTTTTATACTTTTAATTTTTTATTAAATTTTTTAAAAATAAATAAAAAAATATTAAAAATTTTTTGGAAGCGGGGGCCTGTTTTGGGCTGGAATAATGGAAGAAGGGGAAGAATGGAAGTTTATGAATGGAAAATTTGGAATGCAATGGAAGGCCTTGGAATAAGGGAAGTATTGGAAAGTAGGAAGGAAAACTTTGGAATGCAGAATCCGAGCAGAGGATTATAAAAACAGCATAGAGCGTGCCGGGGGTGGGTGAAGCGGGGTTTATTTATTACCCAAAATTTAGCGTATTCGTCTATCTGAAAAGGGCCGGGAGGGTTTTTTTTAGGAACAAAACCCAAAAACCCTTAAAAAGGGGGGGGGCATTCTGTCCGGTGAACTCCCCTGGCGACCAAGATTCAAAACAAAACGTTTGCCTGTGCCAGGTTGGGGGAAAAAAAAAAAAAACAAAACAAAAAAAAGCCCCCCCGGGGGAAGGGCATTTTTTTAAACCAGCTCCCCCGGCGAAAAAACCCCCCCCAAAATTGGCCTGTTTTAAATCGGGTTAAAACACAAAAATATTGCATATTGACCTAAACTGGGGTGGGGGGTTTTTTTTTAACTTTCCCAAAATTTTCGAAATCCAAAAATTAACAAAAAAAAACTGGGTTTTAACCTTCCCAAAAAAAAAAAATTTAAAAAAAAAAAGGAAAACAAACAGAAACAAAAAAGGGGGTTTTTCAACTTTTTTTAATAAAAAACAAAATTAAAAAAAAAATATATATTACTGGGTTTAATCCCCATAACCCTTAGTGGGGTCGTGACAGACGTCTCCTGGGGACTCACTCTCTACCGGCTGCTGAGGGGGCGTTTATATAGTCTCCCCCTTTTTTATGATCCTTTGGCCCCATTGTGTCATTTTTTGGAAGCATTCGCTGGGTATGGGTGAGGCGCATGCTAACGTCGATGGTTCGATTTGGGGCGTGTTCTTCACTTTAAAGGGGGGCCTCGGAACTCGAACCGACCTTGTTTTTGTGTGTCTCCTGACGCGTCGGGGACCCCTGCTGGGGGACCATTGCAGGCTCTGTAGGCTGGAAATTCATAGTCCTGATTCTTAGTGATAATATGCCCCCTAAATACTTACCGTCTTCCAGCGTTTCCCCAAAAGCCGTTCCTTGACAAGCCGAAACGTTACCGGCAACAAACGGCCCAACCGCCTGACACTGGATACTAACTCCTCTCCACTGTGAAGTCCTTGGTCAGAGTTGATTACGCACCCGGCCCACTGTCTTTCCCATTGTTTAACAAAAATTGCTGACAGACCATGTGCCTCATTTTAAGGTTTTAAAGCACCTCACTTCCTTCTAGGGGGGACCAAAGGGGGAAATTTAAACAAAAATCTAAAAACCCCTGAAAACCGGGGTAAAACCATTGTTTTTTACCCCAAATTTAAAAGGCAAATGGCAAAACTTGTCCAACTTTTAGGAACCAAGGGGAGAAGTTTATGGATACCATTACGGTTTCAAAAGGATTGAAATTCCCCGGGGCATTAAAGCAGGCACCCTTTCTGACCAATGGTCTCAGGAAGGCCAAAAATTCCAAAAACTTTTTTTCTTACTCTCAATGCACTATGCTAAGGGGGGATTTTTTGAACCCGCCCTTATGTTCATCAGGAGAGAGGACATCACCCCCCAAAAGGGGCCCAAAAAATCAAATCAATTCACCCTTTTAGGCCAATCCCGAGATAAGTCTAGGGGCCAACTTTGCCCGAAACAGACCTCGGTGTTTCACTCCCCACAACCAGGCCACCAAAAAATATGCTTAAAAGCGTTTTCATGGGGGGGCCCCAAAACCCTCATGGTTTCAGAAAAAACATGACCCGGGATTTTTCCCCTTTTACCCCCCTGAGAAACCATCAGAAGTTCTCTCCAACCTACTTTTTTAAGTCCCTTCAGATAGGAAGATGAACTTTGGGGCCCCTTCAGCGCGGGAACCCCGCCTAAGGATAGTGTCCACCCCACCGGGAAACGACACAGGACCAACAAAAATCCATAAGAAGATCCAGAGGGTAGGTTTTAAATTCTTGGGTACGGGGGTGAAACTTAAAGCATCACATACATGTTCTTGCAGGAGAATAACAGTGAAACTTAGGGGATTTAATAGCAAGCCCTTAACTACCCGAGGAGGCCAATAAGGCGGGTTTTTTCCCTTTGAGGCTTTTTCTTTTTCAAAGGCCCGTACAAGTATATTGAACTCTTGATCCCAAAGATATAGGGCTTCCCATCTTCGGTATTTTTCCCCCCAAAAGGCTGGAAATCCCCGTCTTTCCCCGCAGGGAATTCAGAACAAACCCCCTAGGAGGATAAAAGAAGGGGTTTCCAAATTCAAAAATGGGTGGCAAAACAGCTACAATTCCTCCCTATTTTAACAAAATTTTTGCCTTTCCCCAAATCATTTGGTCCTTGTCAAGCAAATGACAAAGGGTAAACAGTTTGCAATATCCTTAGGCTTTCCCTTATTTAGCTCCCCCCACCTTTGAATTCAAACCGTAGAAAAAGGGGCCGCTAATAGCTCTTTTTCTCCGGAGACTATTCAGGCCCTTACACATTTCAGAAAGACCCCTTAAAGTTTTGGGATTTTTTCCCGACAGGCTGCCCCTTCCACTTTTTTCATAACTTCCTAACACGTCGGTTACTTTCCCCGACACGACTTTTACCAAAACCCGCCACTGAAACTAAAAAAAAAATTGCAAAATTTTTGGGAAAAATGCCCTGCTGAAGATCCCCAAAAGGGAATCTTTTTAAAAAATCTTCAACCCCAGGGGGTTTTCACCAAAAACCGTAATTTTCCCCCAACCATTTTTGAGGCGTGACCATGTAACTTCAAAATTGAAAAGAAAGGAAAAAACAGTTCCCCCCCGGGTTAACTCCCAGGTGGGCCTTGTTCCTGCACTTTTAAAAAACCCCCAAAATCAAACCCCGGGCGAAAAAGGGTGCCCCCAATTCTGTACTAAAAGGCTTTTCTGGTTCTATAAGTTTTATCCCCTTTAATTTTAAAAGAAAAAAAAACGGTTTAAAAAATGGGAATTTTTTCAATAACTGGGGCCTTTTTATCAAAACCTTTAAAATTAATTTTTAAAAAAATTTTTAAAAAAAATGTTTAATTATTGGGGGGGGCTTGGTTAAAAAATTTTTTTTTTGGGCCCCCCCCAAAAAGTTCAACCACTGAAACCTTACGAGTCCTCATCCAGCTCCGGCCGATCAACCCGGATCACCGGCATTGAACGAATTACAATAGGCAACTTCTTTGTGACCACTCCTTCAACAGCAAAACATCCACTCCGCAACACCTTAAAACGTTAATTTATCACCAGTGTACGTCTTGAAGCTGCGCTCTCGAAGTCCCGTAGTGGTACAGCGTCTCCAACCAATGGAGAGAACTGAAACTCGAGAAATGCAGTGGTACGCTGGCAGTTTTAACTCAAAGGTTGGTCTTACTGTTTTTCCCTCGCGGACTACTATTTTTCAAAAATCAATTTCCGATAAATATTGATGCAAACCGCATCTGAATTACTAAATAAAGAACGTTCTTCTGTGTTCTAGTAAGCGTATGCATAGACATTGCATTACGATTGAACGTCTCAGATAGCAATGAATGCCAAAGTACTCGCCCCGAGTAATCAAAGCTTAATATATTTTTTACATGATATATTGTGGAGAAAATTTGGGCGCTGTTCACACTGTTTCAAGACAGTACTGCTGCGTCTGGCAAACGCTTGTCAAAATACAATAAGCACATGCTTGGGAAAAACGAAGAATAAAGAAGCCGAAATCGGCTTGTTGCTGAGACAATGTAGGTTATAATTGTGGAGGCGACACGCCGCGGCGGGAGGAGTGGTGGCGGGGAGATTGTGGCGGGGAGATTGAATCAAAAATTGCCTACTTCACGCGTTCGACTCATTGCATTCCAGGCTTTCTTATTCTGAGATACACAATAATAACAGGAACATATGATGCCTAGGTATAGATAACTTGCTAAAACATTACGTTTGACTGTCTATAATATCGATAGAGTAACCATGTACCTCGCCTCCTCAACTATAAACCTACGGGGTTATTTGGTTAAATAACATGTTTTACAAAAAGAAGGCTTCTATACAAATACAATAGAAGAACAATCGTTCTTAATATTATCACTTTGTGTTTGAAGTGCAGTGGAATAAGCCCATATTCTTCTATCAAGTTGACCAACCTTTTCACCAAATCTTGTGAGTTAAAACTGCCAGCGAACACTGCATTCGGACGTGGCAGTTCTCTCTAATCTCGGAACACCTTTCCCCCATAGCTGAAGCAGATGATCCGGTTTGTCAAGACTCCATCTGCGTCCATTTGTCCATCAAGCTGAACTTACAACATTGGACAGGTGGCTCAACTGGCTCCACGCGGACAAGATGAACCAATATGATACAGTTATATACATGTGTCGTTCCGGGCTCGGATGGGCACGGTCGAGGTGTTATAATCATCCACCTCGGTGAAGCAGCTTCATGCTCCACGATGAACCAGAGCCAGCTTTGGTGCCGCCTGGTGTGCCCCACCCTCCTACACTCAAAGCAAATCTTGTTCCTAAAGGTGCAATTACGGCAGATATCGCCCCGTACTTAACACAACGGAAGCACCTGATGAAACCGATTCTGCGAAAACGAACCTTCATCCCTGAATCGTCTGGCAGCACTTTCGTGATACAGTGTCGGATGTTACTCCAGTCGAAACAACTTCAGACTGAAGCTTCCGGGCGGCGGAGAGGTGCTTCACATATTCTCGGGCATTGTCGTCAGCTGTTTCCATGCGCCCACGCAATTTTAACTGCCTTATCCACGTGACAAATCAGCCTAGCAATAAACTTTCTTTGAATTGCCCCACTATCCAGTGCCACACACCAGAGGATCTTTATCATTTCTTGCAACCATCCCTACAAATGAAACACAGCCGAGAGTTTCCGCAACCGTAGCCACAAAATTCTGAACAGATTCGTACCAGTATTCCTACACGAATGAATATGAAGGCGCCACGACACAGAGGCTTCGGCGGTAGTGACACTGCAACAGTCCACCAACTTGGGATGCCAATTCCTTCGGCTTACTCGGGATGTAAGGAACACAAGGTTACTGTACGTTGCTGACCCCCCCCCCCCCCCCCCCCCCCCCCGAAGACAGGAAACACGCTCTCTTCACGGCATCGTCTTGGACTGTTGGCGAGGAAAGTACTGCTCCGTCTCTCGCACCATTCTCCCCACGCCGACTTGCCCGACTCGTCGAACCCCCCAATGTGTCCAAACAACGGCATGGCTCGTAGATTATCCTCGTCGCCACTGTTGTAACTCAGGTTTTCAGGGGAAGGGACACAACAGGGGAAGTCCATGCGTATATTGAGGCCGTGTACACAGCTAGGCGGCTGGGGCTGAACTCCTCCTCTAAGCTCATTCCCAAAGCTCGAAAGTTCGTATAATCACGAACAGTATTCGAACAATACTAAACCCCCTAACTGGCTTACTACAGACCCATTCGCTGCTTCAGGGGTGCCTTTAAGGTGACGTGCTGTTTGTCACCACAACCTCTCCTGTTTCTTTCCATAGCTTTAACAGAGTCCCTCCATGTACATATCAGTGCTGAATATTGTGGCAGATTGGTGAAACCGGAAACCTCACCACCCCCTTTTTCCTGAACCTCAGGAAAGAATGTCCAGCAACTGATGAAAGTCTGCAGTAACAAAAAGCCCCCAAGAGACCCCTGATAAAATATTGTTTCTTGGTAATTTAAAGGGATCTCAAGGGAAAATACAAAAAATGTCTAGCAAAAAAAAAAAAATAATAACCTAATGAAATGGCCTCTAATAATTTTGTTTTTTTTAGCGTTTCCAGAGTCCAAAATGAAAAGGCAAGCAATGACCACCAACTAATGAAGTCTGCGTAACAATGATTACAGGGAGTTTCGTACACAAATTTTTTCGTACACTAGTAGATTCTACACCAAAAACTTCTTTCGTAGTCTATATGAAACCATAGTCGTTTCGTACACTCAGCTCAGAGTGAACTTGATTACTAGAGTTACGAAACGACACCAGGAAATGTACAAAAAATTCAATATCAGTGTAAACAACTTGCGTACGAAACTCCCAGTACCCGTAAGAAATAGCCTCAAATGTCCCTAATCAATATTTTTTATTTGTTTTTCTAGAGTATAAATGGAAGGGAACAGAATGACCACCAACTAATGAAAGTCCTCAGCAAGAAAAATCCCCCAATGTCCCCTAAGAGTGGTTACCGGGAGGGAGACATGGACAGAAGCTCCCCTATACTGGATGACTTTGACGAGGAGCTCTTCATAGGTACTATTTGCCTAATGTACTCATGCCATGTGCCTTTATTATGTATATTTTGCTCTAGTACTTAAGTTAACTATTTTTCTTGTTTTTTGTTTTTGTTTTTGCCTTTTATGCCTCCGGGTTGATATTAAAATTATTATTATCCAGGAATAGGGTAGGTCATTCCTGAGGTATCATCAAAAATCGCATGGGGGAGAGCCCGATTGACGAGTTATGTGGGGTGTCTGTGCGTAGTCTGTCCGGTTGAACTCCTCCGAGATAGCTGAACAACAGACTTCATATATGCATCAATATACTTTTTTACGCCTCTGTGATGGCCGAGAAGTGTGCGAAAAAAAAAAAAAAAAGACGCCCAATAAGGGAGGAAAAAGGGCATTCTTCGTGTCCAAGGTAGCAAGCATCCCCTACGAGCGACGCAAGAGTGCAGCACGGAAAGTGTGGACGCCATTCGCTGCCTCATGGGTGCCTTTAAAGGTGACTATCATTTTATCACCACAACCTCCCCTTTGTTTCTTTCCATAGCCTTAACAAAAGTCCTCCATGTACATATCAGTGCTGAATATGTGGCAGATTGGTGCAGTGCGCGATTTTTTCGCCAAATTTTTCTGGGACTTCACGCAAGCAATGGAAGACAGCATTTCCATTTTCGGTGATGAGACAATCCTTTGGATTACTTGGCAAGTCAGAGTCATCACATTCTTTCACAATGTACTTGAAACCTTTGGGTTTGTCTGTTTTTTGCAAGGATCCATCTGCCAGACCCATGCTGTAAGGGACAGGTGTCAGTGGATATGTCAGCAATTTTTCATGATCAAGTTTACCATCAGTTTGGGTCTGCGACTTCACAAGAAACTTGAATGCGAGGTCACCATGCTATTTGTACTCGATTGTTTTGTTTTTTGAGGAATTTAGCTTAACATTTTTTGCATATAAGCCTTGTTTTTTAAGTTCAAATGTTTGATTGGGTCCAAAGAATTTCTCCTTTTTCACCAGTCGATCCTCATGAATTTCTCCTTGGCAAGCAGACCAGCTGCCTCTGCCCGCAAAACATCGTCTTTCAACGAGAGCTGATGCTGGGGCACCAATTGAAATGCTGTAAAGCCTTTCGTTATTTAACAATTCTGAATGGTCATTGAAGTTTTTGGATTGGCTTAATTGTCCTCGCAACCTGCTTTTCACCACGTCTTTTTTCAGCAGTACGGTTGTCCCGATGCTTCTGGCCATTGTCCTCCTCATGGAAAATGTCTGCCAGACTGTAGGTGGCTTGGGGGGAAATTCGCACGTTCCTTGGCTGCTTCGGTCCATCGTTGGTATGCACTGTAACTGGTCTGCAGACCACTCAAACCTGCTCCAGTAAGCCGCCTTTCCCCTTTCGACTTTGCATGCTTCATAAAGGTCTCTTCTATTGTCTTGTCAACAGCACACCGACTACCAGGAACAAAGGATCTTGCGACGCTAATGGCTCCTCTCCTTACAATTCTGCAGCACCAGGGTGTGACTCTTCAATGTTTTCTATGAACATTGAAAAGAATGTCAAATAACGGGCATAATTCTGTCCCCCAAAGCTGAAGAAGAGGGCAGGCATGATGCAGAGACATTCTGCGTAGACTGTGAAGTTATTAGTCTTCACAGCCTGAAGAAGTGACTGTGTCAGCCACACGTGATCGTGTATCTCCTCCAGAGAGCAGCCGTCTTTCCTTTGGCCTGAGCCCTATATTGTCACGGAATCGTATGTAATCCTCGATGTATGTGCGAATTTTCCTATCACTTAGCACAGCGTCTTCAGATACCTTATTAGGGCACTTGGCAAGGCTTTCAATGAGATCTTTGGAGGATTTCGGCAACTGTCCGAAAGCCCCTCTTCTCTTTGCTTTTCAAGAAATCGGGGGGGCCCAAAATCAGTCTCTCTAGGCCTCCATCATGACCTTGTGACAATTGAGGGACTGAGAGTAGTTCTTTCCAGATATAACTCCACTCAGTGAACCAGAGGAGATCAAACCAGCTTTGAGGAGAATGTCTGCAAGACCAGTCCCATCCATCTTTTTTTCCCCAACATTTTGAGGGAACCACAGGCTACCTCAAAAAGTTGCACTGCTGTATTGTCCGTGATTGGTGTGGTAATATTGGGTAAAATTCTATTGTCGTCAGCTGAGATGGTAAATTCACCAGTCAATGACACATAGCCTCCCCAACCAGGCACGCTCTGTGATGCCTTAGCGCTGTGTAAAGGAAATTTGTATCCACAATAGGTTTTTCACCATCAAGTTCTCTATTGCTTCATGGGCCCCCCTCAATGTACTTGTGGACAATTCATATTCTGGGGGATTTTCGTTTTCCTTATAAAGCAATCTGGAAGTTCTGAGTCTGGTAGCAATTTCTCGATCTTTTACCCGTCCTTGGTATGTTTACTATCTCTGGCTGTGTACCTCCAACATCTTCGCCTGGTCCTGGTATGACATCTTGTAGCATAATCCCATGGGATCGATGGACAGACCCTGCACCACACATGTCATTCACATACTCATCGAAATTGTCAAAGTCTGAATGAAATACGAACTGGCAAGATGGGTTTCTGATGATGCTAAGTGGGAGTAGTCTTGAAGTATTGTCAATTGTAACCGCAAGTGCTGTCTCAAGTTTTAGTAGAAATGAGTAGTTCTCACAATGTCCAAGACGGTTAAGGATGATTATCTATTCAGCGCTACGGAACATATGTCTTAGTGCCATTCCTAGAATCACATGTTTACGCAACTTCCATTTTCCATTGGTAACAGCATGGCATATATCCGAAATATACAAAGAAAGTTAATAGTGGGGGGGGGGTGCATGGGGACCCCCATCAGCCCATGGCCTATGTGCTCTACTGTACTCGTGCCATGTGCCTTTATTATGTATAATTTGCTCTAGTACTTAAGTTAACAAGAACTCCGAATTCAAAGTAGAAAAACGTAATTTAAAAAAGAAATAGGGAGAAACGGGTTTACAAATAGGGTGGTAAATTATTAGAATAGACTCAGTCGTCAGGTAGTATAAGTGCGGAGTCAATAGAGAGTTTTAAAAGGAGGCTAGACAGTGTTATGGATGGGGATGAAAGGTGGATATAGGTAGTATTAAGTAACAGGAATTACCACGTGTAGGTCTCGCGATCTCTTGTACCTTCCTTATTTTCTTATGTTCTTATGTTTTTCTTAACTTTTTTGTCTTTTGGTTTGTTTTTTT
>JACEEZ010006843.1:0-24116 GCA_016584305.1 Chionoecetes opilio
GGAAAAAGTTTTTTAAAAAGTTTTTTTGTTTTTCTTTGTTTTTGAAGGTTTTTAGAAAATTGTTTCGTTTGTCCGACCCCTAAATATTCCCCGAATTTCATTAATTTCAGAGGAACTCTTCTATGCAGTGTAAAACAGAAGTAAAACCGAGCAAGTAAAAAAAAACTGTTTTCTTTTTTCCCCCCCTTTTATGATTTTGGGAACCCCCCTAAATTATATATATATTATATATATATTTTATATATTATATATAATATATATATATATATATATTTTATATATATATTTTATATATATAAAATTTACAGGAGAACCTCGTTTAACCGGCTTTAAAAACAACGGCAGCCTAAAAAAACAACGGCACTATTCGACCGGGTTTTGTTTTTTTTTTTTTTTTTTTTTTTTTTTTTTTTTTTTTTTTTCCCACTGAAAAAACCTGGAACTCTCTTCCTGTTTCTATTTTTCCACTTTCCTTGACTTACATCTTTTCAAAAGAGTAAACAAACCCTCCCGAATAAATTGGCTCACCCCACTTTTTTTTTTATTCTCTGACTGTCCTTTCTTTTAGGGATGGCAACTAAGGGGCCTTTGTTTTCCCCCTTTTGTTGTGCCTTGGCCAGCCCCTTGTGAGGGGGGAAAAAAAAAAAAAAAAAAAAAAAAAAAAAAAAAGGATTTTGGGGGATTCCCATAAGATAACTCTCAAAACAACGGCAAAATGAGTTATCCGCATGCGCTCCCCCCCGGGGGGGCCGGATAAACAGGTTTCCTTTAATTACCGTATTTGCCCGGGGCTAAGACGCACTTTTTTCCCTTAAAAAGGAAGAAAAGTTCACCCTGCGTCTAATGCGTCCAATTAGGGAAGGTTTGGGCAGAGAATGCAGACAGGGTGGTATTTACTAAAGGGGTCGGGGTGATCTTGTTGAGATGTTCACTGGCACAAATTTTTGCTGTGTTATAAAGTAATGAAATACTAAAAAAGGGTTTGGGGTTAAGAAAAAAAGAGTGGGCAAAAAAAGATAGCGTTTTTGCTGAAGTGGCCGGTCAGATGAAAATCCCCCCTCCCCCTCGTGCTTCCATTTTTTAAAAACCTGATAAAACGTCTCGGCACGCCCTCCGCCACCCACCCTGGGCATTTCCCCTCAGCCCCCTCCCCGCACCCTGGAAAAGACAAACACCCGCAAATTTGATGTGCCTTAAAACCCCTTTTGACTCGGGCCCCCACAAGTTGCACAACAGTTGAAAAAAGAAGATAGAAGGGGGGCAGAAAATGTGTTGGAATTTTCGCGGAATGAGTACGTTTTAAATGGAAAAGTGAAACAAAGAGCGTTTTTAAAGTTTTTTTTGAAGGAGTGTGAGCGGTGAGAGGGAGGTGTGTTCTTTGGGGGGTTTCTTCACACAAGGAGGAGAAAGGGGGCGTCGTGGTTTGTAGTTTATTTTGACAGGAGGCTTGTACAACTGGGGGGAAAAGGTGCGCGGCGGTGTGTCTGTGTGGGGGTTTCCCTTTTGGTGCTTTTAATTTCCTGGTGGTGTTGCAATTGTGCGGGGGACAATTCAGGGGCAGCGTCAGGTACCCTGGGCCCCTAATCCTGGTCCCAGACAGGGGGGTGGCCTAAGCCGTGCAGGTGTGATGTCATGTGTGTATAGCGCCGTACAGTGGAAGAAATTTTGGGATGGAGCAGCATAGGCCTTTGACCACCTCGCCCCTCAACCTCACCCTGTACCTCACGGATAAGGAAATTTATAAAGAGTGCTAAAAAAAAGGCTGCAATGGTAACGTACCTGTAAGGGGACAAAAGTTCCACAGGTACACCAAGAGAAGACCCCTCACGGCGCCATACCGCCCCGCTTCAAGGCCGAATCACCCATACCATACCTGGTAAAAATTGGGTGACGGGGCACCGTCTATCACTCCTTGAATTTCTTACATTAAAACAAAATAGACGTGTTACACAAACGGTGCGCCGCCGTCACGGCTAAAATACATCACAGTCCCTGTCACTGACGGTTTCGGGGAAGAATATTTTAAGTAATGAGACTGTGCTGTTTGAAAATTGTTTTTTCTAAAGGCTTTATCCCAAAAAAAATGTCTTTTAGATTTCACCCCTTTTCACCCACAAAATGCTATTTAATGCAAATTTCTTCAAGCTAGCCTCTGGGGGCACCATGTCTGCTTAAGGGGGTGAGCAGGAACGCTGAAAAATGAGGGAAACCCGTGGGGAAACTGGAATACAAGGCACGTCTGACAGAACGCTGCCGTGTTTTTCGAGGTGAACATTCCCCTTCACCGCCCTTTCCTGAAGAAGAAATCAACCCCGCGACGTGATAGATCGTAGGGGTAAACCAGTGCAAGTATATCGTCGCGCAATGTTGCCCTTCAACAAACAAAAAAAACAACAAAAGTGAGATGGTTCCCTTTTACAGTGTTATCTAAAAATCTTGTAAAATTTTTTTTATTGGACAACCCCGATTTCGGGGGCCGAAATTTATCCCCCTGAATAGTTTTGATGTGTTTTAAATTAATCTGGCTCTCTTTTTTTGTCGGAAATAAATTTTTTTTTACATGTGTGTATGTGGGGGAGGAAACCCTGCCCCCCCCAGGTCCCCCCCCGCAAAAATTGTACACTTCACCTGCCATATTAGGTATTTTCGTACCCCCACGTTAAAACAAACCCAACCTAAAAACCTAATTGAATTTAAAATAATTAAATTTTGGGGGAAGAAAAGGGAGATTTTTGGTACTACGTTAATGCCATTATTTCAATTTCGCCATGGGGAAAAGGGCCAAAATACTTAGAATGAAAAAAAGACAGGATGTAGGTAAGAGTTAGGACTTTTTAAAAAAAATAAAAATAAAAAATCTATACTGCAAATTTTCCCCACAGTCAAACACCAAAAAAAAAGAAAAAAAAGGCAACCACACATTAAATTAAATATATGTCATAGGAGCAAATATTTGAAAAACGGGGGCAAAAATTTTAAAAATTCCCATTTTTGACCGTTTTTACACTTCATTCTCTTACATTTTAAATAGCAAATTTTTTATTCACATTCATTGCACTGTAATATTGTATTTAGGTACATGTATAACATTGCTTTCCCCCACAAAACCTTTTTTTTTCAATAAAATTGATAATTTTTCAAAACAAAAATTTTCCCCCCAAAAACACCATTTTTTTTTTTTTTCTCAAAACCCTTTTAAAATAGGGGTGCCTTATGCGGAAAGGGGCGTTTATGCGGCCGCAAAAAGGTATTTTATATATTTTTTAAAAAATATTAATAATTAATTATATAAAAATTTAAAAAAAAATATAATAAATATAATAATATATAAAAATTCATTTATAAATATAATATATATATATATATAACGTAAAAAATAATATATATAATAATATATATATATAATTTAATATTAATATAAAAATAGAATATATAATATTATATAACAATAAATAATATAATATTAAAAATATACTTTTAAAATAATAAATTAATAAAAAAAATAATAATAAATTTTATATATATAATAACATAAAACCCCCCCACTTAACGGGCCAATTGGGGGGGGGGGAGTAAAGTAAAGATTGGGAGATACGCTAAGCTGCACGTGGCATGCGGTGCCTCATCTCCGTGGCATTAGCCCTTAGACCCTGTGGTGGGTGAAAACCCGTTACCCCGGGACACAGGGCTAGTGTGGATCCGGGTTACACAGTTACCTTCCCCAGGTTACCCCGGACCCATTTATAAACCCCAAAAGGAAGTAAGAACAGCTGGGTAGGCTGGTCACCGACTTGCCCCGGGCCCGGGATCAAACCAGGGCCCGCAGATTCGTAGCCAAGGCACGCTAGCCACTGCACCACGGAGGCGACTATTAAACGTCACAGACGATATAGACGTCAGACGATATAAACGTCACCCCCTTCCCCCACGGGGGGAAGGGGTGACGTTATATCCAAAAGTTTTGGTATATCCGATGGATCAGAGGGTTTTCGCATATAACAAACTTGGTTTGTTACGATGCCACACACCCGGTCAGCTTTGTTTTCACTGCCACAGTCCAACCAGCTTGTACATGTTCGGGCCGGCCCACACTGAACTAAACCCCGCATTTTCCGAATTTATTCACTAAATGCCAGCACTATCGGATGCAGAAAAAGTTTGTTAAAGCTGACATTTGTCATATCGAGGTTTCCCTAAAAGCAAGGGTTTACTGTATTTATAGATCAACGAAATTAATATATATTATATTATATATATTATATAATATATTTTATTTTATTATATTTTATACAGTCACCGCAAATAGAAATCGGATCTGCTTTGCAACTGGTTGCATAAACATGAATATCATCAAGGAAATAAATAATACAAACATATTAGATAATATTTTTTAATTTTAATTTATTTTTATTTTTTGATAGATTTTTTTAGAGGAAGAACAAACCTCCATGACCTCTTAAACCACTGAAACATCCCCAAATCATGACAGATTCGGGGTGCTTCACAGTGCGAACTGTGTTGGCAGGGTCGAATCTACTGACTGAAGGTGGTCGTCTTACTGTGGTAGAACGGCCCTGAATACACTTGAATGTGATGACCACATGACCACATGACCTTCTTCCAGTCGTCAGCTGTCCAGTGGATGTATTTCTTGGCAAAATCCAGTCGAGCTTTCTTCATACGATCCATCAGTACAGGTTTGCGTGCAGCACGGCGGCACCGAAGCTGGAGGTCCCTCTGGAGACGGTGTTGGATGCAGCGGATGGATGTGTCTTTTAGCAGGGTTGGATTACTTTTTTTTAGCTGAGAAGCTGTAAGATGAGGGTTTTTACGTAGTTCTCTTCCAAGAAGACGATCTGTAACTTTGGAAGTCTTCCGTGGGCGTCCAGGATAAGGTTTTGTTAGGGGAACAACATTGGGTGGTGACCCACGAGCGGCAGCCAGCAGCAACATTATGGTTGACTTCGCTCGGCGAGTACGCCTACAAATTTCTTTACTAGGCACTTTTTCTTGCCTCCAGGCTAATATGCGAGCCTTCTCCTCCTTAGTCATGTGTGCACGACCCATATTTAGTGAATATATAAAGAATTAAAAGGCAAAAAGTGCTCAAGTCAAAATATTGGGAAAACGGGGCAGAGAATACCAAAGCATTAACGTCTCCCCTTGCTGTCTGGGTCGGCACTGAGCGTGAGTTCCACACACCTCCCACACTACCCGCCCAGGAGTTACTAGATATCGCCAGCCAACTCTACCTCAAACCATAGGGCGGGATACGCTAGTAGAATTCGGACCGCTAGACAGTGGTTTCTTATGGGATAGGTCCGAATTCTATTTGCGGGTATTGTATATACAGGGAGGTCCCGTTATACGAGCATTCGGTATACGAGAATACGATGATACGAGATGTGTAAATAAGGGTCTATTTCAATACGAGTATCGAAAATCCAATGATACGACATTCAAACTGGGGTGAGTAAAATTATCAAGTTCAAAATGCCAGCCCTACCACTCCTGGGCTGGACAAAGGGGGATTTGGTTGACCCCAGTAAGGTCACCCCTAGCAAGCCGTGACCTGAAGGGTAATTAAGCATATGGTGCGGCCTGACATTTAGGGTAATAGCAGGTGTGCGGCCCAATCTTGGACCGCAGTCAGGTCACCCCAGCAAGGCGTGACCTGAGGGTAATTAAGCATATGGCAGGGCCTGCCCTACCTTTGGGGGTAATTAGCGTCCCAACCCTTGGGAACCGCTACCACCTTCTCTTGTGCACTGGCGCCCCCATACATTAAAAACGTTTTTTTTTTGTTTTGTTTATGCTTTTTTTATTTTTAATTATTGCAGTTATTTTTTTTTGTGTGCTATTTTCTCTTTCAATTTTTTTTTTTTCTACAAAATAGTAGTAATGTGGAAAATATAGACCTGTGGGGTTTTTGTGTTTTGCTATAGTTTTTTTTAGTTTGAAAAAACATGTCTTTTTTTTTTCTTTTTTTTTTAAAATTGTGGCCTGGAAAAAACCTATTTTTACCATTATTTGGTTTCGTTATACGAGATTTCGTTTACGAGTACCAGGGGGCCAAACTGTTCGTATCTTGGGGACCTCCCGTAAATATATACAGGAAATACCTTTTATCCGGATCCCCAAAAAACCGGAAAAACCCAAAAAACCGGTTTGTGGGGTAAGTAAAGTATTAAAAAATAAAAAAGAAACGATTTTTTAACTTTTAATTTGCCCCCGTAGACGTGAGCCCCACCTATCGCCACCTGTTTATTCCCGCCTAATGCCCATCGCTATGAAAATTCGTTTTTCAGTCCTGGGCAAGGTAAATGCACCCGACGCCCGGGATGGTTTTTGAGTCATCCCACATACCCCCCAAACACCACCCACACATACCCCCAAACAACCCCCCCACACATACCCCCTTGTATTGTGTGTTGTGGGTGTATGTGTGTGTGTGTTGTTGGTGGTATTTTGGGGGGTGTGTGTGTTGGGTGGTATGTGTGTTGTGTTTTTGGGGTGGTATGTGTTGTGTGTGTTTTGGGGGTGGTATTGTGTGTGTTTGTGTTTTGGGTGGTATTGTGGGTGTGTGTGTTGGTGTATGTGTTGGGGTTGTTTGGGGGGTATTGGGTGTGTGTGTTGGTGGTGTAATGGCTAGACTTTTTATTGCATTCAGTGCCCTATTTGCGTTTGGGCCCCGGGGCTGTTGTCCCGCTGGCGATGCCTTAAATGTTTTTCGGGTGGGGGAAAAGGTTTTTCCAGTCTGTGGGAGGGGTTTTTGGCTCATAGTTCCTCCCCAGGGTAGCAGGGTGCGCTAGCGGACACCCGAAATAAATTCTGTGGGGGCTGATGGGAATTCAGGCATCAAAATAAAAAACAGGGTATAGAAAATATTTTGGGGACCCAAGTGGCAACGCGCCACCACCCCCCCTCTTGGAGGATCCAGGTGGCCTGGGTCGCTCACTCGTTACGGGTCACGGCCACGACAAACCCTCCCCCAGCCGGACGTCTTCGGGCCCTCTCGCCACCTCCTTCAGTTCCCCGCGTGTCGGGACTTTTCCCTCTAAAGACCGGGGAAAATCATACCGCGAGGAAAGGGGGGCTTGGTAAGGCAGACGCAAGCGGGGAGCAAAGGAGCGAGTCCTAGACGGGAAAGTCGACCACGTGTGGCGCGACGAGGACCAAGGGCTCAGGCTACAGGTTCTTAAAATCATTCCATAACCCCTTATATCTTTTCCCCCACCCAAAAACCCCAAACGGTAGGCTACATAGGCATATTAGGGAAATTTTGGGGCGTGTTGGTGGATGAATCTTGTGTTGGGGGGTGCTATTTTTTTTATGTTAGATCTTGTAAATAAACTAAAAAGGGTTTCCAAGTTTTTTTGTTTCCCCTGTATTATCCTGGACTGATATTTCTAGTGAGTCAAACAAAAAACCCCGAAGGTGATTTAATTATTGGAGAAATGATTCAAATACTTAAAACCCCCCATAAACAAACTTTCACGGGGTTGTATTGGGGGTGTGTTGTTGGGGGTTTTGTGTGTGGGGTTGTTGGGGGTATGTGTGGGTTGTGTGTTGGGTGGTATGGTGTGTGGGGTTGGGGGGTATGTGTGGGTGTGTTGTTGGGGGGTATGTGTTGTGTGTGTGTTGGGTGGTATGTGTGGGTGTGTGTCATAAAAATACAAAAAAATCATACAATATTATGTTTTTTTTAGTAAATGCATTTTTTCGTATGTATCTTACCCTTTAAACCCGGGCTTTTCCTTTAAACCCGGGCTCCCGGGAAGTCCGGTTATCCGGTAAAAGGTATTTTCCTGTATAAAATTTTATATTATATATATATATATAAATATTTTTATATATATATATTTTATTTAAAAAAAATTTAAAATATATAAATATAT
Source organism: Chionoecetes opilio (assembly GCA_016584305.1). NCBI lineage: Eukaryota > Metazoa > Arthropoda > Malacostraca > Decapoda > Majidae > Chionoecetes > Chionoecetes opilio. The sequence goes on from JACEEZ010006843.1 coordinate 7,899, forward strand.
ATATTAATATTATTAGTGTAGCCACAGGATTTTTCTTTTAAAAAAACGTGTTGAAAGCTCGCCTCGTCATCTTGTCCGAGCTACCTTCGGCAAAAAATGCGGGGCGACTTACATGTCATCAAATATGGTCTATTAAAACCATTATGACCTGACACAACCCCCTCTGATAAGAACGATTTTAAAAAGACGCCATCTTCTGGAAAAGGAACAAGACCCTGCCGCCTTTTTTTTCCTAGAAGAAATATACATCGCATTAAAACGCCAAAAAAAACACTAAAACCCGATAATTTCCCAAAGTTTTCCCTTCCGCAAAGGGCGACATTCCCCCCAAAAACCAAACAGCCAATGGGCTACGGCCTACCCCTTCCCCGCCCACCGCCTCGCCTGATCCCCCCGCTTCCTTCTAAGCTGAAACCCTGCTACCATTCTTTCGCAACAGAACCCTACCACGCAAAAAGGGGGAACGAGTTATTCCAAAAACGTTGCCCCAAAAGGGGAAACTTTTTAAAAATTTTAACAGAAAAAATAAAAAACTTGTACGAGTAATAAAACCTACACAAAAAAATTAATAAAGAGATTGTTCGACAGCTTTCAACTCTTTTTTTTTAAAGGGAAAAAATATCCTCCCTACTACACTAATATATATATATATATATACCCACACACAAACCTCATTTCCCGAACGGTTTCCCGGGACAAAATCCGGGCCCGGGGGATTGCGTCTCGGACTTTTTTTTTTTTTTTTTTTTTTTTTTTTTTTTTTCCTTTTTTTACGTTGAAATGCCTGGTCCTGTTCAAAATTGACCAAGTTTTCCGGCGGTCCGAGCGTCTCCTGTCACCCCTGGTAAATGTCCGCCCCTCCCGCCAGGTGGCGCATGCTCAGTGGGTGCCAATAAAATCAAAAGTTTAAATCTTTTTTCCCTATTTGTGAAATGGTGCTCTATGCAAGAACCATCGTATGAAAAGTTTGCCCTCAATCGGTTTGATATTTAGGGTGGCGGATTAAAACTTTGTTATTTCCCTTATGCACGGGCCTATTAAGGAGGGAGTCATCTCTTAAAAGCGACAACCGGGACACCCCTTCCCCACAGGCTGCTGGTCCCCCTTTTGGGGTAAATTTTACCCCCTCGGTGGGGGGGGGTATCATGGGGACCACCCCACTCATTGTGGCCGGCTTGGGCCGGGAAGGGGAAACCTTCGAGTCCCGGGGTGTTGTGGCGATGGGGCCCACACAAATTGGGGAGGAACTGGCGCTGTTTTCCCCGTCTTTGGGCACCGGAGGTTGAAGGACTTGGGGTGAGCGCCACCCTCGCTCGGCTGTGTCTTGACGACGCGAAATCCCTCGTTCGGCGGCAGCCTTGACGTCGATTCCTCTTCCTGCCACTTCCGAGGGTTGGGGGACAGGGAAACGGGCTTGATATCAAAAGGGTTCGGGGGGGGGGGAAAAAATTTTTTCCCTGGCGAAGGGGGGCATGTTCCGCGGAACTTTGATGAGGGGGTTTATTCGCTTGGGGTTCCCCCGGCTCCTTCATCGAAAATGGGCCCGTAAAATGCTTGTTTTCGGGACAGGGAATGTGAGTCGAAAAGTGACAGGCCAATAATCTTCGTAAATACCAAAAAGGTGCTCAGAGTGGTGAAGCAGGCCTTCCCAAAACTTTCCATCGTGGTACTGAAAGGTGTCCTTAGCAATCCAAAATCTTGGGGGAGCTGGATGGAACCGTCGATTCGAAACCCTCGCAGGCTAGATCTCGGTTGCGAACGTGAGAACCGTTGGGGGAGCTGACTTCTCGAGGGGTGACGACTCCCGTCGCTGCTCCCGAAAAAAAGATCTCTTCAAGCGAAATGATCGCGCCCTCCAAGCGCTCGTGAGCCTCCGGGGCTACGGATGGGTCTTGGGAAAAAGCGCCCCCCGAGGAAAAATGCTCACTCAGCGATTCCTTTAGTCGTCACGGGGGCTGCTTTTTCTGAAACAACTTTCAACCTTGAATGAGATCTTCCCCCTTGGGGAAACCCGAGTCTCCGGGAGATCTTCTTTTTGGGAGGGTTTATTTTCCGACTGGTTATGTAGAAAACCCGTAGTCCTTGAACAAGAAATGGTATCTCAGGACCAAAATGCCCCCAAAAACTAGAAAAGGGCCCTTTTCAAGACAAATTCGTGGCTTTATGACGGCAAACAAATGAAACAGGGGTGCCCATCTTTTGTTGCAAAATGGTCATGCCCTTGAGGTCCATGTTGGCACTGGTTTTTTGTCCCAAGCACCTCCCACGACTCGTTCCTGGACCCCCCCCCTTTTCTAGGCCTCGAACACGCTGTAGCGGCGGCATCCCCGTTCCGGAGTGCAGTTTCGGACTCCTAGGAGCTTCTCCACTCCTTTTCCTGTGCGAGGATGGGGAGTTTTCGGCCGAGTGCCACGTCCTGAGGAAGGATCTTCCCGTCCCAAAGAACGGTAAAAGGGGTAAGAGGACTGAAAGTCTCTTTGATTCCTTCGCCAAAATGGACCTGTACTTCGCTCTTGCCTGTGAAAGGACTCGGGTTCACACAAGCTCTTGTGGGTCGTGGCCCAAACTACTTGCCGTACCGCCACAATTCAAGGGGTTGGCGGCTACTGACCCCAGTTTTGTCAAGGGCTCCGACGGATCGGGGGAAGAGGGCTTCGTGCCCCGTTTTTCCCCCGCTTTGGTGGGGAAGCGACCCCGGGGTCGGGGGAAGAAGTCGATGTGTTGCAGCGTTTGGGTGGCTTGTGACTCAACGATGACGACTCCAGCTCAACCTCTCTTTTCCTTTTGGCGTCTGTTGACGGCTACGTGAGAGAGAGCTTTCACGTCGCAACCGTTCTTTCAGCTTCTTTTCCCAAACCCCCATCGAACCCCGCCTCCCTTCTCCGCTGGGGAAGAAAAATTCCCTTTTCTTCAGGAAAGGTCTCAGAGTGGGGCGTCGGAGTGGGGGATGTCCAAAAGGTCTGGGAACTTTCTTGGAAGTCTTCTGTTTTTTTGGCAGGCGTACTCAGAGTTTTCTTTCTTTTGCTCAGGATCTTCCCCCTCGAAAAGTCCGTAAACTTCCTCCCCACCTAGTTTCTGCGATGGGGGGGATCGTAGCTCGTGCCCAAAATCGAGACCTCCCTTTGCAGCCCAGCTGCTTTCCCCAAATGTTTTCGAAGAGGAGAGAGAGAGAGAGAGAGAGAGAGAGAGAGAGAGAAGAGAGAGAAGAGAAGAAAAGAGAGAGAGAGAGAAGGGGAGAGTACTCATCTCAATATAAAATTAGTGGGTTTCAAAAATCCTAATATTAAATAGAAACTAACTTTGTAATGTTTTATGAAGTAATATTATTTTAATTTTAAAAATTTCCCGGGATTCAATGTCTTATCCCTTGGTTGCTGTCACGTATTGTGATCCAACAGAATTCGCATGTTTTTTTCCGCTGTAGAAGATCCGGCGGGTTTTTCCTTAAAGGGGGTCCTCCTATGCTTGGAATACAGGGGGAGAGAAAAAAGGGGCGTACTGCATCCCTCTAAGCAACCGTTTGCCATCTCTCTCTTGTTTTCAAATTGACATCCTCAAAATGTTCCTCAAATGTTAGGACATTCAAAACGCTGCAGGGAAAATTTATTATTAGGGAAATAATTTAAGTCATCAAGAAAAAATTTTTGGCATCTTATATAGAACCCCCATCGAGAGGGGGTACTTTCCTTACTGTATAAAATCGTTTCGTAAACCCTCTCGTTTCGGGCCCCCATTATTCGGACTTCGACATTATTTGGACCTCCTCCTTTTTTTTTTTTTTTTTACTCTACCACAAGGGGAGGTAGGGTTCATGATGTATCAGTGAGGTTAGAGGCCCAGGGACCCGGGGACTTTAGATCCCTCACTGAGCATATTCTTTGTATCGTAATTGTTGGTTTTTTGTTGTGTCCCAAAATTTTTTAATTGTTGTACGTATTGACAATGTCTGAGGCCAAATTTAGCCTTGGACCCAGACCCGCAACGGATGTTGAATCTCCGCTACCACCCCCTCTCCCCCCGTCTAAATCTCCTCCCTTACTACCAATCCAGCAAGCCTCCCTCTTTTGGTAGTTAACAGGTAGGAAGGGCCGGCTGGCTTGGACGAGTAAAGACGCATCAAACTTTCATCAGTCCCCGCATGACAAACGGTTTTTTAAAACTTCTCGCCAATCACAAGTCGTCAAGACAACACGGGCCTTTTAAAGGGGCATTCACACGGACACTTTCTCCGTTTGTTTTACGGGGGGGCCGGACAAGAAAAGTTTCCCCCAATGGCTACCCCGCCCCTCACCCTTTAAAAAACCCTTATTTAAAGGGGACCACAGTACACACTGACCAAATAAAGACATGTGTATATAAAGCTTCACCATAAACATACTTTATAATAGTAGTAATAAAGTAAACCCTGCCCCCCTCGGCGGGGGCCCCGCCCCGCCTGCCCTTGCCCACCTCTCAGGCAAACGCTGTCACTGCCTCACCCGTGCCTTCCCGAAGAAGCAGGGCACTACCCCGCCTGTAAAAGCATCTAGCCTCATAATATCACCAGGGATCATAGGGCTCCTCAAGGGCTCCTCGCAGCCCTACAGACAACACCAAGAAGGTGGAGGAAATCTCCACCATCATGATACTGCTGCCAGCTGCCGCTGCCAGACGTAGAACTGACAGTACTGTACACTACTCCTGTACAGTACTGTAGGGTGTATTTTTACTGTAATTTATTTATTTACATGATTTATCTCTTATTTATTGATATTTGCATGACTTAGACATTCTCTATATTCACCTAGATTTTTTTTTTTTCATCATTATTTTATCCCTGCATTATTCGGATCCTTGCATTACTCGGACCACTCCTTGGCCCAATTAGTCCGAATACGAGAGGGTTTACTGTATATATATATATATATATATATATATATATATATATATATATATATATATATATATATATATATATATATATATATATATATATATATATATATTACAGTATACAGTAGAAGCCTTATAACTCGGCACTGTATAACTCGGAATTTGATATAACTCGGCATGGCAAAGACAGTTTTTTGTTTTGTTTTGTTTTTTCCCCCCACACACACACACATCTATGCCTATAGCGCGTGTAGGCAGTGAGCTCCAGGGGTGGGATGGTAGGCCTGGAGGCTCACTCGAGGGCTGTGATAGTTGGCCCTTGCCCGTGGTGGCGCAGGCAGGATTGTTATAGTGACGCCTGTAATTAGAGGCACCATCCCCCGTGTCCTCCCAGGCACTCGCAGTCGAAGGTAGAGTTAATGGACAAGGCATAGTGTTGCAGTAATTAAGTGCTCAAGTGATGTAAAATTAAGTTGTACAGGTACAGTACTGTATACAATACAGTACTTACAGAGTTGTGATTATAAAGTGATTAAAGTGATACCAGTGTTAAAATGCGACTGAGTCCCCCTAACATCTTCTACATGTTACAACAAGGCTCCCCTCTCCTTGGATTACGAGTATATGCCTGCTGCTACCCGTTCATTGGTAAGTGTTGGTTTTATGCTTTCACTGTACTGTATTTACTTTTTTTTTTTTCCCTTCTTTTCTTCTTATAACCCATATCAGAGGAGGACTTTGCATAACTCGGCACATTGAATAACTCGGCAAGGGCCAGAGCCCCTATCGTGCCCAGTTATAAAGGTTTCACTGTATATACCGTATATATATATATATATATATATATATATATATATATATATATATATATATATATATATATATAATATATATATATATATATATATATATATTTTTTTTTTTTTTTTTTTTTTTTGCATTAATGAACATAAAGTAGTGAAAATGCAAGAAATATTAAAACTGGATGTGTTGTTTCCATAAACATGATAGATATTATTATGTACAAATATGATTTTGTTATGTCCTTATTTTCTGCTTTTTGTTTGCAAAAACTTACTGATGAATGAAAAATATTTGAAATCAGTCATGTCAAATAATGTCAAAAGAGAAAAAAAAGCTAGATTTTCAATGCAAGCATTGAAAGCATTTTCAATGTCAAAATAAAGATGAAAATTTTGGTAAAATCCTCCAAGATGGTGCAAACCTAGATGTGATTAACTCGCATAAATAGCTTTGACACTGGATTGGCAGAGACATGCGTGACCACATTGATATATAAGAACATAGGGAGACTGGACAACATGTGATAAGGAACCTTGGGAACAGGTTTATAGACAGACTAAGAATCCCTAAAATAAATAGCATGATTGCAAAAATGAGGTTTGGTGATGTTTTATTTTCATGGAAATTTTAGAAACATTGGTGCCATCCTAGACCACTGTCTACCTGGCTGTGCACGCCACAATGTTTTGAAATTACAAGCTGCATAGGGGCTTGCGGGGCGCCAGACAAAGAGATATAGTGGTCTATGGACTATCATATAGACTGGTTTATCAGTATATATGATATACTATAATCTTATAATCTTCGTAAATGTTTGTTCTATAATATTATCAAATAAAAAACAGTAAAACACGCTAAAGAAATGCCATTACGAGACTATGAAGAAATATGCATGAACTTAATATTCACTTAACTCTTCGCCATTTAAAACTTTGCCAGTCAACTTTTATCATGAAGGGTATCAATAGAAGCGCAATTTTATTAGCTTTCCATTGATATATTTCGTTATCTGATAAATGAATTAGAACCATGCATAAATTAGCATTAAATAAATAAATAAAATCATCAATCGGGTAATTTTCCCGATTGATAATGTTATTTATTTACTTATATATTTCGTTTTCTGATAAATGAATTAGCACCATGTATAAATTAGCATTAACTAAATAAATAACCTCATCAAACGGGAAAATTACCCGATTGATGATTTTATTTATTTAGTTACGCTAATTTATGCATGGGGATAATTCATTTATCAGAAAACGAAATACATCAATGGAAAGCTAATAAAATTGGGCTTCTATTGATACCCTTCATGATAAAAGTTGACTCGCAAAGTTTTAAATGGCGAAGGGGTTGAAGTGTATATTAAGTTCATGCATATTTCTTCAGAGTCTCGTAATGGCATTTCTTTAGAGTGTTTTACTGTTTTTTATTTGATAATATTATACAAAAAACATTACGAAGATTACAGTATATCATATACACAAAGCCCTCGTTTCCCGGACATCGGATTTGCCGGGACAAAAACCGGAGGTCCGGGGGATATGTCAGGAGTCCCGGACAAATGCATGGTCCCAGTCCTTAAACGACAAAAGTTGTCCGGCAGTACGAGGCATCTCCTGTCACTCTGGGTCAGTGTCCGCGCCTCCCGCCAGGCGGCAGCATGGTCCAGCGATCGTTATTGTTACATTTGGGCAACAAGAAACACTCACGGGTCACCTGCACGCCTCCGTTAGGTCCCCGACCCCCATGCCCCTGGGCAGGAACGTCTCTGAGACTATTGACACTTTCTGCTGCAGTGTCAGCGCTTCCATCCCCACCGTGTAGTGCTACGCTCTCAACTCCTCACCCTAAACGTCGGCGGTGTGGCTGGCATCCAAAAACCCCCCTTTTTTTTTTCCCCCCCCCCCCGGCAACACGGTTAATTCGCCTCACCTGTGCCTTCTGAGGAAGACAGGTCAACTACAGCGGCTGTGATAGCACAGCATAGGTACATTCACCATGGCTCCAATGTGTTCCCTTAAGGGATCCTCGCAGCCCTAAAAACAAACACAAAAAGTGACGTAAAGTCCGCGGCCGTAGGTGGATTGGCGGTTGCCGGGACAGTAACTAACAGAGTAGGATAAACGTCGGGGTGTGGGTAATGGCTCGAACTTTCTTAGCGATTCCGGACGTTGCGGTTGCCCGGACCCAGTGCTCCCCCTATTAGCCGGGAAAACGAGTTTGGTGTATACTGAGAAACCCAGTCTATATATATATATATTATATAATATTATATCTATGATATATAGATATATATATAATTATATATATTATATATTATATATATATATATTAGGGTGGCAATTAGCCATATAGTGAATATTATTTTATCCGATTTTTTAGGGGTGCGTGGTGGTTTCGTTTCATTCCCCGTACAAAATAATGTGTGCAAAAGGATTTTAAAAAAATTATTAATTATTTAGGGTCGCGAATTGAGGTTCAAAGTTGACATTTTTCGGGAAAAATCAAACCTTTTCAAATTTACTTAAACATATTTCGAACAACATTTTTCATCATTTTAATTGCATTCCGCGTATTTTTGCTTTTTTTTGTCTAACAATTGTTTATATACACCACTTACGGTCGATCGGAGCCAGGCAAGGTCAGGCAAAAACAGGCAAAAAACTCGTTAAGCCCGCGTTCCGGGGCCGTATTTTGCCCGTTGGTTGGCTCCAGTCTAGTGCAGTTTCGACCGGAAAGGAGTGTCGGTTGGCCCGGTGGGCGCTGAGAAACTGTTTACCCAACGCCTCTTATAACAAGTTTGGGTTCGTGTTTTATTCGCTCTGTTACATTTTTGTTGCCCAGGAAAAGTGCTGTTTCCTCAGGGAATTCCAATCATCATCATCCATTTGACAGTTTTTCTTTTGACGCATACATAAAATTGTTTATATACATTGACAATAATAGCCTTCCCCTCTCCTGTTTCCCCAGAGTTGCGATGGCGACGACTAGGTCAAACACGACTGTGTACCTTGTAAAATAGTACACTGAACGAACCTTAGGGAAGCCCGAAACTACAACACTGAGGACAAGATCTCCGTCTGTTCCTGCACCTTCATTTGGAACTGAAGCACGAGAAGAAGCCCGCGGCGGCCCACCAAGGTGATAGATGGACGGTACTCGCATTCTGGGCCCGGGGCACGCATTCCCGTCCAGGCAAGCCCACCGGAGGGCGCGCGACAAAAACTCATCCGACATCTACGATGAGTTGTGGGTCTCTTGAGAGAGCAAGTCGAAGCGAGGGCCGACCCACCGGTGGGCGAGGGAAGAGGCATTCGTCGAATCCCTGCGTCGACTCTTCGACATCGCGCACCAAGATGCGCTTCTTACACTCCTCACAGAGGGAAGAGTGACCGGTCCTTCCTGCGGGCCGAAAGGGAGGACGAGCCCCTCGGTCTCTCGGTCTCGAGACATGTCCTTGCTGTCAAAGAGAAGAAGGTCCAAATGGAGAGTTGGAGTCAACGAATCGCGGCTCGGGCGGAAGCGAGGCGGAAAGTGGCACTTTGAAGCTTGACCGTCGTTGTGCTTTCGGGCAGTTCTTCCGCGGGCAGTTCTTCCGGACTCCAGTGCAGTGCCTTGCAAACAGTCCTACTCGGTCCGTTGCGGCGCGCACACGAAGGGACGTCTTCAACCGATGGCGAGACGAGAGGCCCTCAACGTCGGAAACTACTCCGAAGCGCATGCGGGGGCGAGCTGCGGAAAGTCCGTCCTCAACAGTGAACTGGCCGCCGCGCTCGACCGGCCCAAGGTGTCACAACCGCCACTGCGGTTCACGTTTTGTCAGCTGCAAGACGGAACTTAAGGACACGACCCGCCGAAGCTGGGTGTGCTGACCGCGATCCTTCAGGCGCACTCGGAATGACGTCGAGAGGAGGCTGCCAAGGAGATCAAAGGTCCGCGTTCAAACCACGGACGACGTTCTCATCGTCCCCCTGGGACGAAAGATCGTCCGGAGAGCGATGGCGGGGGAGGGAGCGTCGACCGGCTCCCGGTCCTGGTGTCGGGGGTGGTGGGCGTTAATGTGGTCAAGCTCTCACGTTCCCACAAGCTCCCGTCCCGGCCGAGCACAGGACTGCGCTCAGGCCGTGCTCACAGCGCTGGATGACTGGGAGCTGGATAGGAGCAGGATCCGCGGGTCTCAGCTTCAGACACCTACTGCGGTGAACAGCGGGCTGGTGGACCGGGGCTGTACCCTCATCGAGCAGAAGCTTGGATCGGCCCGTCCTCCACCTGGCCTGCCGGCACCACGTGTACGAGTGGTCTGGAGAAGGCCTTCTCACTGCCTTGGAGTCGCGAGCAGGCCCCGACATCCAGCTGTCTCAAAGGTTCCAAGGGGGGTTGGGATTTCATCGACAGGACACGCCGGAGCCGTTCACCGCGAGACGTTCGGAGCGGGACGAGCTGCTGCGGCAACTTCCGCCGCTTCCTCGACCACGGCCCAGCCCCGGGCCGACTACCGGGAACTTCTGGAGCTCTGCGTAATGGTCCGGGGAGTTTCCGAAGCGCGGATCGCTCTCTCCCGCCCCGGACCGCTCCACAGGGCCAGTGGATGGCAAGGGCATCTAGCCTGGGAAGGTCTTCCTCTTCGGGAGCAGTTCCGGCTGAACGGGCAGCGCGGCCCAGGGCATATCAGGCGCTGTGCGCTGTCGTCGTCCGCCAAGTACGCCGCCGGCCTGGTTCGGACTCCAACTCTGCCGCTGCTGCAACAGGCGCTGTTCTGGACCTGGCCTTCGTTGAACGCGCTCCGCGCCTACCCCGACAAGGAGCTGTCGGAAAGGCGACAGTCCCGGTCTTCGGCCGCCCCCTGGGTATTGAGCGAGCGGCTGGTGGCTTCTGGCACTCTTCGACCCGACTCCCCATCGGGGTCAAGCGAGACATGGTCCAGGCCATAGACTAAAGGCAGGAGGAGGAGGAGGACGAGGACCCACCCAGCAAGTCCGCAGTGGACATCAAGAGCGCCGCTCTCGCGACCAAGACGGTTGGCGAGGGCTTTCGTCACGGACCGTCTCGTCCAAAGCAGCTCTTCAAGATCCTCGACCTGGAGCGGGGGGTTCCCTCAACAAGGATACCCAGCACCGCCTGGGAGGCGGACAGCAGCTGACACAAGCAGCCGCTGTGTAGGCCGGGAGCTAAGCTGCGGGTGGTTGAATGACTTCGCCGAGCTCGGTGTGGCGCTTGATGGCAGGGCCATACAAACAGGCCCTCACGAAGGTACGAGGAACAGCCGACAGTTCCTCCTGAAGTTCGTGAGGACCACAGGAAGGCGGTTACCCCGACGCCACCCGCAAGTCGACTCGACTGCTAACCAGGACACATAGAGTGAAGAGATGGGTGCCCCAATTGACCCATGATCCCCTCCCCCCCCCGATGAGGGGCTAATACTCGCAAGAGAGGGGGGACCTGGAGTAGACCAGCATTCGGTGTGACAAAACTGAGTGAAAATATCAATAAACAATATGAAAATGACTAAGAAATGCCTTTTAATCATCCAATTTAGTGTAACAACAACGTAGAAACGAATTTGATATCTTGAAATTGCCCCAAAAATCTCAACTTTTACCTCGATTCGAGGACCTTTAAAATATTAATATTTTTCAAAACCAAATTTGCATTAGTATTTTTCCGGGAATGGACACCAGAAACCACCGCACGCATTAAAATAAAAAATCAATTTTTTAAGTGCCACCCTAATATATATATATAAATATATATAGTATATATATAATATATATATATATATATATATATATACAGGAGAACATCGTTTAAACCGGGCATTTAAAACAACGGCAGCCTCAAAACAACGGCAAACTAATCGACCCAGTTTTTTTTTTTTTTTTTTTTTTTTTTTTTCACTGATAAACTCTGGAACTCTCTCCTGTTTCTGTTTTTCCACTTTCCTATTGGACTTACATCTTTTCAAAAGAAGAGTAACAAGACACCTCCCGAACTAAATTGGCTAACCCCACTTTTAATTTTATTTCTTACTGTCTTCTTTTATAGGGACTGGCAACTAATCGGCCTTTGTGTTAACCATTTTTGGTGTGCCATTGGCCAGTCCTTGGGTGATGGGGAAAAAAAAAAAAAAAAAAAAAAAAAAAAAAAAAAAAAAAAAAAAGGGGATTTTGGGGATCCATAGAGTAAACTCTCAAAAACAACGGCAAAATGAGTTATCCGCATGCGCTCCCCCCGCGGGTGCGGATAAAACGAGGGTTCTCCTGTATATATATATATATACACAGTTTAAAAAGCCTTATAACTCGGCACGATGGGGTTCTTGGCCCTTGCCGAGTTATGCCAATGTCTTCCTCTGATAGGAGGGGAAAAACAAAAGAAAAAAAAAACAAAAAGAAAAAAAAAAGAAAAAAAAGTAAATACAGTACAGATTTTCAATATCAAACTCAGCACCAAAAGACGCATGGACGCACCTGCATCCATCCTTGCCACACTTTCCTTTTCCTGCAGCTCAGCTCTTCATTTCATTCCCTTCCTGCTGAAGACACCCCTTGCGTGATGGAGCGGACATCTGATATAAGTACTGTCTGAGTAATCCCAAAAACAAGTAAAAATAGGTGGACAAAAGTAAAGCAAAGGCCTCGGGTACCAGCGCGTAGCCGAGCCGTGTTTTTGTCGTCCACGCACCGTTCTGGATACGATCCCAATCCAATAACACTGCCTGAAATGTGTGTTATACTACTTTTGATAGTGGGTTGCAAAGTTTTTGCATTGATTATTATTTCGGCTCCTACAAGTTGTGTTTTGAAGCAGAAACCAATCCTTTTTCAATTTTGACAAAAAACGAACGTATCCAGACGGTGTTTTGGGATTACATCATACAGTACTGTATTTCAAGATGTCAGCTCCATCACGCAAGGGTGTCTCCAGCAGGAAGGGAATGAAATGGAAGAGCCTGAGCTGCGGAAAAGATCAAAAGGACAAAAATCACTTTATGCGGACGTACGATATGCCGAGTGTAAAGTGAAGAGATGCAAAGTTATAACATAAATATGCCGAGATACATTATTGTTTGCCGGACTTTGTACATGTTTCACAGAAGAGGTGTGCGGGCTGATATGCCGATGTGAAAACATGAGATGCAGCTTAGGTGAGGTGGTACGCAGAGTGGTTCGATCCAGAGTGAGACCCCATAAATCACTTGAAATCTTCTGCACCGTCGAGTGGCCGAAGAACACCCACATGCCCTGTCCATTAACTCTACCTTAGATGCGGACAGTGCAGGAGGATACGGAGGGCGGCATGAGCCGCTAATCACAGGCGTCACTATAAAACATCCTGCCTGCGCCACCACGGGCGAGGCCAACCATCCACAGCCCTCGAGGAGCCTCCCCCCCCCAGGGGGGCCCTACATTCAACCCGGAGCTCCACAGCCTACAAGCGGCTAGAGGTATAGGTGTAAAAAAAAAAAAAAAAAAAAAAAAATCTTTGTCTTTGCATAGACGAGTTTATGATCAAAAATTCCGAGTTATACAGATGCGCAGTTAAAAGGGTTTTACTGTATTATATTTATATATTTTATATAAAATATATATAATTATATAATATATATATTTATATATAATATATATATAAGAATCCGAGGGGCCCTCCGATTCAGGGCAAGTTCGGGCCCCAGTCAACAGGGATTTTCCGTCGCACCCCAGGTATACAGTGGTAAAAGGGTGTAATGTTATATTTTAACCCAGGGATAATTTAGCCAGTTGACCTCAAACCTTGAAATGGAAATTATACTTGTGTTTAATCAATTAGACTGCAGCTGATTAAAGTTTAAGCCTAGTCTTAATTGTGTTTTTTTTTTATTTATACGCTTGTAATTCAGTAAGTTTGGTTTAGTGTTAAAATACTATATATTATTCTTTGGTATAAGTGCAGTTTAAACCCAAATACACGATCGGGTTTCAATTTTTCCTAAACGTTTTTTTTTCTCATCATAAGGAATATTTAATCCTACAACACCGTCGAAATAAAAAATAAACGGGGGGTCGGGGGGGCGAACCCCCCCCCAAGGGGTTTGGGTTTACGTACTCAATCCCCGGTTGGGTTTAAAGGGGGGCGATGGGGGGGTGAAACCCCCCTATTATCCAGGAGAGCATTGCTCATAGGGAGTATTAGTTGAAACGCGGAAATTCTGAATAACAAAACCCTTTCCGGGTTTTATGAAATAAAAATATCGCCTGTATAGTATATTATTGTACTTCACATCTGTAAAAATTCCCGATGCGTCAGCCTTGGGTTTAAACCCCCACGGCCGCTATGAAAATATGAGGGCCTCAAAAAAAATTTTAAGTCAGTAAAATCCGTCCGATCCTTTTAGGGGGTTATAGTAGGTTAGGTTAGTACTTTTTGGGGGATAGTGAGGTTAGGTTTGTAACTTTTAGGGGGTTATAGTGGGTTAGGGAGTAACTTTTAGGGGGTTATAGTGAGGTTAGGGGTTTGTAACTTTTTTGGGGGGGTTAGTAGGTTAGGTTGTAACTTTTAGGGGGTATGTGAGGGTTGGGTTTGTAACTTTTAGGGGGGTTTTAGTGAGGTTAGTTAGTAACTTTGGGGGTTTTTAGGAGGTTAGGTTAGTAACTTTTTGGGGGGTTTTAGTGATTAGGGTTGAAATTTTTGGGGGTTAGTGAGGTAGGTTTGTAAATTTTAGGGGGTTTTGGAGGTTAGGTTAGTAAATTTTAGGGGGTTATGTGATTTTGGTTTGTAACTTTTAGGGGTTATGGGGAGGGTTTGGGTTTTAAAATTTTTGGGGTTTTTGTAGGTTTGGTTTGTAATTTTAGGGGGTTATATGAGGTTAGGTTTGTAAATTTTAGGGGGTTATGTGAGGTTAGGTTTGAACTTTTAGGGGGTTATAGTGAGGTAGGTTATAACTTTTAGGGGGGTTTTAGTGGGGTTTTTGGGTTTGTAAATTTTAGGGGGTAAGTGGGTAGGTTTGTAAAATTTTAGGGGGTTTTAGGAGGTTAGGTTAGTAACTTTTAGGGGGTTATAGTGAGTTAGGTTAGTAAATTTTAGGGGTTATAGTGAGGTTAGGTTAGTAACTTTTAGGGGGTTATAGTGGGGTTTGTTAGTAACTTTTAGGGGGTTATAGTGAGGTTGGGTTTAGTAACTTTAGGGGGTTACAGTGGGGTTAGGTTAGTAACTTTAGGGGGTTACAGTGAGGTTAGGTTAGTAAATTTAGGGGGTTATAGTGAGGTTAGTATAGTAACTTTTGGGGGTTACAGTGAGGTTAGTATAGTAACTTTTGGGGGGTTACAGTGAGGTTAGTATAGAAAACTTTTAGGGGGTTATAGTGAGGTTAGTATAGTAACTTTTAGGGAGTTATGGTGAGGTTAGGTTAGTAAATTTAGGGGTTATAGTGAGGTTAGTTAGTAACTTTTAGAGGGTTATAGTGAGGTTAGTATAGTAAATTTTAGGGGGTTATAGTGAGGTTAGCTTAGTAACTTTTAGGGGGTTTAAAAGTGAGGTTAGTATAGTAAATTTTAGGGGGTTATAGTGAGGTTAGTATAGTAACTTTTAGGGAGTTATGGTGAGGTTACTCTCCAAAAAATTGACCAAATCTTCACAATAATAGTGTCATTTTACCTCTGATTTTCTGGCACTTTCACCTTTTAGGAAATTAAATCAATCAATTTACAAATAATAATAAAAAATAAATTACCTAACAAGGGTATCTAGGGAAATCCATAATTTGGGGAAATTTCCTAGAATTTTTGCATATAGGATTTTGATGATATTTTGGAGAGCCATAAATCAGTTATATTTGCTTCCCCCCTCAAAAAAAAACCGTATTCCCGCCAGTTCCCCAGGGTTGTTGGCTATAGGGGAAGAAGAAAAAAAATAGTGGTGAAGGGCTTCTTCTAAAGATTTACCAAGTAGTTAGTGCAGAGACGATGGGGTGTGTTAAGAAAAGACAAAACAAACATATGGAAGGGATGAAGTGGATGTAGTTGATGTATACGTATTACAGGAAAATACCACGGGTTTGCCTATATACCAGCCTCTTGTTGCTTCCTTATATTCTGATGTACTAGTGTCTGACAAACAACAATGAAACATACCTTACACAAAACAGATGAACGAGAAGGTGTCCATCCCATACGACTGACTTTTTTAGCCATATTTTTCCTTCGTCTAGGGCTGTAGGAATTTGGGGAGCTTAAAAAACCCCTTTTCAGTCCTATTGTAACACCCGACAGCACAGCAGGACGGCCCTGGCACTAGCTTATATGAAGCAAAAATGACCGAGAACTTCCGTGGGTCTCGGGTGAACGGCGAGTCCCTGGCGCTAAGATGGCGCTGTGACGATATAAAAGGCGAATTTTGGTGAGAGAAGCCGTAAGAAGCCGGCTTTTTTACGGCTTCTTGCGGCTTCTCTCTCGTTTTCGTGCCCCGCCGAACGGCGACAGAGTGTCGAGGCTCGCCCCCGGCGCTCACGCTGATAACTGAACAAAACAAACCCCACTGACGAAGTGTACCGTGAATGAAAAC
>JACEEZ010006847.1:0-2500 GCA_016584305.1 Chionoecetes opilio
CTTTATTTTCCATTATTATTATTGCTTTACTACCTGGTGGTGAAAATTATCTTAGTATTTTTTTTGTGTTTTTCTCTGGGGTTTTAATTATCTTGTGTTATGTACTATTGGTCATTTAGATTTATAAGCATTTTTTTTAGTCTCTTTGTTTGTGCTTCAAAAGCAAGATCATCTTACTCCTTGCTACAAGGTGATTTTTTTGGGATATTAGTAAATTGGTTATTGTTATCTACTTCTTTCCATCACCTTTTTCCATATGGTTCCGGGCGTTTCAGTCTCGCTACTCATTCCTCTAGACAACTCACTGCCCTCGCTCGTACAGTATATATATATATATTATATATATATATATATATATATAATTATATATATATATAATATATATTTTATTAATATATATATATATATATATATATATAATATATATATATATATATATATATATATAATATATATATATATAACGGTATATATATACATATATATAGTTATATATATTATATATATATAATATATATATATATATATATATATATATGTATATATATTTTAATAATATATATTATATACGGTATATATAGACATATATTATATTATATATATATACATATATATATATATATATATATATTATATATATATGTATACGTATACATATATAGAGTATATACGGGCAGGAGATTTTCTCTGAGACAGATCTCGTTAAAAGTGATAGCTCGTTCAGCGTTTATTATCTTTTTAAAGATATTTTCTCTTTGTCTTAAGAGTGTCTTATTCTCTTTTGTAATCACTTTTATGACTTCGCCGTAGCTTGTCATTTTTGCTGTATCGCGATTTTGGGTCTAAGAACCCTTATTCAGCAGCATGTGGAAGATGTTTTCTCCTCAGTTGTAGAGGTGAGCATGACTTAGTTGCGGAGTGAAGCGCTATTTATTGATGAAGTCTGGCTGCCACGCAGCCTAGTGGAGGCGCTGATTGGTAGATAGCTTCTGCTTCTCGTTTCCGTGAGTGGAAGACGCTTATTGGTTGTTGACTCCTCGCTTTGTTTCTCTGTGAGTAGACTGTTATTAGCTTTTGTTCTTTTCATGCTTGGTAGGACCTGTAGGTCGTTTGCTTGTACGTTAAGCTTGGGATTGATTTCTTTTATGTATAGTGCTTCTAGTATTGGAAGTCGCCGCACATCTGCACACATGTCAACCAATTCTGTATTTTCTTCTAAAAATGTTCTTGTGATGATGATGCCATGTTTTTCTAATAGGTGACTTTTTGGGGCTCCGGAAGTTAGGTGGCAGGGAAGACGTCGAGACAGCTTCGTTGTCGTCATGCCGATGTAGGATGAGGGGAGGACTTCACAGTTTCCTCTTTTGCAAGTAATCCTATATACGACATGGGACTTTTTTTTTGTCTCCTTCATCTGGCTTGGGCTGTTACGGAGAAGGATATTATTGGTGTTCTTGTTTTTGTAATAAATTTGTAGTTTTATTCTCATCTCTGGGTCTGCAGGTTTCACGTTACGGTTGACGATTTGTGATATTATTCTTTCTTCTTCCTGGTGAGCGGTGGAGAAGAAAGCCCGGTAGAATATAGTTATGTCCCGACTCTTTTTTGTGGCGTTAGGTTTGTACCAGTTCTCCACGATTTTCTTAGTCTGACAGTTGATGTCTCTCTCGCTGAAGCCGTTGTTGATGAGGACTTGAGTGGCTCGCTCGATTTCTTTGTGCATAAGTTGCCATGTACTGCAGTGTGTGAGAGCTCTTCTGATGTAAGCACCGATTGTGGAGTCTTTGTATCTCTGCGGGCATTCGCTTTCTCCGTTGAGGCAGTGTCCGGTGTTCGATGGTTTCACGTAGACGTTTGTGATGAATGATTCTTCTTTCTGCGTTACAAGGACGTCTAAGAACGGCATTGATTTGTCTGAGCTGCTTTCTATGGTGAAGGTGAGGCCTAAAGTATCTTTTTAGGCAGAGCTTCAGCTGTTCTGCTTCGTAGTGACTTTTCGTTTTGATAAAGATGTCATCGATGTAGCGGCAATATATGTCGGGCTTGCTTATTTTCTTGAATACTTCTTCTTCTACGTAGCCCATGAAGAAGTTTGCCAGCAATACTCCTAAGGGAGAGCCCATAGCGACGCCGTCTATTTGTTGAAACTTGTTCCCTCGGGGAGAGGTAAAAGGTGCTTTTTTAGTGCAGCATTCGAGGAGTCCACGTAGTACAGGTTCCGGGACGTCAAGCGGGGGGATGGAGTCATTGTTATACACCTGGTCGATGATGTAGTTGATTGTTCGGTCAACAGGTACGTTGGTGAAGAGGGACTCGACATCAAGCAAAGCGATTGCACCTCTGGCGTTGTGGGTCTTGAGTATGTCTAGAAACTCTGATGTTGATTGAAGGCTGTAGGCATTGGGTGTGTATGGAGCCACAATAGCTGTGTGCTATTTTGGTGGCGATGCCACCTAACTTCCGGAGCCCCAAAAAGTCACCTATTAGAAAAATATGGCAT
>JACEEZ010006847.1:7500-12500 GCA_016584305.1 Chionoecetes opilio
CCATTTTTGCATAGCAAGAAGTGCTCAAACCAAAATGTTGAAGTGAACAAATCACCCTTAAAATTCAATTTTACATAAGAAATCACCCTGCCAAATTCGAAATAATCTATATTTCACTTTTCATTGGACCTACGGCGTACCCTAATGGGTAACACAAAGCCCGCTTAGTTGCCAGTCCCTATGAAGAAGACAGTAAGAGAATAAAATACAAACAGAGGGGTAGGCCAATTTAGTTCGGGAGGTGTCTTGTTACTCTTCTTTTGAAAAGATTTAAGTCATAGGTAAGTGGAAAAATAGAAACAGGAAGAGAGTTCCAGAGTTTACCAGTGAAAGGGATGAAAGAGTAAAGATACTGATTAACTCTTGCATTAGGAAGATGGACAGAATAGGGATGAGAATGAGTAGAAAGTCTTGTGCAGCGAGGCCGTGGGAGTGGGGGAGGCATGCAGTTAGCAAGTTCAGAAGAGCAGTGAGCATGAAAATAACGGTAGAAGAGAGCAAGAGAAGCAACATTGCGGCGGTGATTTAAAGATTGAAGACAGTCAGTCAGAGGAGAGGAGTTGATGAGACGAAAAGCTTTTGACTCAGCTCTCCTAAACAGGGTTGTTTAGGAGAGCTGTATGAGTGAATCCTCCCCAAACATGTGAGACATACGCCATAGGTTCATGGATGGGGATGAAAGGTGGATGTAGGTAGTGTTAGGTGACAGGAACTACCACGTGTAGGCCTCGCGGCCTCTTGTAGCTTCCTTATTTTCTTATGTTCTTATGTTCTTATGTTCATACATGGGCGGATAAGGCCCCTGTAGAGAGCAAGCAATTGGGAGGGAAAAAAAAAAGGACGCAGACGCCACAGCACACCTAACTTCTTAGAAGCTGTTTTAGCAAGAGATGAGATGTGAGATTTCCAGTTCAGATTTTTAGTAAAGGATAGTCCTAGAATGTTCATTGTAGAAGAAGGAGACAGTTGAGTGTCATTGAAGAAGAGGGGATAGTTATCTGGTAGGTTTTGTCGAGTAGATAGGTGAAGAAATTGGGTTTTTGAGGCATTGAACAAAACAAGGTTTGCTTAGCCCCAATCAGAAATTATAGAAAGATCAGAAGTTAGGCGCTCGGTGGCATCTCTCCGTGAATCACTTAGTTCCTGTTGAGTTGGACGTCTAATAAACGACGTTGAAAAATGCAGGGTAGAATCATCAGCGTAGGAGTGGATAGGGCTTTGAGTTAGACTTAGAAGATCATTAATAAATAATAGAAAGAGAGTGGGTGATAGGACAGAACCCTGGGGAACACGTTACAGGGTCGGGAACACACACATATATATATATATATATATATATATATATATATATATATATATATATATATATATATATATTAACCCTGCCTACTATCGTGGCGGAGTAACGGGCGGCGGCCAGCCTGCCCCGCCGCTCTCTCAAAACCCGCCGTCATCTGCCTTACCTGTGCCTTCCTGAAGAAGACAGGTCAGCTCCCACGCCTGTGATAGCACCATAGGATATCACCAGGGATCATAGGATTCCTCTAGGGGTCCTCGCACCCCTACTAAATATTACCAAAGAGATCTCCCTTGGTGTTGATAATGATATCCTCCTCTGATTCATGATGCTGCTGCTGCTGCTGCTGCTGCCGCGGCCGCGCTGCCAGACGTGGATAAGACCCCTTGCTTGTATTTCATATCTGTACTCTATTATATATATATATATATATATTATATATATATATATATATATATTATATATATATATATATATATATATATATATATACCCCTATATATATATATATATGAATAATTGCCATTCAAATGCGATTATATGTCTACATTCACCTAGAAAAATGATATTTCATAGCATACCAAGCAGAAATAAACGAGCCTGGAGACTTACTATCTCCTAATACCACTCTCGAGCAGTCGTAGGCCAGCGTGCAGGTTTACCACCAAATCTACCACCTAACAGCAATGAGGCGGCCCGGGGGGCTACCAGACAACCAGCGGTGACCTTGACCGTCTTGCCCAGCATACAGCGAGCCAAGATGCTGGCCAGACGTGCTGCCGCTTGGGCCGCGGATCAACAGTGTAGCCAGCTGGTGCAGTCTTCGAGGCAGGCAGCCTGGCACGCCCAGGCCACCGACAACAACGAGCCGTTGCGCCCAGCCCAGCAGCTGTCCCGAGCCGAGGAGGTCGTCCTACACCGACTTCGGCTTGGCTACGGGACCCTGGAGGAGCCGAGGGACGAGTTTGAGCATCGGCCGTGTGAACACTGTCCACACCTGGCCTGCCGTCCCTTGGCTCACTACCTGTTGTCCTGCCCCACCACGGCGCGACTCAGACGGCGCGTCGGCCCGCTGGAGGACGCGGCCACCCTCGTGATTCGGCAGGTTCAGGAAAACCTGCCCCTCCTGCTGGAAGTGACGCGTGACGCCCCACCCCCTCTATGAAGACAATTATAGTCTAGTTTCTGGGACACGACACTGCGCTCCGCCCACTAGGATGGAACAAGACGAGAGCTTCCCCTTCCTCGGCACTTAATGGTTGACGGTATTCCGTGGAAAAAGGAAAAAACCAATCAAAACTCGACCTTACTGACTGGTCAGCCGGGGAGAGGTGTCAAAATCAGTTTAATCCCTAAAGATAACATTCTCAAAACAGGTGCACATGTATGGAAGATAAACACACTCTTCTCTCTCCCTTCCTCTTCCCTTCTCTCTCTTCCTCTTCTTTCTTTGCACTTATGCACGATGAAATGAGAGGGAGAGAAAGAAAAAGAGAGAGAGAGAAAGGGAGAAAGAGAGAACAGAGAGAGAGAGAGAGAGAGAGAGAGAGAGAGAGAGAGAGAGAGAGAGAGAGAGAGAGAGAGAGAGAGAGAGAGAGAGAGAGAGAGATGAGAGAGAGAGAGAAAAGAGGAGAGAGAGAGAGAGAGAGAGAGAGAGAGAGAGAGAGAGAGAGAGAGAGAGAGAGAGAGAGAGATTAAGATTCATAACTTATCTTCGCAAGATGAATGCACCATATCGCAGGTAATGTTCAAGAATGTTAATATTATATATATATACTATATATAATACTACTATACTATACTAATAGTCCTTGAGCCAGACCAAAAGTAATGCTCCGGCGGGGGGAGTAATTCTCATTATGATTTTCCATTAGACCAATGTTTCAAGTGTCAGAAAAGGTGTGATGGACATCTGAGAACGGTAGCTTAGTGCCCGGATGGACGCCATCTTTGAAACCACCCAGCTCGAAAATGCCCATTTGGTGGGGTACATTGTTGCACGTGTATCTGGACTTCTATACTAGCTATCGATGTGCGGTTGACGACTAAATATACGTCCAATGTGTACCGTCTAATAAAAAATAATATGAACATTTTGTTATAGATTAATTATTTGAAAATCAATTATCGAAAAAAATCATATATTTTTCAATATTTTATTATTAGACTTGTACTTTTTTTAGTGAAACAACACTGTATGATTTTCCAAATATGCATTTTGCTACACCGTTATCTGTCATAAAAATACTCAACAAGTCAACATATCATTCCAACGAGTTACAACAGATTTGTAAAGTGGCATAAAATGACGTAGGCCGCCGCTGCATTATCTATTCTGACGATAACGCATTAGGAATGTCGTACGGAAGGATTTTAACACCATACGATATCAATAAAAGCAGGCGAAAATTGTTACACAGGAAATCTCACTTTGGTGGCCATCTTGGATTTCAAAATGCCGCCAATTATATTAATTATTCATTACTAGAGTTTGGAAAGACGTATGGAGCTGATTTTAACACCATACTGATGTATATTCCTAATAACAAGCGGAGGTATCATGAACATTTCAATGTTTTAGTCAAATAACACCGGTATGATTTCCATCAAATTTATAACATTTTGCTAAACCGTTTATTGTCTATAACAGATTTCAGGCACTTTGGCCTGCAATTAATAGAACAACATATGCTATACAATATTACAGTGCACACAAGTTATCATCATGATTCGCGCATCAGAGTCCATTGGCATCCTGAGCCACGATAGCATCATCTGCACCATGTTGGAGCATCCCTGCAGCTTCACACAACAGTGCACTTCAACCCATTCAGTATGCAGGAGCATCTGACGGTCGACACGTCCTTCTGCATGTGTATGATGATGAGATTCAAGACGACATCTGAGCTGGTAGACCCGCCATCCATCGGATTTTGAGCGAACCGCCATCATCGGTTCCCACCATGTCCTGCTGATGGTGCTGGGACGTCTGGCAGGTTTTCAAGGCTGCGTCGCCAGATAGCCGCCTGATAGTTGGCCCTAAGCGTATGCTGCATCAAGGAGTCTTCACAAGGCGGCAATTGTCCAGATTCGATCTGGCCCTTCTTTGCACAGAACATGTGATAACGGAGTGATTAGCACCGACGATCTTCGTGTTCCTGGCGTACAGCTGACACGTGAAGGCCTGAATGCTATTGAATGACGTCTGTTGGTACATTCCACGAAGATCCCAGATCTGTGAATGCTTGAAGATACAGATCATTCGCTTGCACAAGCTTCAAAGCCTTTATCTTTCCTTGGCTAGCCAGAGCACTAACAGTGTCACACAACCCGCTCCATGCATGAAGCCTGGCAATGCACTGCAAACATCCAGACCCCAATACCGCAGCCAAACTTTCCAACGTCAATCATTCTGACTCGAACCTTTGTTCTTCTCGTCTGATGAAGAGCTGAACTATCGATGGTTCTGCTGAGATGTAAGACTGATGATCAGAACGTCGGTGTCATCTGCCACTAAGATGATCGTCTTGTAGTGGGTAGCGGCGTGCTTTGCGTGGAGAACATACGCGTGTCTGCTTCCTCGTGGCTACATTCGAGTGCTTGCACCAACTTCCACCTATCGCGGGTCAGTACCAGACATTTTTCACCACAGGTGACAAACAGTGTTCTGTTGCCTAGCTTTTCCGCGATTTGTTTCATGTTT
>JACEEZ010006848.1:0-22068 GCA_016584305.1 Chionoecetes opilio
TCCCGTAAACAAAAAAAAGGCTTTTTTCTTTTTTCCCAACTTGAATGCCAAATTTTCATGAAAATGGAATTCTAAGACGTTTTAATCTCTTCCATTTTGCTTTTGAGAATTCTTACTAGCAAAAGCATTTAAGCTTTTTATTTGCATATAAATATAAAAGCCCATTTTTGCATGAAAGAAGGGCTCAAACCAAAAAAGTTGAAGAGGGCAAACACCTTAAAAATAAATTTTACATAAGAAAACCCCCTGCCAAATTTCGAAATAATCTTATTCATTTTTCATTGGACCTCGGGTACCTCCCTTTAGGAATTTTGAGATTTTGATGTTGGCAAACTCCCCCGTTGGTGGCGAAGCTGGATTTTTATAGTGACCCCTGTGGCCCAGGTGAAGACCCCAGTTTCTATGATTTCTTGATCTCATTTTGGGCGCATGCAACCCAGATCCACCGTCACACTCGCAACGGCAGACGGTATACGCGCATGGGGTTGCTTGGTCACTCGAGAGGCTTTGACAGTGCTCCTTGGTGAAAATTTAATCGGGGCCTTCTGTTCCCCCACCAAGCTCTTGAAAGGTTTCCCCAAACAGGATTCGAAAATCGAGACATTGATTTTAGCACTCCAAGCGCTAACCCCTTGCCCCCGCCTCCCTTTTAAAATTTTGACAAAATGTTGCCATGGCAACCAATGATTAATATTTTGGGGAGGTAGCGCTCATTGAGCGCAATTTTATTTTAATATATATATAAAAATATATATATATATATATTATATATAATATATATATAATTAAAATATTTAAAAATTTTTATTTTTATATAATTATAATTATAATTTTTTTTATTGATTATATATTTAAAATATTTTATATATATATATTATTTTTTTATATATTTATTTTTTGTATAAATAAAGAATTTTTATTATATATATATATAATATATAATAATAATATATAATATATATATATAATATTAATATATTAATATATAATATATTATAAATATATATATAAAAATTATTAATATAATATTATTTTAAAAATATATATTTATATATATAAATTATATATATAATTATATATGTTTTATAAAATATAGTTTTAAAAATATATTTTTATATTCTAAAAAATAGCGAAAGGTGTCTGTCGCTGTTGTCTGTCTGTCTTTGGGGGTGGGGGTGTGTTGTGGGGATAGGTTCCGCCCCCCGTGGCGCAATCACCTATGGCACATTTTTGGAACGGGTTGACCAGGGGAAGGTCAAAGCCCACTATGAGATGATTCGATCACTTTTTTTTTTTTTTGCAGCATATTAGCGAAATTGGAAAAAAAGTGGGTTGCGAGAATGAGGAAACCTGATGTAGGGTGATGGGTAAGGGGTGAGTGAAGGGGGGTGAGGGTAATGGGTGGGTGATGTGTGAGTGAATGGGTGGGGGGTGATTTGGGGTGTATGGGTGATGGTGAAATAGGTGGGGAGTGATGGGTAATGGTAAATATAAGCGAAAGTGTGTATGTTCTGTCTGTCTGTCTGTGTGTGTTGTGTGTGTGTGTGTGGTGTGTGTGTCTGGTATAGGTTCGCCCCTGTGGCGCAATCACCTCATATGAAACATTTTTGGAACCGGGTTGACCAGGGGAAGGTTTTAAGCCATTAGAGATGATCCGATCACTTTTTTTTTTTTTAGCAGCTATAGCGATAATGTGAAAAAAAGGGGTTCCGAGAATTGAGGAAAACCTTGATGTAGGGTGATGGGTAATGGGTGAGTGAATGGGTGGGGTGATGGGTAATGGGTGTGGGGATGGGTGAGTGAATGGGTAGGGGGGTGATGGGTTGGGGGTGATGGGTGATGGGTGAGGGAATAGGGGGGGTGATGGTAATGGAAAATATAAGCGAAAGTGTGTCTGTCTGTCTGTCGTCTGTGTGTGTGTGTGTGTGGTGTGTTGTGTCTGGTAAGGTTCCGCCCCCGTGGCGCAATCACTCATATGAAACATTTTGGAACCGGTGACCAGGGGAAGGTTTTAAGCCCAATATGAGATGATCCGATCCACTTTTTTTTTTTTTGGACAGCTATAGCGATAATTGTGAAAAAAAAGTGGGTTGCGAGAATTGAGGAAACCTTGATGTAGGGTGATGGGTAATGGGTGAGTGAATGGGTGGGGTGATGGGTAATGGGTGTGGGGTGATGGGTGAGTGAATGGGTGGGGGGTGATGGGTTGGGGGTGTGGGGATGGGTGATGGGTGAGGGAATAGGTGGGGGGTGATGGGTAATGGGTGAGTGAATGGTGAGTGTTGTGAATGAGTAATGGGTGAGTGAATGGGTGGGGGTGATGGGTAATGGGTGAGTGAATGGGTGGGGGGTGATGGGTAATGGGTGAGTGAAGGGTGGGGGTAATACATACATTCTACATCCATGATTTCAGGAAAAGTTAGAAGGGGCTATCTGGAGAGTCCGTTTTTGGGGGCCGAAGGCCACCAAACACAGGTGGGGGGCCCTTTTGGCCCCACCCCCAATAGCCCTCCGCAGGAGCTAGCCAAAAAGTCCCCCCGGGAGGGCGGCTTTGCGGTAGTATATATATATTATATTTTATATATATATTATATATTTTTATATATATATTTATATATTATTAAATTTATATATAAATTAAATTTTTTATATATATAATTATATATATATATATATATATATATAAAATATATATATATATATATATATATATATATATATTTTATTATTAATTTTTTTTTTTTCCTTTTTTTTTTTTTTTCCTGTTATTTTCTTTTCTTTCCTTTTTTCCGTTTTTCTAACTAATTTTTTTATGAAATCGAATCACAACTGTTGCCAGGCAACCAATGATGAAATATTCGGGCGGAGGTATGCGCTCTACTGAGTGCCCCCCCCCCCCCCCCCCTAGTACTATATTTTTTGCTCTTTAATAGCTTACCCAAATGTCCTCATAAAATTTACTTTTTTTCCCTTCCACATAAGAACAAAGTAAAGCTCTACATCCGAGATGAAAATAGGGGGGGCACTCAGTAGAGCGCATACCTCCGCCCGAATATTTCATCAATCGGTTGCCATGGCAACATATGTGTTCGATTTCATCCCAAAAATTTTAAACAGTTCTTCCTTATACCAAATAGACTTGGTATTTCCACGTTTGGTCCAAATCTATTCGTAACTTTTCGAAAAATACTGTACACTAAAAAAAAAACAAAAATAAACAAATAAACAAACAGACAGATCGGGGTGAAACATAACCTCCTCCAACTTCGTTGGCGGAGGTAACAAAGGCGCGCGGAAGAAGCAGTCCGTTCTTTTGTGGCAGACAATAGGTATTCAAATCATGTATGTTGCAGACGTTTGAGTTTTTGTCAGGATGCCATTTTATGCAAAGACTGAGAATGAGGAAAGGAAAGATATTTTTTTTTTCGTGTGTGTGTGTGTGTGTGTGTGGTGTGTTTTTGGTGTGTGTGTGTGGGGTTTTGGCGCGCCCCTGGCGTGTATGCGTGCGTACGTGCGTACGTGCGCGCTTTGAAAGGAGAGGTAGAGAAGATGTTTATTGCCGAGACAGTTAAAACGGAGTGGCGACGGAGACAAACGATGGACAAGACAAACAAAGGACAACAAACACAAACAGGTCGCCATGGTTGTGATGGAACGAGGGGCACCTGCTGTGCCCTAATCTTTGTGGACAGTTTTCAATTTTCCCTTCCTTTCTCTCTCACCAAAACTATCTGATAAAATCTTTTGTTGTTCGGAAAAAAATACTGCACCAGAGACACATGTCGTAAAACTTCGTTGTATGTAAGTAAAATAGTGAGGTTCATTTCCCTGTGGTTTCTAACAAATTGCGGCGTCAACTTCAGAGTCGAGGAAGCAAGGAAGCGAAAGAAACATCCACAAGCAGATGGTGTGTTACCCCAACTTTACGTTGAAAGCTTTTTAAGATTGAAAAAAGTGATATTATTGTTTTGCCGTTGTAAATATAAACACTAGAATGAATGTAGTAGGAAACAGAAACAAGGAACGAATAGAGAGTGTTTGGGAAGATCTTTTAAATGAAATGAATAACACGACGGCGACTTATGATAGTGATGATGAGTAGCCTATCGTTTGCAAGGGCTGATGGTGTGGTGATGACATAGGCAGCTGCTTTGGATAGTCGGTAACGTATACTAAAGCTTGTGAGTGGGTGAGTCCTCCTCCTCCCCCAAATTCCCTTATGATGTATCGTAGCGTTTCCCTCTCGTCTCTGTTTTAGGTCATGGAGATCAGCATACTTTCAGGTCACGAGTCCAGAATGTAAATATAGTTTGTTGACGTGCCTGGCAAGAGCTCCTTCACATATAAGATTTTGTTTCCTACTTAAAAGGAAGAATATCTATTTCGATCAATTTCAGACAAACGTTTAATCCTTTCACTTGCGAAGGTCTAGGATTACTCACGTAAGTTGAGATGTGGCTTCACTACTCTCGCCTTCTGTCCTCCTCTCCCCCCCTCCTCCTCCCTCCTCCCCCTCTCCCTCCCCTCCCTTCCCCCCTCCTCCTCCCATTCCTCCTCCTCCTGAATAGTCAAAACATGGAAAAATTAATTTAAACCCTTGACAAATGTCATGTACTACATATCGGTAATAACAAACCCTCATAAAAGTTACGTGATGAACGATTTCCAACTAACAAGTGTTGATAAAAAAAAAGATTTAGGCGTTATAATCTCGAAAGATCTCAAACCGAATAACCAAATTATAGAGGTAGTAAAAACTGCAAATAAATTGGTTGGCTTTATTGGACGAACTTTCAGTTTCAAATCTGAAAAAGTTATACTCACTTTTTTTAACTCGCTTTCGCCCCCATCTAGAATACTGTGTGCAGTTCTGGTCACCTATTATAAAAAGGGGACATAGTTTAAACTAGAAAAAATTACAGCGCAGAGTAACTAAAATGATACCAGATTGCGAAATAAATCGTACGAAAACGACTCAGAGAACTTAACTTATTCCCACTAACAAAACGAAGGATAAGAGGTGACCTCATCGAAGTCTTTAAAATCTTCAATGGATTTACGAACGTAGTCCCAAATCTTTTCACGCTAGACGGTCAAGCCAAACTAGAAACAACGGATTTAAAATAAACAGGAAACGGTTTGTAACGAACGAAGCAAAGTACTTCTTCACAAACCGTGTTGTAAACGTATGGAATGGGCTGCCCCAGACGTAGTAAACTCAAATACAATAGAATCATTAAAAATCGCCTCGATAAATATTTCATGCAAAATCCCCGGTTGTCATGTTTATCTCGGAATAATAATTTATCTCGCGGGCCTCTGAAACTTACTCTCATTGGTAAAATGATTGCGAGTGCGTCTACACAACCCCTCCCACACGTCTCAGACAGCCCCGAGTAAACGGTCACTACTACAACTTTTGACCTGGCTGTGGTTCAGTAAGGGCCCTGTCAGTTAGTGACCACCATCGGGATTTATATACCAGGGATCACTGCTGCAGGGGGCATTGAAGTGCACGGCGTCCTACTTGGAAAGTGCACTACCGCAGTGGATTGAAACGGAGCTGGGGCATGATTGACTGCTGCTCCCAAGGAAGCGCCAGGCAAGGCTGCCGCACCACCCCTGAACTTCCACACTGAGCCTACACCAACACTACATTAGACCTCATAACACACACAGATAGCCCCCAGTTAACGGTTACCACTACTACTCTCGACCTGTGACGGGCTGTGGTTCAGTTAGGGTCCTGACAGTTAGTGACCACCATCGGGATTTAAGGTACAGGGGTCACTGCTGCAGGAGGCATGAAGTGTACGGCGTCCTACATGGAAAGTACACAATCCGCAGTGGATTGAACGGAGCTGGGGCCTGATTGACTGCTGCCTCCCAAGAAAGCGCCAGGCAAGGCTGCCGCACCACCCTTGAACCTCCACACTGTGTTCACACCATTACAAAACACACATAACATGACATATCTATCAAGCACTAAACCTACCCCCACAAACTAGTAGTAGTTAGCCATAGATTACAGCTTTCAACTTTCCTCACAAATTCCATGCAGTTTTTCTATATTGCATGGTATCACTTCTTTTCCGGCCAGCTTCGGCTGGAGGGATGGGTGGGTGGGGAGGAGCCTTCTACTTCCTATCCTTTCTCTCTTATTATCTAGTTAGTGTAGTGTAGTTAAAGCAAACAGTCTTGTAAGGACTATCGGTCTGTTGCTGTTTGTGTTTCCTTTGTATTCCTTGTATTCCTCCTCCCATTCCTCCTCCTCCTCCCCCTCCTCCTCCTCCTCCTCCCATTCTTCCTTCTCCTTCCTTTTATTTGCTCTTCTCTTCGCCTTGTCCTTTTTACCTCCGCCAACGAAGTTGGAGGGCGGTTATATTTTCACCCCGATCTGTCTGTTTATTTGTTTGTTTGTTAGTGTACAGGTTTTCTCAAAAAGTTACGAATAGATGTAGACCAAATTTGGTATACCTAGTTTATTTGGTATAAGAAAGAACTGATTAAATTTTGGATAAAAATCGAATCACAACTGTTGCCATGGCAACCAATTGAAAATCCGATTTTCCTACCCTTTTAAAACATGGTGAATGAAATATTCGGGCGGAGGTATGCGCTTACTGAGTGCCCCTTTAGTTACCTCCGCCAACGAAGTTGGAGGGGTTATGTTTCACTCAGATCTGTCTGTGTCTGTCTGTTGTTTGTTTGTGTGTTTGTTTGTTAGTGTACAGGATTTCTCGAAAATTTACGAATATATTTGGACCAAATTTGGTATACCAAGTCTATTTGGTATAAGGAAGCATGATTTATTTAGTTTAAATTATGACAACTTTTGGGCAGGCAACCAATGATGAAATATTCGGCGAGGTATGCGCTCATACTGAGTATATCTATATTATATTTATACTGAATATATTTTATATATATATATATATATAATATATATATATATATATATATATATATATATATAATATATAATATTTATATATTATAAAAATATTATATTTTATTTATATATTATATAATATTTTTTTTTTTTTTTTTTTTTTTTTTACTTTTTTTTTATGAAATCGAATCACAACTGTTCCCATGGCAACTAATTAATAAAATATTCGGGGGGGAGGTATACGCTCTACTGAGTCGATGCTCTTCTCATCTGTGGGTTGGGTTGCCCCGGGGTCATCATTGAATTAAGGACGTTGCGTGCGTTTGTGAAATGTTGAGACGATGAGAGGAGGGAGAGGAAGAGGAAAGGGGATAGGAACACACGCACGCACGCACGCACGCACGCACGCACGCACGCATCTTGACTCCGAACAGACAACACAAAGATGAAGCAAGCGAGGGTTCACCGGGGAAGGGGTGGTGCATCTCACTCGCAGGCTGTCCAGGTCGTGAGTTCAGGCTTATTGCTTTCATTAACTCCTCCAGCCCACGCACTCATATCGCAAGGCCGAGGACAAGTTGTAGTTCTATAAGAGTAAGGCCCGCCGGGTAGTTGCCTCTCCATCACGGAATAATCAGTCATTACCTAAGATGAAACTGCTGATTGTCATCACGAGAAAATCTGAAGCGAAGGCTTTAGAGGGTGTTAATGATGTGATTTTTTGCTTCACTCGCTAACGTGAAGAGAAAAATAACTGGGATTAAGGAAAATAATAAGAGTGAAGAGTTGAAGGGAGGGAACCCATTAGATGTCATGAGGGATTCACGTAATGAGGAAATAATATTGTTGTACTGGGAGTTGGTCTTCATGCATATGGTGTCAACTCCTTGTTCTTTTTTCATAGCTAAAATTATGTAACTTTTTTTTTATTTCTTAAACTTTTACTGCAATTTTATCACGTCTCCTTTATGTCTCTCCTGCCCTTGACCTCGCAGTAATTTTTTCTTACTTGCATTACTCCCCTCCCTCTTGCCTTGATGCCTTGCTCGTTTCTTTCTTGCCTCGGCTCGCTCTTCATTATCCTCGAAGCAGCTTTTATTACCGTGAAAATATCAACGGTGTTGTTTTCTAATTTAAAAATGGTTGTGTTGCTTCTAGATAGAGGTAGTTACAAATGACATGTGATTAGAGAGAGAGAGAGAGAGAGAGAGAGAGCGAGAGAGAGAGAGAGAGAGAGGAGAGAGAGAGAGGAGAGAGGAGGAGAGAGAGAGAGAGAGAGAGAGATTGATCATTGCTGTCACAAACCATCAACTTTTACCTTTATTTCGCCTTTACGTTGTAAATGTCAAGTCAAGTATACTGTCCCAATGCACTGGTTGGATACACACTGGAAAAGGAACTCATCGTCT
This sequence comes from Chionoecetes opilio, assembly GCA_016584305.1. Lineage (NCBI taxonomy): Eukaryota > Metazoa > Arthropoda > Malacostraca > Decapoda > Majidae > Chionoecetes > Chionoecetes opilio. The sequence continues at coordinate 8,302 of JACEEZ010006848.1, forward strand.
TCCTCTTAGTAAGACTTCTCTAGCTTCTTGATTGCGTGTCATCGTGTTCCAGAAGATGAAGATGAGAAGGAAGAAGAGGAGGAGCAGGAGGAGGTAGTGACAGTTGCCTTAAAGATGGTGGCGGAGGTGGTGGCAGTGGCGGCAGAGGGATAAGGAAATATGAAGGAAAAATACGATCCAACCGAAACCAATATACATCTATTGGAAAAACCCCCAACAGAAACAGGAGATAAAAACATAAACAGTAGGTATAAAAGTAGAAAGAAAAAACAAACAGGATAAAAGGAGGTGAGACAATGAACAAATGGGGAAAAAAGAAGAAGAAATAGGGTGTATTAGAAGAGGAAACTGTATTATATAGGAAGAGGAAACAGGAATAAGAAGAAGGAAGAAAACGGAAAAAAATTTGCTGGAATCAAGATATATTATAAAACAGGATTAAAAATAAAATATGATGGAATAGGAAAATAAACAATAAATATATATGAAGAAATAGAAACACGAATAGGAGGAAGAATGAGGAAAACAAAAAAATAACTGGAATCAAGATATATAAATAGGGAAGAGTCATAAGAACATAAGAAAATAAGGAAGCTACAAGAGGCCGCGAGGCCTACACGTGGTAGTTCCTGTCACCTAACACTACCTACATCCACCTTTCATCCCCAATCCATGAACCTATCCGGCCCCTCTTTAAGCTCCCTAATGACTCCGCACTAACTACCTGTCTACTGAGTCCATTCCATTCATTCACCACCCTATTTGGAACCAGTTTTTCCCTGTTTCATTTCTAAATCTACGCCCTTCCCAGCTTGAATCCATTACTTCTTGTTCTACCCTGGTAAAAGCCGTAAGAACTTTTCCTACCCTCCCTTTATTAAATCCCTTTATCCACTTAAAAACTTCTATCAGATCGTCCCCTACTCTGCGTCTCTCGAGTGAGTGTAACTTTAATAACTTCAATCTCTTCTCATAACTAAAGTTACGCATCCCGTGTATAATTTGGTCATCCTTCTCTGCACTGTTTCTAACAAGGCTATATCCATCCTGTAATATGGAGACCAAAACTGAACCGCATAGTCTAGGTGAGGCCTGACTAGAGCCAGATAAAGCTTTAGAATAACTTCCGCACTTCTACTTTTAACACTTCTGGTAATGAATCCTAACACTCTATTAGCTCTATTCTAGCCTCAATATATGTTTCCTAGGTCGGAGGTCAGGGCAGACCCTCACTCCAAGATCTTTTCACCTTCTGATCTTTTCAGCGATACATTGCTTATTGGTGTATCTATTACCAGGGTTTTTTCTACCAACATTCATAACGCTGCACTTAACAATATTAAATTCCATCTGCCATCTGACTGCCCACTCGTTAAGTTATCTAAGTCTCCCTGCAATATGTTTACATCAGACTGTGATCCAATAATCCTACCTACCTTAGTATCATCAATAAACTTGCTGATATCACTGCTAATCCAATATCCAAGTCGTTTATGTAAATCAAAAATAGTATTGGACCCAAAAACAGGCCCTTGTGGAAACTCCACTTGTCACCAGTCCCCATTCAGATTTAGAACCATTAATTGTAACCCTTTGCTGCCTATTACTTATCCAAGCTCTGATCCAACGAAGAACCTTCCCATCTATTCCATGAGCCTTAACCTTATCTAAGAGTCTCTCGTGTGGTACTTTGTCAAATGCCTTACTAAAGTCCAGATATATTATATCATAATCCTTAATATTATCTGCCGTCTCATAAACTTTCCTATAAAATTGGTCTTGGCGTGCGTTGTGGACAACAGGAGGCAAGACAGTGTTAAAAGACCGAGTAGTGTGCGTTTTAATAAGACAGAGGGCGGATCTTACGAAGCAGACAGTTTGCGGTCTCGTGGAAGTGAAAGAAAAATACCAAAACACAACACTATGAGAGGATGTTAATAGAACCACATCCACTCATCTGCTCCTCGTGTGGGAAATGGCGGGAGGATGTAGGAGGATGAGCCTGGATGCTTTATGAAGACGTAACTACCTCTGCGTGAGATTGATTAAGACGTGTAATTGTTTAGCCCCATACCTTGCGTTGCGTCTTCACGGATGCGTCTGCCTCGGGGTATTAATTCAGGATTCCAGACTCGCGGGTTCGGGTGCCTCGTATTGCAGGTCTTCTTGTGTTGGTTCGTACTTTTCCCTCCAGACTTTGGCTTCCTTCCTCTTCGCGTTCTTCCTGCTTGAGCAATGCGGACGATTTCAGAGTCGCATCTTATCCTCGAAAGAAATGTTATTTACTCCTGTCGTTTGCCTCTGCCTGCTATTATCACTGCGCTGTTCATTATATTTGTATATACGAGGGTTTAATGTTGCAGAAGATTATTTATACCAACTGCACTCAGATAATGTTTAATTTGTAATTTCAGGTGTAATTACTGGTAAAACTATAACAGAAACATATTACATAATACTCTAGGAACCAGAGGTTATTGCTTTGCTGGGTAATGTAAGAATGATCGTAAATTATTTGTTTAATTGGTTTTTGTCAAAGGAAATTAAGAGCATTATCGTGCAAATAACTTACATAGACGTTTCAGCTGCATTAAGAGAGCTGGTGATTTTTGTTTTGGTGGGGTGTGCGGTGTATTATGTGGGGTTGTGGGTTTTGGGTGTGGGTGTGTGTGGGTGTGGTGTGTGGGGCGTGCGTGCTTTGGGGTTTTTTCTGTTGCTGCAGTTGTTTTAACACTTGTAGTTTATAGCAAAGCTAAACCAACCTTATATCGGAAATTCTACCCTAGGCAGTTAAAAAACTCATGGACTCCCTTTGTTCATTTTACCGGGATCTACCACACCCCCTTGTACATCCGTATTCAGTATTATTTTCCGGAACACAAATTTTTCTTTAAGATCTTATAAATTGGTCTTCTTTTAATTTTAAACCTGCGTTCTTTTTTCCCCCCTCCTCAGCACCAGAAGGTTTTAAATTGAGCAGTTGAGTTGTGTCCTTTGTGGTGTGTCTCTGGTTGTGGTTTTGTGTGTGGGGTGTGCGGTGCGTGTGCGGTTGGGCTTTTGTGCGTGCGCGTGTGCGGTGGTGCGTGCGTGCGGCGTGTTTTCTTTTAGTTGTTTTCATCATTTGTTTTTTACGGGGCCAGAGCAATGCTCGTGGGCCCCCGTCTCCATATCAATTTTTAAACATTCACCCTTTAGTGCTTGTGTTGGCCGAAGCCAGCACCCCGGAGAGCAGGTGTGGGGGGGGGGAGGGGGGGATGCTGTATACTTGATAACAAGTCAATCAGCGGTGGTGTGGGGCAGAATTGTTCAAGAGACGGGAGTAGGCAGTCGACACCTGCGCCATGGGAAAAACTCCCGGAGAGGTACTTAGGAGTTTAGGGGGTGCTGAGACTTATCATTTAAATCTTCCCTGTCCTCTCTTTCCATATCCCCAGTGTTCAGATACAAAGAGAGTACTGAGCCCGCCTCTAAAGACAATTCCTTTAACTCCCTTACCCTACGCACTTATACCCTACACTACTTACTCAAAAATTTCAAAATGGCGTTCACACACCCTACCTCGGATCCCCTTACTGGGGAGGGGACCTAAATATCCCCCGGTTTGGGCGATTCAATGGTGCCATCGGGTGTTTGAATTCTTTAGCCTTCTCCCTTCAACTTTGCAACATTCGCGGCCATAGATCTAACTTTTTCTCTGTTGAAAATCATCTTCCTCCTCTAAACCCCATTTCTTTTCCTCACCCCAAAAACCCCGTTGCTGTGAGCACTGACAGCCCACCTTTTTTTGCTCCTCTTATTTTCTTTGCTCATTTTTAATAGATTGTAGACATTTAAAGTGGGGGTGCCAACAAAAGAAAATATTTCTTTTTTTCATTGTAAAAACTTTTCAACTGCGGGTGTATTTTAAGACCTTTTTTTGTTTTGGGTTTTGTTTCATTTAAAATAGTAGATAGTTTTCTCGCATGTTTTTTTGAAAAAGGGACTATTAATCGTAGAATAAGCATTTTTGAAATATTACTGCGCGCCACTATTCCCATTTTTATAGATGAAAAGCCCGAAAAAATACAACTTTCCCACACAGAAAGAACTTTTTTGAGTTATACATATAAATGCAAAAGACGAATAGCAGCAAAATAATAAGAAAATTAATGTTTATCACAGTGTGTTGATGCCTGAGGTACGAACTTTTAGATACCACACGTGGGTTTTAAACCCCAACACCCCCTCCCCCCTTGTAAGCCCCCCGGGATCGTACGTCTAGCAGCGTATCTTCTGTACATTTTCGGGGGGATTACTATATACATTGCATGCCATTGGAGCCGTAACTTTCTTTCAATCATACTTCACTTGAAAAACAATACTGATGTACCCAATTTTTTATACGTTTTAACAATCATGTTGTATAAGACAAAATATGTACTAAAGATAATTAATAACGAAGGTTTGATTTAAATGGAGATTGAAATGTAGGGGGTATGTATGTGAGTAATTATGATTTTTGAAAGAACTTCATTACTGAGAGGGGCCTTATGTGGAGTAAACGAATAAAAATATTTGCGAAAAGTGAATAGTCACCCATGTTGCCCGCACGAGGAAAACGGAAAAAAGTAAATTATATCAGTACATGGGACCTCTGGCCTCTGCGTCTATTCCCCTATCCAAAGCTGGCTGTTGCGTATATGTGCGCAATGACATCACTTATCTCGTGCCACGGCCTTGAATCTTCCGAATTTTCTACCATCTGGCTTCGACTTCAATGTCACTCTCTTACTAAATTTATCTGTGTTGTATATCTCTCACCTAACTCCTCTGACTATGTAAAATTCTTCGACTATTTAACATCAAAAGTGGAGCACATCTCATATCATTTCCTTTAGCAGAAATTTCCATTCTTGGGGACTACAAGGTTCACCACCAGCTTTGGCTATCATCTTCTTCACTGACCAACCTGGTGAACAAGCCTACAACTTTTCTATCCTCCAAGACCTAGAGCAGCTGGTGCAGCACCCTACCCGTATTCCTGACCGCCTTGGAGACACGCCCAACATCTTGATCTTTCCTAACTACTAACCCTACTGCTTACTCTGTGAAAACTATTCTCTCCGTTGGGTTCCTCCGATCACAATTTATTTCTGTAACCTGTCCTATCGCTCCGGTGCCGCCTCGGGATCCACCTAAGCGGAGGTGCTTCTGGCACTTCAACTCAGCTAAGTGGGAAGACCTAAGGCAGTACTACTCTGATTTTCAATGGAATGATACTGCTTCCATGTCAAAGACCCATCTCTTTGTGCAGAGCGCATAACTGAGGTCATATTCTCTGGCATGGAGGCGTACATTCCACACACTTTCTCTAATCCTAAAGCCCGTCAACCTTGGTTTAACTCTGCTTGTTCTCATGCTGTCCGAGGTAGAGAGGTGGCTCACAAACGGTACCGTAAGCATCCATCTCCTGAAACTCATGCCCTTTATATTTCTGCCCGTAATCATGCCAAATCTTTACTTCAACTTACCAAAAACTCTTTCATTCATAGAAAATGTCATAATCTTTCTGAATCAAATTCCTCTCGTGACTTCTGGCATCTAGTAAATAACATCTCTAACAATTTTTCTTCTTCATCTTTCCCTCCTATGCTTCACCCAGATGGCTCCACAGCTGTCTCATCTATTTCTAAAGCTGAACTCTTCGCTCAAACCTTTGCTAAAAATTCCACTCTGGTTGATGAAGGGCTTGTTCCTCCTTCTCCTCCACCTCTGACTATATTATGCCTGTCATTAAGATCCTCGTAATGATGTTTCTTTGCCCTTTCTGGCCTAGATCCTCGGAAGACTTACGGTCCTGACGGAGTCCCTCCTATTGTTCTCAAAAACTGTGCTTCTGTGCTTGCACCCTGCCTGGTCAAACTTTTCCGTCTTTGTCTATCTACTTCCACCTTTCCTTCTTGGTGGAAGTTTGCTCACATCCAACCTGTTCCTAAGAAGGGTGACCGTTCTAATCCTTCAAACTACCGTCCTATAGCATTGACTTCCTGCCTTTCTAAAGTTTTTGAATCTATACTTAATAAGACAGATTCTTAAGCATCTATCTGCTCACAATCTTCTATCTGATCGTCAGTACGGTTCCCGTAAAGGGCGATCTACTGGCGATCTTCTAGTTTTCCTAACTGAATCTTGTTCATCCTCCTTTAGGGGTTTCGGTGAAACTTTTGCTGTTGCCCTTCGACATATCAAAAGCTTTTGATAGAGTCTGGCACAAAATCTATAATTTCCAAACTACCCTCATTAGGTTTCTATCCTTCTCTCTGTACCTTCATCTTAAGTTTCCTTTCAAACCGTTCTATTGCAGCTACTGTAGAAGGACATTGTTCTTCTCCTAAATCTATCAATAGTGGTGTTCCCCAGGGTCTGTCCTATCACCCATCTCTTTCTATATCATTAATGATCTTCTAAGTCTAACTCAAAGCCCTATCCACTCCTACGTTTGATGATCTACCCTGCATTTTTCAACGTCGTTTATTAGACGTCAACTCAACAGGAACTAAGTGATTCACGGAGAGATGCCACCGAGCGCCTAACTTTTGATCTTGCTATAATTTCTGATTGGGGCAGAGCAAAACTTTTTTTGTTCAAAGCCTCAAAAACCAATCTCTTCACCTATCTACTCGACAAAAACCTACCAGATAACTATCCCCTCATCTTCAATGACACTCAACTGTCTCCTTCTTCTACAATGAACATTCTAGGACTATCCTTTACTAAAAATCTGAACTGGAAATCTACATCTCATCTCTTGCTAAAACAGCTTCTAAGAAGTTAGGTGTGCTGTGGCGTCTGCGTCCTTTTTTTTTCTCCCTCCCAATTGCTTGCTCTCTACAGGGGCCTTATCCGCCCATGTATGGAGTATGTCTCACATGTTTGGGAGGATCCACTCATACAGCTCTCCTAAACAGGGTTGAGTCAAAAGCTTTTCGTCTCATCAACTCCCTTCCTCTGACTGACTGTCTTCAATCTTTAAAATCACCGCCGCAATGTTGCTTCTCTTGCTCTCTTCTACCGTTATTTTCATGCTCACTGCTCTTCTGAACTTGCTAACTGCATGCCTCCCCCCCTCCCGCGGCCTTGCTGCACAAGAACTTTCTACTCATTCTCATCCCTATTCTGTCCATCTTCCTAATGCAAGAGTTAATCAGTATCTTTATTCTTTCATCCTTTTCACTGGTAAAACTCTGGAACTCTCTTCCGTTTCATATTTTTCACTTTCCTATGACTTAAATCTTTTCAAATGGAGAATAACAAGACACCTCCCGAACTAGATTGGCTCACCCCTCTTTTTTATATTATTCTCTTACTGTCTTCTTTATAGGGACTGGAAACTAAGCGGGCTTTGTGTTACCCATTTTTGTTGTGCCCTTAGGCAGTCCTTTTTGATGTAAAAAAAAAAAAAAAAAAAAAAAAAAAAGTAGCTTTACCTTGAGGACAATCCCCAACAATCTTGCACCTGGATAGATAGATAGATAGATTGATAGATAAATAAATAAAGATAGATAAATAGATTGATTGCCGGATAAATGCATGATAGGAATCTCGCGGCGCCCTAAACATAGTGCCGCACAATGTTCGTGAGTGTTTTAGTGGCAGTAGAAAGTTGATTATGAGGATCCTGACGCAAAGTTTACCTGAATTATAATGCTTTGGAGGCTTGCTCTGTATTTACCACCACTTCTTTGTTTATCTGTATATGTAGGCTTATTTGTCTGTCTCTTTTCTTTGATGATTGGAAGAGTGTTGGCTCAGGTCACTCTGATGGCGGAAAGAGTGTTGGCTTAGGTCACTCTGATGAATGGGAGGGGGTGGGACAGACAATTTTGAAGTGTAGCGGTGGACAACTCTACTGTGGTGCAAGCATTTTGAGGTGTGCCGGCCTCGCGTGTTCGTCACTCCGCTAACAAGTTATTGAGGGCGACGTAGCACTCTAGCACTTTGTTCCTGGCGGCCTTGATGTGTAGCCATCGTCGTGCTGCATCCACGAGGATGAGGACAGAGAGCCTGCCTCCCAAGTGGTGGTGGAGGTAACGCTTCTCACCTCTGTCTGCAGCCGCTCCATGAATGAAGCGTCGAGGCACCAGGAGGTTTCGCCGCACCAGGCAGTTGGCCTCCTCGTCCTCCCCTGCGACGGCTGTGATGTATGACTACCAAGGACTTTGGTCCCTCACGGGGTCGTTTAGCTCCTGCAAGGGGAGGACCTGCTCTCCAGCATCCTCCAGCACGTCCTCCACCTCAATGTGCTTGACCTCCTGCGAGGCTGCCGTGTCCTGCAGGGGAGGCTCGTCCTGCTGTCCACGACCCCGGGCCTGGCAGCCACGTCGTCCTCCGTCACGCCTGCTGCGGGCAAGGGCAATTAACTCGCTTCCCTTCTCGTGGGGGCGGTGGTGGTGCGCCTGGGTCTGCCGTGCCCAGGACCGGTATTACCAAAACTTAATCATAGTTATGACAGAAATGTATCATTACTCTTGAATATCATAATTTTTTATCATACGCCATTTATCATAATTTTGGAATCTAGCACAACCATCTATCATAGTCGCCTGCTAAATATAGCGTCATTTTTTCTTTAAAATGGTTATATAATCAGTAAATTCATCTTTTGACCACGTTTTATGGATTGATACTTTTTCCCTTATGTTTATAACATGTTTAGGGCAGTGACACAGAGAGTAATGTAGTAACTCATACCCGAAAACAAGGCATATAGATGTACCGTTGAGCAGTATCTGTGTAAACACGGGACAGAGTTGCCAGATGGCGATGTTTTCGATCTAAAAGCTGTTTGTACAAAGTTGGTGAGGAACAATATGCCCTCACACGGTCTACTCGGTATTTCCTAATCAGCTGTGCATCACTCAGCTCACTCAACACATTCCTATGTGGGCGAATATTCCTTCACTGAGGCTGTATTGTGTCTCGGCCCTGTTGACAGCAGGAAAGTTATCATAGTCGCGGGGCCTTTATCATAGTCACGCTAGAACCGGTGAACCCACTCTTAGCCTCCCGCGCGGTTTGTGATAGTCCCCCGCAATTTATGATATTCGCCAGCCAGTTTGTGACTAAAATGTGCCATTTTGTCCAGCTATGATATACGTTCTTAACTATGATCGCTTTGGTAATACCGGCCCAGGAGCACACCGCCACCAGGACCACAAACAACCACCAACGCTGCACACACGGTCAACACGAACCAGAACACAAACGTCTTGTGTTCCTGCTCGGCCTTCTGGACCTGCCTCCCAGGCAGGCCAGACTTTCCTTGCTGCCCACCACCATGGGCAGCACCACCTCCCAGCTGTCACCCAGGGTGAAGCCGCACTCCGCCTGGGGGTCCCTTGGGAAGGCCAGCCACGAGGCGGCGACCAGGTGTCCCCGCACCTTCCTCAGCAGGGTCGTGTGGGGCCCTGCAACCCCCCAGGCTCTCATCACCTGACGCAGCTTATCGGCCTCCAGCACCAAGCCCCTCAGGACGATGGTGATACCCACCCCATCACCAACACCACCACCAGGCGGAAGCATCGCATACTATCTTAGTGTCTATATACAATATATATCACCGAACATAGATAGTATCACCTAACAATATGTACGTATATGCATGTAACATGACCATCAATAAGATCAATGAAATACTATTACCTCATATATTGATATTTTATGTTGACGCTCAGTGACCAGCGTCACCATAACACAAGTGTGACATGTTTTCTGCTCAGACACTAAAACCATCAGCCATTAACTGGTGAATCATGGACTTTTATGTGTTGTTGTTTTTCGCTGCCTTCCCAGTACAGCTTGCATGTCAGCCTGGTGTTGGGTGTTGTGCTTCTCTGGCTCACACCTGACACAGTGTTGTTCATGGCGTGCTGGCGAACACCCTCGTCACCACCACCACCTTACTGCTTGCTTGCCTTTGAGCTTCGTTGTTTCAGGAACAGATTCGCGCCACACTACTAAGGTTTAGAGTATTACACGTGCAGATTTACATAGGAAAAACAGATAACAGGAGACTCGTCGCTCTTTAACGAAGGTATCTGCTGACACCACGCACAACCACATACTAGTAAATTACATGTAGGAGAACAGGATAACATAGTAAGAAGAACAGTGACTGTCTTCTGCTGCAGCAATAGGATGAGTGGAAAAAACAAAAAGGGTATGGACCATGAACGGAAGCGTAAGAAAATTGAGAATATGTGTGCCAACGTTTTTGTTGAGCGCTTTTTTTCATGTGTCAAATGCAACAGCAAAAATTTCACTGAAATTACTAAGAGAGTGTGACAAAAATTTGTAAGCAGCCAGATTACATGTGACCGCCTTTTACGTAAGTTCAGAAATAGTATTATGAATATGATAAATATTTGAGAATCCTGTTGAGAAAAGACTGAAAAGATTCACAGCGGATGAAAACAAAAGACCAGCGCTATTAAAGGATTAGAACAGCCATCTCTCTTTTGAACAGGCTAATTGTCTGCTTAGTTCCGATAAAAAAAAAAATAGCAGCTACTGGAGGAAAAATTTTAGCCGGGGAGATTGTAGGAACGGAAGTATAATTTCTGAGCATTATTATGGAAGGGATGGTCGCGGATCAAGTTGACGTAAGAATTTTTTTTTAGTGTGATAAATGGGATCTCTGCGGATCGAGTTGAAAGGCTCGAGGGGACATAAGAAACCTCAGATGGAAGATTTAATACGTCATGATTACTGGTATGTCCAAAGGAATTGTAAGCGTGAGGGAAAAACCCAGATTCGTTCAAGATTTAATGGAAATTTGATTTGATTTGCTTTTAGAAAGGTGCAGCATAATAATTTAGAGATACGAGTATGATAGCAGTAGCACCAGTTTTTGCTAAGCAGGAAAAGTGAAGAGGTAAAAAAAAGAAAGTATTCAGTACATTTTTAGATGTCAGATATCACGAAAGAGTTGACACTTCATGTGACTGAAACCATATTTATAGAGTCGTAGACCAAAGTTTTCGCTATTTTGGACATACAAAATATATGTATTTCAAGAGGTATGATGGAGTTTGAATTTATGCCAAAAAAGGGGAATGTGCCAGGAAGTAAGATGGTCACGATACCCTCTTTGAGTCTCCTTTTTGCCTCTTAGTGTAGGCAAACATACTGAGTAAGATTGGATTGCAACTGAGATAGACGAAGTAGGAAGCAACATAATACCTAAGATACTTGGACTTCGGAGCGGAATATAATTATCATACAGTAAATGTTACAGAAAATAGTTTGCGTAGAGCGTGGGAAGGCATTGAAAGACCTTTTATGGTGGACAGCTCGCTTCTTACTGAACTACAAGATTACATTGCCCCTAAGAGTAACTATTTTTTTGGTGTATGAAATCATAACCTTACTTTGATGTTTAATAGTGGAATTGCTGCGTGTCCTTATTTGTTCATCATCATTTTTCTTCTCGTTCTCCTCTCTTTGTCCTCATTCTCTGTCTCCCCTCTCCTCCTCCTCCCTTTTCTTGGTCTGTTTTTCTTTCTTTTTTCTTTCTTCTTTGTCTTTCAATTTTTTTCTTTCTTTTACCTGAAGGAATTTTCTTTTAACTTTTAACATTTTACCTGCAGAATGGACGCCTGGAGGCTGCCAAGAAGCGACAGTCACACGCACATTCTCCCCTGCGACACGAGAGGCCTGGAAGAAAACGGACCCGGGTTGGGGGTGGAGACAGATCTGCTGCACTGTAAGAAGCAACGTAGCGGCGGTGTGGTAGTGGGTGAAGCGTCGCGGCCTCATAACCGGACGACGCTAACAAAGTGCCCTCTTTTCTGCTTCACTCGTGTCGTCCCAGTTCGCTGTTATGGCTCTGTGGAACGTGAGCGCGACACATCTTCCTGTCGTGACCCATACGGTGCCGGAAAAGCCCCTGGGAAGACACTGTGCCCGAGGAATGTTTAGAGGTCGGCCTGGGTGAAGGCAACGCCACGTGTTTCCCATACGGAGAAGGGAGCATCGAGTCTGAGCGTGACAGCAGCCTCCAAGAACAGACCTACGCCATCATTGTGCCGGTAAGCTTTTTTGTTGCTTTGCATTTTGATATATTGCTTTCTTTGTGCATTAGAGACTTCGAAAACTCCTCAGCTGCCAGTGACCGCATGATTATTGTCTAGGCCCCTAGAGTGTATGGCCAAGAGCCTCCGCAGCGATGTACGTACGTAAATAAAAATAAACACGCACGCACGCACGCACGGCACGCACGCACGCACCGCACGCACGCACGCACGCACGCACGCACGCACGCACGCACGCACGCACGCACGCACACACACACACACACACACACACACACACACACACACACATGATGCCAGGGTTTTATGTCTCTGACAACTGTGTGTTGTAATGGAATTTATTGAGATAATTTTTCCACTGACGAATAAATTCTCCTCGTCACAACTGAATTGGGATGAACTTAGTTTTAGTAGGGGGGTTGCTGCCACCAGTCCAAGCGGGTAGTCTATGGTCTACCCCTGAACACGATTTACTATATAAGGATTTTTGGTAGTCGTGGGGATTTTGTTAGTATACCGAGTGGAGTCTGAAACTCTTTTTGAGACGTGGGGAAATATTTCCATACCTGGGGTTTTTGCAAGAAACAAAAGAATCTATACTTTAAACTCATCTGGTTTATTTTTCACGAAAATTATTCCTGGTTTGAAAACTTAAGTACATGTATGTCTCTAATTTGGCGAAGGAAAGCTCTAAAGAGCATAACCTACCTCACTGGACTATATTCTTAGAACTACCATCTACATACACACAAGCTGAACACCATAGATATACATGGAAGATATAGGGGAGGGAAAACGTAGGAGTAATGAAAATGTTTGCGTTCACGCGACCATGTGACTGGATTTCTCACCAGGCTGAGACACTCGCCGAAACCTTGAAGGGAGCGGAGGAGAGACTCATATAATAACCCTTGTAAGGGCATGACAAAGCTACCTATGCGTTAATGAACATTAAACAACGGTATATATATAGATATATATACTATAACCAGGGGAAAGATGGAGGTTAGTTTCTGTATGTCTTACCTGAAGGGAGCGGAGGAGAGACTGATGGTCGCGTGGTTTAAAAAAGAGGGAAGGTTTGGAGGAGTAGCGGGAAAAAAGGAAATGTTTGGATACTTATGAGAGGCTTCCCCTGAAGGAATATAAGTCTTCGAACGCCTCTTATTAGCTAAGGAAGTAGGTATACGTATGAAATGAATGCCTATCACCCAATTCTTTTAATTTGATATAGAAAAATTTAATTCATGATTCTAATATTCGGGGAGGGTTTTACTTCACATAGGTCAAGCCTACGAACATGTGTTTAAGAGTGACGAGGTATTCGGAGTCGCAAAAGGAATTGGTCGACTTTTAATTCAGCGAATGACTCGACTAACCTATACATTATATGCGTAACACGACTCTATTTTGTCTGTTTTTAAGGACACTCAATCTTAGAGTGTTCTTCGATCTGTCAGGAGGATAAGGGGAGGATAAGAAGTTTTGATCTACAAGTTATTGGCGATCGCGAAATAAATTCTCGCACATTATGACTCGTGCTCTGGCGTGGTGGGGGGGGGGGGGAAGGAGAATGAGGGGAAGATAGAAAGAAAAGAGAGAGAGAAACTACGAAAGAAAGATAAATAAGGAGAAAAAATATTTTGAATGGCCCTTTATAAAATATCTGTTTTTATATATTGGATTTGGCGAAAAA
>JACEEZ010006848.1:22922-35823 GCA_016584305.1 Chionoecetes opilio
TGGGGCAGTAGGGAGGGTTGGGACCTTTAGTGAAAACCACAAGAGTACAAGAGATGCGAATGCTGGGACTGGTAGGGAAGGGACTTCAAGTTAGGCTCAGTAAGGAGAAAGAGTCAAGTGTTGGTGGTGAATGGGGATGACTCTGATGATGACAGGATTTGGATGGTGGGGGGGAAATAAAATAAAGAGAACGAAAGAGTACAAGTGTCTGGGTATTGGTTGGATGAAAAAGGCTGTGAGAAAACTAAACATGAGAGGATAGCTAGAGCCAACCAGTGGGTTGGAAGGCTAGGCAGTGTGGCAAGATGTCGGGCCAACAAGTATGAGTGGTGAGAGGACTAGGGAAGGGTGTGGCAGTCCCTAGCATTATGTATGGCCTGGAAACAATGGTGTGGTCTAGGAAGGAGTTGGACAGATTGGAAGTAACACAGAACAAAGCAGGCAGAATAACATTAGGAGCCAATAGGTATGTGGCAGTGGAAGCGATTAGAGGAGACATGGGATGGAGCACGTTCAGAGAGAGGATAGCAAAGGCAGGACTGAGGTACAGAGCTAGACTGCAACGAATGGATGACAGCAAATGGGTAAGAAGGGTTTTGGGACTGGAATATGTATGGGAAGTGGATGAAAGACTCAGTAAAAGTGGAAAGATGGACAGGTAAACTGGGAATGTTTGTGACAGGAGTGATGAGACATGGGAGTATGGCTGTATGCAAAAAGGAAATAATAGGAGAGTGGAAGAGAAAGGGAAAGAAGAATGGCTGAGGGGAATGAGTGAGAAATCAACACTGGAATGGTACAGGAAAAGGACCAGCCAGGGTATGAAAGGTTCTATGATGGTGGCTATGGAGGGGATTACTCTTCAGAGCCAGGACAAAGTCGCTGGAGGTAAATAGTCGTATGTACAGATGGAAGAATGGTGGCAGCAAGGTTGTGTGTGATGTGTGTGACAGGAGTGGATGAAACCGTGGAGCACTTGATGCTGGAATGTGAACGGTATGAGTATGCTAGAACAAAGATGTTGGAGGTAGTGGTAGGAGAGATCGAGTGGAAGAATGGCGAGAGATGAGAGACAGGAGAGTGGATATGGAGTACCTGCTGGGGTTGTGTGCTGAGTGGGGGAGTGACAGTCGTGTGATTGAGAGTGTAAAAAGAAATTCTTGGAGAGCACGTAGGAGAGAGCATGAGAGGCAGGGGGCCCCTCAGTGATGGGGGACCCCGTATGAATGTGATGCAGAGAGAGGAAGGAGGGGAAAAAGAAATCCCTAGTTTTGCTTCCCCCTTTTGCTTCTCTCCCAACAGATTAAGTATGTGGGAGAACGCCGGACCAAAGGCTTCACTGACAGCATCCGCTGGTGGCTCCCAAATCAAGATCAAGGTCAAGATCTCTCTCTCCCCCCAGCTAACACACTTACGTATTTTCTACGTAGTATAAGGGTAGCGGTTTTGTAACTTTTACGTAGCAAACATACGTATATAATACGAATTTGTGTGGACGCGTAGGTGCCTCCTAACTACTTATTTCGCTACGTAGCTGACAACCTTTCTACAACATTTTGGGAAATTTTTTGCACGTTTCATAAACGTTTGTACTGCCTTTTTAACACGTTCCATCACCTTTTCACAACCTATTTGCTACACCCACTACGTTTTGCTACGTTACTACTACCTTCAGCGAGCACATTGCCACAACCTTCCTGGTACGTACCATATTAGCCTACCTTTCTGCAACAGTTCTTGCTATACAGCTCCTTCGAGTTGGAAGATGTATAGTTGTGTAAATAATTATACAGCGAGTAATTTTGGCAAAGCGTGCACCAGCCCACCAGTAATAAAGACTCCTCACAAGTGCCGCCCTGTTTATGAGGTGATCATTATGTCTTGCTACAGTAGGTTAGCTTTTACTTATGATCCTCGTGTCAATGTGAAATATATACTCCTTCAGATATTTTTTCAATCCTACAAAAATAAAAATCTAAGTAATCCCAATATCCCATAATATCATGTATGCGACTTTTTTATTGATTATAGTTTTGAATATATTTTAAGTTTACCGTTTAAAAGTTTGAAATCATTACATTTGATTATATAATAAGCATAACAAATAATACAATTTGATTTACTAGAACTTATAATAGTATACCGTATTAATTAATATTTTCTCTAATATGAACCTAATAGAAAACGTTTCTACATAGATTATAATAAGAAACAGTACATGCATAATAACCTTAGGGCCCTGCCTGAAATATACTATTTACTTCAAATTAAATTTCTTCATCCAAGCAACCGTATTTTGAATGTAAACCATATGTATTTCCGTCACAAAATCGTAAATAAATAAAAAAAAATAAAGGTGCTATAAACGTGCTAAAAAGGTGATTTTGTCACGTGAATGTTCTACCGTAGATAACAGTGAAGTCGCCACCTGCAGTGAAGTCGCCAGGCGCCAAATATTACGAATTATAGCATCACTATATACTGATTTTTATGTGCCACTGAAGATGTTACACAGTAGTTTATATCATGATTGTATAATCTACCCTGTTTCAGCGTTTTTTTATGCTTTGTATCTGCAAATATAACTGTTGCGCATTTTGCTTCTCACGTTTTTCTTCGCGCGATGACAGACAGTAAACAATAGCTTTTCGGGCGACAGGACGCAGACTTGCCAGATCTTTCAAACTTTAATAGAATTTATTTTCACGTTGGCAGAGGAATTTTTATATATCCAAGCATCTTCCGCAGCTAATATATATAGAGACTTATTTTACTTTACCTCTAATTTCCCTGAATTCCCCAGAGTGGCGACTCAACTGTTGGGTTAAAATACTAGCTGGCGACTTTACTGTAGTAGGTATAGTGAGGTCGCCACTCGGTTTTATTTTTGTCATTTGTTCATTTATAGCCCTAATATGACACAGATGAAGACACAAAAGGACACAGACATACCAGATAGACCCTTCTAACTTTCCTGAAATCATGGATGTACAAATGTAAGTATTAACGCCATCACACGTCTGTAAATAACAAAGAAACGTAGAACTGGCGACTTCACTAGCTGTTATCTACGGTAGAAGAAACACGTATTTCTGTAACGTCTTAATTACGTTGAAAAACATATTGTAGCGACGTAACCAAACACTACCTAAATACAACATACACAATTCATATTAACGTAATACTTATCGTATCTTTAACATATGTATCCATCGTATTCATTATGTATATATTACGTTATGAATCCTTTAATATCACGTTACATCATGATATTATAAATACGTAATTGAGACGTAAAACCACTACGTAATATATTATTAATACTAGGTAGTACCTAGAAGAAACACGTATTTCTGTAACGTCTTAATTACGTTGAAAAAACGTATTGTAGCAACGTAGGCTAACCAAACACTACCTAAATACAACATACACAATTCATATTAACGTAATACTTACGTATCTTTAACATATGTATCCACGTATTCATTATGTATATATATAACATTTTGAATCCTCTAATATCACGTTACCGACATCATGATGTTATAAATACGTAATTGAAACGTATCAAGCTCATTGGCGGAGTTTGGTAAATGAAACACATTTATTTAATGTGATTTATTGTGTTTTATGTGATAATCTTATAGAACAAACATTTCCGAAGATAACAGTGTATCATTTATACATGTATAACAGAGAGTACAAGCTCTCTGTGTATAACATGATATAAAGCGTACATCTGTAACATCAAGATCAAGATCAGTGACACCTCTACGTTTACACCTACCGCAACCCTCCCACTGAACCTCCGGACAACTATCTCAACCTTGGCAGACCTCAAGCTGCTTTCAGAATAAAATGGACACCTTTATGGGATTCTCAGTACACATGGTATGTATCTATGGCATTATTTGTGGTACCTTATTTGTCTCAGGAGAGCGAGTTTAGAAGTGGATACACATACTGGATACACAAGACTTTTTCAAGTTATCCACCACTTAACCTAAGAGGACACTCCAGTCACTTGTTTAAGGAAAGGTGCAACAAAACACACAATGAACACTTTTGCACACCGGGTAATCAACCCTGGAACAACCTTCCGGAACACGTTCTGAGTGCTTCCTCTTTAAACACATTCAAAATATATATGACCACCACATGCAAGGGATAGAAATGAAGGTGGGCCATAGGATCTGGGTAGATTAGTAGTGAACCCGCAAAATGTATTGGTAAGTCTGTGGCTTGGGTAAAGATTCGTTTTATCGTCCCTGCCATATGTCGGTAATTATGGAGGAGAGTTTCACGTTCGTTTTCAGAGACACCAACTACTTTTTCTTGGCCTACAATAGGTGCGTGTTCTAATGGTGCTAGTTTTATTTTGCGCAAACCAAAAAAAAAAAAAAAAAAAAAAATAAACCTAACCTAGCCTTATGTTTTAATGAAACCTAACCTTACAGGTTTTAAAGAAACCCAACCTAACCTTATCCACAAAATATACATTTTTTTTTTTTTTTTTTTTTGTGGTTTGCGCAAAATAAAACAAGCCCCATTAGAACAAGCACCTATTGTAGGCCAAGAAAAAGTAATTGGTGTCTCTGAAAACGAACGTGAAGCTCTCCTCCATATTAACCCATATGTCTTCTATTACCTTATGGAGGCCTATAATTTCGGTCAATTTATAGTTTCACCCAACCAACGATTTTCTGATGCGCCTTATATTTTTCTGGTGTGTTTTAATGTGTTTTGAATGAATCTGCTAACCGTTTCTGTCGCAATGTTTTTTTTTTTGCAAAAATGACAAAAAGAAAAAAAAATGAACCTAAACCTAACCTAACCTAATCCATACCTAACTAAAAAAAAAACTAACCTATATCTCCCTAAAAAAAATAAAAAAAAAAAACCGACAGAAACGGCGGTATTATTTTACGACACCACCAAACTTCCCTACACAATAGGGAGCATGGTTTTTGTTTACCTTATTGTATTCTAAGAGACATTTTCTCTGAGCTTTCCGTCGCAAATCAATAGTTTCGGAGATACAGAACATTTTAGGTGGGGGGAGGAATGCGTCTCCTTGTTTACAAAATGCCTCCCTCTTCCTCTTCTTGTGACCTGCATCACTTTTGTTTGGGATTTTATTAAACTTTTTTATTATTGGACCCAGTTAGGAGGTCAAAGGTTAAGTAAGGTAAGGTTAGGTTAGGTTAGGTTAGGTAAGGTAAGGTAAGGTAAGGTTCAGGTTAGGTTAGGTTAGGTTAGGTAAGGTAGCCATGGTGCGCCTCCGAAACAAAAGCAATGCAGGTCACAAGAAGAGGAAGAGGGAGGCATTTTGTAAACAAGGAGACGCATTCCTCCCCCCACCTAAAATGTTCTGTATCTCCGAAACTATTGATTTGCGACGGAAAGCTCAGAGAAAATGTCTCTTAGAATACAATTAGGTAAACAAAACCCATGCTCCCAATTCGAGAGAACTGGAACCCAAAATGCAGGGGTCACTGGCAGTTTTAACTCACTTTTTTGATAAGTTGGTCTACTGGAAAAACAAAATATGGGCTTATTCCACTGCACTTAAAACACAAAAGTATAATATTAAGAACGATTTTCTTCTATATGTATATTGTATAGAAGCCTGATTCTGTAAAACATTGTATATAACCAAATAACCAAGGAGGTTATTGTTGAGGAGGCGAGGTAAATGTTACTCTATGATATTATATAGTCAATAACGTATGTTTAGAAGTTATCTATACCTAGGCAGTCATATTTTCCTGTTATTATTGTGTATCAATCAGATAGAAAGCCTGGAAGTGCAATGAGTCGACGCGTGAAGTCGTAATGTTTTGATTCAATCTCCCCGCCACAATCTCTCCCCCCACCACTCCCCGCCGCGGCATGTCACCTCCACAATTATAACCTACATTGTCGCAGCAACAAGCCGATTTTGGCATTCTTTATTCTTCGTTTTTCCAAAGCATTGCTTTTTGTATTTTGACAAGCGTTTGCCAGACGCAGCAGTACTGTCTTAGAAAACAGTGTGAACATTGGCCAAATTTTACATGCCACAATATACATGTAAAAAATATATTAAGCTTTGATACTCGAGGCGAGTAATTTGCATTAAATTCCTATTATAGAACGTTCCATCGTAATGCATATCATCCATATAATTAGTAGAACAACAGAAGAACTATATTTCTTGGTATTCAGATGCGGTGCATCAATATTTATCGCGAAATTGATTTATGAAAATATTAGTCGCGGAGCCAAAACACAGTAGACCACCTTTGAGTTAAAACTGTCAGCGACCACTGGCATTTCTCGAGTTTCAGATCATTGGAATTGTGTAGGGAAGTTTGGTGCCATCGTAAAAATTTACCGAAACGGCTAGCAGATTCATTCAAAACACATAAAAACACACCAGAAAAACATAAGGCCATCAGAAAATCGTTGGTTGGGTGAAACTATAAATTATCCATAATTTCTTCTTTTACTAACTCCCGGAAACCAAAAAATCTAAAAATGGACGAGGACTGTGCGGTCATTTTCCGAGACCTGAAACATTTTTCCTGTCCAAAAATTTGTGCTTTTTCAGATGGATATATTTTATTGGTAAATTTACGGTTTAGGTCATCCCGCGATTTTGAGGCTGAAACTTAGGGTATTATTTTACACTAGGACCGAAATTCCCTACACATTTGGAAGTTTGGTTTCTCATTACCTTATTGGATTCTAAGAAACATTCTCTCTATGAGCTTCCGTCGCAAATCATTTCTTTTGGAGATAATTTGGGTGTCCCTATCTGTCCCAACACTCCCTATAAACATGTTGTTTATAGGGAGGCGAGAGACAAGTGTTTACGAGCGCCTTACTCTTCTTCCTCTTGTGACCTGCATCGCCTCTGTTCTTCCCTTGCCGCAGACACTTTTTAATGAGGATTTGGCTTTAGTTAGGAGGTTAAAGGGTAATAATGGACGAGGACTTCGCGGTCTTTTTCAGAGACACCGACTAGTTTTTCCTGGCCTAAAATATGTGCTTTTTCTAATGGAGATAGTTTTATTTTGCACAAAACCATAGTTTAAAAAAAATAATAATAATCATCACCGAATTGTATGGTACCGTTTCCATTAAAGACACTATCTCCATAAGAAAAAGCACTAAAACTTGGCCTGCAATTAGTCAGGGTCTTATAGGTTTTAATGAAACTTAACCTAACCTTAACCACAAAGTATACCTAACCTAACCTTATAGGTTTAAATGAAACCTAAGTATACCTAACCTAACCTTATAGATTTAAATGAAACCTAACCTTAACCACAAAGTATACCTACCTACCTAACCCTCTTACCTACTGAGGTGGTGGGAAGCAGCAAGTGATTTCCCGTAGGAAGTGTGGAAGATGGTGGTTGGGTCTGGTGACTGTGGCAGAACAAGTAGCGGGCAGAGTACTGCCTATAGTGGTCTTTTTGTTGCCAGCTCTGAGCACCCAGTTCTTAATGTCTTTCCAGAGCCTTTCGATGTTTTGGTGTGGACCCCGCGTCACTGGATCCACAAAGTTCTCAGGGTGGTTCATGACTCTTGTGTGTATATCCCAGGTCGCTGAGACCACTATAGGCTTTCCAAGAGTCGCTGTATATCATTGAGCTAGGGAGGATATACTTTTGGCACAGGGAATCAGGGTAGCAGCGTCTCTTTTGTCCACAGGGAGAATAAAGCGCTGCTTTGTCTCCCTGTCTATTCCCATAAAACCCACACTCCATCCACTATTCTGCGGCGATTTACTTACGCTTTCCGAATTTGCTACAAGGAGTTCTCATCACCACGTTTCGTCGTAGACATAAAGAACTTTCAAGCTTCTTCAAGATGGAACACAAGCTCTGTTACTGCTTTGATGTTGACACACTCATGGAACAACTCTGTGAGTCTCACACTTATGATGAGTGAGTGGCGGCTGTTCATAGATTCAGGAAAAACACGCTAAAGGCCGTTCTTCTGCATAAAGGAAATAAGCTTCCGAGTGTTCCAATTGCGCATGGCCATGAAATGAGTGAAACTTATGAAACTATGAAGACTTTGTTATCTGCTGTTAAATATGAAGAACCAGTGGAATCTGTGTGGGGACCTGAAGGTAATCTCCTTGCTTCTAGGACTCCAGTTAGGTTACACTAAGCACATGTGTTTTCTTTGTTTGTTGGACTCTAGAGCGACAGCAAACATTACAAACAAAAGGAATGGCCAGCATGACCGAAAGACTCACCTGGCAGGTTCAACTGTATGTACAACCTCTTGTTGACAGTGAAAAGGTGTACTTACCTCCATTGCATCTGAAACTTGGGTTAATGAAAAATTTTGTGAAGGCCATGGATCAAAATGGTGCTGGCTTTCAGTATTTGTTAGCAAAGTTTGAACGCACTGTATCTGAAGCCAAAGTAAAGGCAGGTGTTTCCAATGGCCCTCAAATTCGTCAACTACTCAATGATGATGACTTTGTAAAGAGCCTAACTGCCCTGGAAAAAGCTGCTTGGAAGAGCTTTTTTGGCTGTTATAAAGAACTACCTAGGTAATGTTCGAGCATCGAATATGAGGAACTTGTAAATGACATGTTGAAGAGTTACCATGCGCTTGGGGCTCGGATGTCACTCAAAATCCACTTTTCCATTCACATCTTGATTTCTTCCCAACAAATCTTGGCGCAGTCAGTGATGAGTCAGGGGGAACGTTTCCACCAGGACATTGCCACCATGGAAACCCGATACCAAGGACGATTCAGTCCCAACATGATAGGGGACTATTGCTGGACGCTACAACGTGAAAGTAGCTGCTCCTACAAACGAAAGAGCAAACTACAGAAACACTTCTGATGTACTATGGAGCAGGGTGAGTACTTTTGTGTGTTAGGTATAGTTTTGATCATATGTATATTTAATACCAATTTGAGATCTTGACTGTTCTTCTGAAGAACAGTCTAGATCTGACTGTTCTTCGAACTAGCGCATCTTCTCTCAAAAAAGATCTCGAAACTGTGTTCCAAAATACAGATATATATATATATATATATAAAGTCAAATTTACTGTGATTTGGCATATTTTCGGATATTTCCAAGATGTGGCACATTTTCGGATATATTTGGAACATAATTTAAGTATATTTTTTTGCCAGATATGTACATTAGGTCCTAATAAAGCCGCAGGCACCACCAGAATTTAATTACGAGTAATATATATTAACGTAGGGGGATTGTTTAGATTAATTATAATTATAATAGCTATTAAAATTTAAATGCCGATATTTCAAAACTATACGTGCTAGAGAAAAAAGCAATGCCATTTTTTAAATCAGCAGCGAAAATGCTTTCCAACCCACACACAATGAACTCAGAACCATTTTTGGTGTTGACCAGTGTAGTCACTGTCACAAGTCACAAAGCATTTGTGTTGCAGCAAATTCCATCGTGACAGGCACAGAACATTGTGCACGACATATTGGCACTCCGGCAACTATCCGGGACTGTCGTAGGTACAAGTGATCTGTTGGTTTCATCTTTCTTCCATCCATATTTTTCAACGTCCAGTTCTGGTGGATCCGCGTCTTCACGGCACGCCATATGGATGCTTGATGATGCGCACGTTGCCCGTTTTCCTTGAAGGCCTCGCTGGTCGGTGGTAGAGAGCATAATTTTGGTGTTGATGTATACCCTTTGCCTGTTTTTGCTGCCCAAGCACTGAGTCGTGCATTTGACATCGTGTCACTGTTGTTCTGTCCATAGCAAGCAGTCATGAATTTCGTTGCCTGCTGTATCACCAAGGGCAGCAAAGCATCAATTTGTCCCAGAAGTGACAGAAGAAGTCCATTTCTTACAACTTTCAAAACAGTGCTTTTTCCAATGCCGAAACAGCAAGCAACTGTGTCGCAACCAGAAAGTGCATGAGCAGCTAGGATTTCTGGTATGATATCTATGTGCTTATCAACTGTCTTGCCAATATCGACTATTCCTCGATCTTTGATTGGAGATTCCATACTCACCATTAACTTAAGACCATCTTCCAGATAGTAATGCAGAAGCAATACAAACACGTCTGTGTCTTCTGATAAGACGGGGATGCTTGTGAGTTTCTCCTTTGCAGCCATGAGCATTTGTTGAACGATGATGATATCTGCCTCTTCATGTGTAGTGTTCATATCCCTCCGGTTGATGATAAGTCCCCATTGCTGATCTCAATCGGAGTTTTGTCTTGGGATGTGATGATCAGCTTGTGATTCTGTATGTGGTTTCGATGGAATGAAACGTCTCCTTTGAGTCAGTGCAGATTATGTCAATGAGCTGCTATCAGTGACAGTCAGGATTACTTTCTGTGATGGCAGCTCCGTTGTAACCTTGAGCTGGTGAACTCTACTGGCTTCAGTGTTCCTCGCACTTCTTGTGACACCTTTTGTGCTGTACTCATAGTACCGATCAAACACCAAGTACACATCTCCTTTTTGCAGCTTTCCCCTCAATATGTTGTCTGAAGTTTGACACATTGTTTTTTACTGTACCACCCACAGGCCAGTGTATCACCCAGAGGAGAGCAT
Source organism: Chionoecetes opilio (assembly GCA_016584305.1). Lineage (NCBI taxonomy): Eukaryota > Metazoa > Arthropoda > Malacostraca > Decapoda > Majidae > Chionoecetes > Chionoecetes opilio. The sequence goes on from JACEEZ010006848.1 coordinate 33,493, forward strand.
AACCATCGATGATTGTGATGTTTGTGTTTGGTGCATTTCTGGATGAGACCTCAACTTTCAGTTGAGTCTTCAACACAGATTTTCCTGTTGAGCATCTCATCTCTCCTGCATCTGTGAACATTGATGTTGGGATTGGTGCCACTCAAGTGCGAGAACCTCTTTGATGCCCCATTACGGGAAGGGCCAGACCTATACTCTTGAGAAAGATGGGGCTGGTGTCAAACCTTTTGTTCACCAATTTTTAAAAAATGGCAGGCAGAGTCTTTCTAATTTGGGAGAAAACTGATGAAACCCAAAACATGGTTTTGCTTACGGTTCTCGGCATATCGGGTTCTTTTTGGTTTTCGTAGGAATTCGTCCTTTAGAATCTCCTTAACTTCCTTCGTGTTTCTTGGTGCTTTTTCCAAGCGACTCCAGACATCGTCCCCCTTTCATAAACCATTTCAGTTTTGTGGATGCTATACTGCGGAAGATTAGGTACTTGCTATCCAAGAGAACTTAGAAACCCAGAAGGTCCCCCCCATAACACTCGGAGACATGTTTTACCAACTCACCGTGAGAGTTTGCTGCCCCCATTCCCTGTACTTAAAATTTTTCCACAGAGTTCCAAATGTCTTCGGGTTTTCCTTTTGGTGCTCAATAAAAACAGTTCGAGCTCTCCACCTTACAGATTTTTGTGTCGTCCCTCAGCTCATATAAGTGCTCTCTGCCCTTTAACTTGCATCTGCATAAACCCATGGTATCGTCGTTGCGCGTGTAAGCACTGGGGCCCCTGTAGCGCCTCCCGTGGGGGCCCATCGTCACCCCGAAATCACATGCCTAGAGATCTGCTTCAGCAATTTCTCGACACGGGTTGCGGGTTCCACCGGCAGGATTTTTGTATCTTATCCAACATAATTCCTCCCCAAAATAAAAATTGGGTTTCCTGAAAGCTAAGCTTAAGCACATGCAAACGTTTTTCTTGGGGGAATCACGAAGGTCTTTTTTTTTTTGTTCTTTTGAGATGTCTCTGTATCTGAGTGTTGATGTATTGCTCCCGCTCTAAGGATTTTCCCGTAAAATCACGATCCTCTTGCCCAGAGTCTCAAGTACTTGAGTTTACCATCGAATATTTTGTGCACTTGATGATGGTTTCAATTTTTCAGTCCAGACTCTATCAGTTTTTGGCTTTTCATCACATGCAAAACCCCCATTTTAAGAACCCCCATGGGCCCCGACTTACGAAAGCATCATGCCCCACTTACGAAAATACCCCTGCACCGCACAAGCCATTGAAATACCTGAAACAAAAAAAATTTTCTTATAAACTTAAATACCATGTACAGTAAAACCCCATAATCGGCACTGTATAAATAATTTTCGGAATTTGCTATAACTCGGCATGGCAAAGACAAGGTTTTTTTTTTCCCTTTTTTCTTTTTTTTTTTTTTCTTTTTTTTTCTTCCCTAGCCTATAGTGCGTGTAGGGAGTGGCTCCCGGGGATGGTAGGCCTTTGGGGGTTCACTCGAGGGCTTATGGTTGGGGCCCTCGCCCTGGGGGTGCAGCAGGATCTTATAGTGACGCCTGTGATTAGAGGTTTTTTGCCCCCCCCTGTGTCCTCCATCACTCGCAGTCGAAGGTTGGGTTTAAAGGCAGGGCTAGTGTTGCAGAATTAATGCTTAAGGGGGAGGGACGGTAATTACTTTGGAGGTCATTAAATTTTCTTCAGATTCTTATGAAATTTGGTGTGCATATTCTTTTTATACAAATAATATCCCCACTTTTCATTCAGATAATTATTACTTCAGATAAAAAAAAAAATTAAACCCCCATCGAAAAAGCAATGTAAACTGGCATTCTTCATAAAACTCATCTATTTTTATCTTTTTTTAAAAAAAGGTCTGGTATGATGGATAATTTTAGCATTAATTTTCTATCGTGGGAGATTTTAGTTATTGCTTCCATATATAAAAAAAAATAAGAAATATTTTGACAAAGATTTTTGTTCCCCCCCCCCCCCCCCCCAAAAAAAAAACTGGGGCATGCTTATGTCTTTTTAAAAATGCCCTACAAAAAACTTCTCCTTTCCACTTTCCAAAGATACCTTTATGTTTACAGTCACTTTTAAAACAAAGGGGAAAAACCACTCCCAAAATTCAATAACTTTTGGGTTTTTAGATATGACCTTTTCTGTTTTAGTGGTATCATGGTATTTTAGCCTTTTGCGGCATATTTTATATTTGTGGTAAGAAAACAAAAAGGTTTTTAAAAAAAACCCCCCCATTTTTTATTTTTTTATTTTTTAATATTCGGGGTCCCTAATTTTTGGGCCAAACCCTTTTGGTTTTTTCC
>JACEEZ010006849.1:2500-7500 GCA_016584305.1 Chionoecetes opilio
TAGCAAAAATCTTAATATCTTTTTTATTATACAAGCTATTGCGTTTCTGATAGCAGCCACGTATTCAGCAGCGTTTTCTACATGATTGTAATGGTATGCAAGATTTGAAAGTGTTAATTCTATAGTAAAAATAATAAGTATTTTTATCTCTTGGCTCAACGCTTAACCCCTTGAGACCCAGAACGTAATTTCCATTGTAATTTGTATGCCATTAGACGATTTTTAATGACTATAAGCAATGTTTTATAGCTATGACCTGTTTAGTATCCTTGTCCACTAACTAATGTGATATATTCAGTGACTTTTTATATTTCTATGGCTCGACAACAGACAATTTTTTATAGCCAAGGAAAGATCTGGGCGTGAATGGGTTAAAAAACAATTAAAAAAAGCTTAATATACTTTAAACACTAAATAATATTGTAAGTAAAAGTATTAAAAAAACATTATTAATATCAAAATAATATATATGAAGTCAGAATATTAAATGATTTTGTATTTAATTTGCTTATTATAATAGAGTGCATTCAAATTTCCCATTTTCTCAAGTGAGTCGCTTCCCCGGCACTTTACTTCACTTCATTACCACTTAAATAGCATTACCTTAATTACCACTTAAATAGCATTACCTTCATTACCACTTAAATAGCATAATTACCTTAATTACCACTTAAATAGCATTACCTTCATTACCACTTAAATAGCATTACCTTAATTACCACTTAAATAGCATTACCTTCATTACCACTTAAATAGCATTACCTTAATTACCACTTAAATAGCATAACCTTAATTACCACTTAAATAGCAAACAAGTGATATAATAGATACGTAAGTGTTAAGTGCGGCCTGCGGTGAAGTATTCGTAGTAATTAAGTGATCTAAGTGTTTATAAGTGAACTATTAGTGATAAGTGGTGTTGAAAAATTAGTCTTAATAACTTTTCTAGTAACGTATAACTATTTTTATGTATATAACTAACGTATAACTTTACTTGTAACTTATATAACTATTTTTGTATATAGCTAACGTACATGTATATAACTTTACTTGTAACCGAAATAAACTTTAAGTAACTTTTATAACTACTTTTTATTTATATAACTAACGTATACAACTTTTCTTGTAGCTTATAACTATTTCTTATGTATCTAACTAACGTATATAACTTTTATAATAACGTATATAACTACTTTTTATTTATATAACTAACGTATATAACTTTTCTAGTAACGTATATAACTATTTTTTATGTATATAACTAATGTATATAACTTTTATAGTAACTGAAATAACTTTTATTGCAGCGTATATAACTTTTCTAGTAACGTATATAACTACTTTTTATGTATATAACTTCTTCTTATTTATATAACTAACGTATATAACTTTTCTAGTAACTTATAACTATTTTTTATGTATATAACTAATGTATATAACTTTTATAGTAACTTAAATAACTTTTATTGCAGTGTATATAACTTTTCTAGTAACGTATATAACTATTTTTTATGTATATAACTAATGTATATAACTTTTATAGTAACTTAAATAACTTTTATTGCAGCGTATATAACTTTTCTAGTAACGTATATAACTATTTTTAATGTATATAACTAACGTATATAACTTTTCTAGTAACGTATATAGCTATTTTTTGTATATAACTTTTATAGTCACGTAAATATTTTTCTTGTAACGTATATAACTTTCCTAGTAACTTATAACTTTTCTAGTAACGTATATAACTATTTTATGTATATAATTAATATATATAACTTCTCTAGTAACGTATATAACTATTTTTTATGTATATAACTAATATATATAACTTTTCTAGTAACTTATATAACTATTTTTTTTGTATATAACTTAACGTATATAACTTTCCTTGTAAATTATAACTTATATTAAGACAAATTTTTCAACACCACTTATCACTAATAGTTCACTTATAAACACTTAGACCACTTAATTACTACGAATACTTCACCGCAGGCCGCACTTAACACTTACGCATCTATTACATCACTTATTTGCTATTTAAGTGGTAATTAAGGTAATGCTATTTAAGTGGTAATGAAGGTAATGCTATTTAAGTGGTAATTAAGGTAATGCTATTTAAGTGGTAATTAAGGTAATGCTATTTAAGTGGTAATTAAGGTAATGCTATTTAAGTGGTAATTAAGGTAATGCTATTTAAGTGGTAATTAAGGTAATGCTATTTAAGTGGTAATTAAGGTAATGCTATTTAAGTGGTAATTAAGGTAATGCTATTTAAGTGGTAATTAAGGTAATGCTATTTAAGTGGTAATTAAGGTAATGCTATATAAGTGGTAATTAAGGTAATGCTATTTAAGTGGTAATTAAGGTAATGCTATTTAAGTGGTAATTAAGGTAATGCTATTTAAGTGGTAATTAAGGTAATGCTATTGAAGTGGTAATTAAGGTAATGCTATTTAAGTGGTAATTAAGGTAATGCTATTTAAGTGGTAATTAAGGTAATGCTATTTAAGTGGTAATTAAGGTAATGCTATTTAAGTGGTAATGAAGGTAATGCTATTTAAGTGGTAATTAGGTAATGCTATTTAAGTGGTAATAAGGTATGCTATTCAAGTGGTAATTAAGGTAATGCTATTTAAGTGGTAATGAAGGTAATGCTATTTAAGTGGTAATTAAGGTAATGCTATTTAAGTGGTAATGAAGGTAATGCTATTTAAGTGGTAATTAAGGTAATGCTATTTAAGTGGTAATAAAGGTAATGCTATTTAAGTGGTAATTAAGGTAATGCTATTTAAGTGGTAATTAAGGTAATGAAGTGAAGAAAAGTGCCGAGCTTTTATTTAATATATTTTTAAGCGTCGTACCAAAAGATAAATTTAGATTATTATTAGTCTTATAGAATCAACACGTCTTTCAAATATTGCACACTAGACTATTGCAATGATGTAGAAACACCTGCCGAAGACGTGGCTGTTATCAGAAACTTAACTTGTATAGTAAAAAACATATTAAGATTCTTGTTACATAACTAAAGTCTATTTTTTTTAACAAGGTAAAAACTCTATTCTATCTTAAGGTCTCCTGCTTAAAATGATGCCTGTGTTTACCTGATACTAGGGTTAACTATGATAAAATACAGCTGATATTAAGAAGAAGTGTAGTATTCCCTTCTCCTGGCATCAAATATCAGTCAATGATGCCTGTGTTTACCTGGTACTAGGGTTAACTATGATAAAATACAGCTGACATTTAGAAGAAGTGTAGTATTCCCTTCTCCTGGCATCAAATAGCAGTCAGTAAGCAGCAAGGGGGCAGGATTTTTTGCCTCGTTAAAAAAAATAGACTAAAATAATGATTAAAATAGATAAACTAATGATAAACTAATGATACAAATAATGATACTTAGCTTTGTGTGTGGAAGGAATGATCATCTTTTTTTTCTTCTTCTTCTTGTGACCTTGTATCGCTTCATGGTTCCTCTTCCACTTCGTCTCCTTCGTTCACAAACTTAGTAACTGTTCCCTTGTTTATTTCACCCGAGATACTTCACCCCTTGAGGCCCAGAACGTAATTTCCATTGTAATTTGTGTACCATTAGAAGATTTTTAGTGAATACAAGCAAAGTTTTATAGCTATGACCTGTTTAGTATCTTTGTCGACTAACTATTTGGTATATTCAGTCACTTCGTAATTATATGACTGGATTTTTTTATTTTTTATAGCCAAGGAAAGATCTGGGCGTGAAGGGGTTAAGACATTTTCATCAGTTTTCGATCCTTTGACCTAATTTGCTCTTGATCCTAATTCACTGTCTTTGTGTTCGTGTATATCTCCCAACACTGCGTTAGGAACACTAAGAACATAAAAACATAAGAAAATAAGGAAGCTGCAAGAGGCCGGGATACCTACACGTGGTAATTCCTGTTACTTAACACTACCTACATCCACCTTTCATCCCCATCCATAACACTGTCCAGCCTCCCTTTAAAGCTCCCTAATGACTCCCCACTAACTACCTGTCTACCGAGTCCATTCTAACCATGCACCACCCTATTTGTGAACCGTGGTGAATGACTGGAATGGACTCAGTTGTCAGGTGGTCAATACGCGAGTCTATTGGGGTCTTTAAAATGAGTCTGGATGAATTCATGGATGGGGAAGAAAGGTGGATGTAGGTAGTGTTAAGTAACAGGAACTACCTCGTGTAGGTCTCACGGCCTCTTGTAGCTTTCTTATTTTCTTTTTTCTTATACATGATCATATTGAAACGCACCCATCTCAGTGGCCCGGTGTAGCGATCTCACCAGCTACCCTTGGCCCGAGTAGCTACACCTCACAAATACGCACTGAAACACTGCTCCCTGGGTGAAGAGTTTGACAATGTATATCAATTGTGACCCTGGGTAAAACATGGCGGCAACATTTAGTGCAGAGGAGTAATTAAAGGGGAGTATAGAACATTTCAAGCGAATGTGCCCTTGCCTAGAACACTACCCTGCCTGTATACTGCAACACTGCTCCCTGGGTGAAGAGTTGTTTGATAATATAGTACTTATACCAATCCTGATCTTGGGTAAAACTTATATATTGTCAAACCACTATACACCCAGGGAGCAGTGTTTCAGTATAATGGGAGGGTGCGTAGTGTTCGAGGCAAGGGCACATTCGCTTGGAATGATCTACGTTCTACTTTAATTACTACTCTATATTCAATGTTGCCACCATGTTTTACCCAGGATCACAATTGGGATACATTGTCAAACAAATATTCACCCAGGGAGCAGTGTTTCAGTGCGTATTTGTGAGGTGTAGCTACTCGGGCCAAGGGTAGCTGGTGAGATTGCTACACAGGCACTTGCGTGGTCTGGGTTCGCGCGTGGTCTGGGTTCGTGCGTGGTCTGGGTTCGCGCGTGGTCTGGGTTCGTGCGTGGTCTGGGTTCGTGCGTGGTCTGGGTTCGTGCGTGGTCTGGGTTCGCGCGTGGTCTGAGTTCGCGCGT
>JACEEZ010006849.1:15000-17500 GCA_016584305.1 Chionoecetes opilio
CATCGGAGGACACAGGGGGGCGGCATGAGCCTCTAACCACAGCCGTCACTATAACAATCCTGCCTGCGCCACCACGGCCGGGCTTAAGAAATCATTATTTATCTCTCTATATAGCTATACAGCCCTTTTACTCTATTTTCAGGTTGGTACATTGATATTCTCCCCATCTACCTTAGTTCAGCCCTGCATAGAGCCGGTAATCACGAATTATAAGGGTAGTAATGATCCACACAGGCGTATACCAGCCCCGTGTAAACAAACGGTGACGTCACAGGCCCGTGACGTCACAGCCACGGCGACTTGCCGACCGTAGCCAGGCCCCTTTTCCCTTCATTAATCTTATAACATCAAATACATCAAATAATTAATAAATCAACACGTATAAAGTAAACTAATGATAAATAGGACACAATAAGCCTAAAAAATCAATGAAATAACGAAGAAATAATGAAATATCCCGTATCAAAATATGGCCGAAAAAACCTCAAATTTACCACTACCAAAATCGACTTTTTAACGCAGCTCTTATAATTCGTGATAAAATATGAGCAAATAGCGTATGATGAGTGTATCTTATAAACAGTAACAGATCGGAGTTTGGTGTTGAAACCGAGGAGCAAAATATGCTTAGTTTTTTCGATAATTTGACCCTTTCAATCACTCAGTCAGCTGTATTATTTCACTAAACACGTCAAAAACCCGTCACCTCGACACACAGACACACCGCGACTGTAGGGATGGCTAAGGGGACACAAATAACCTCACCGCTCAAGTAGAGGAGAGACTAAGGTACAGTCAAAATATAAACAAAAGCACACGCAAAACTATAAAACAAAATACAGCCACCAGGCGCGTGATTAATGCATAAAACGATGCGGAAATATCGAAATAGATTAAAATACACAATAATCCTCCTCCATTTGATGTAAAAAAAGAATTATCAACAAAATATCGCTAAATCTACGAGTTTACTAAAGTATTGAATCACATTTCTTTTACGAAGGCCTTAAATATCGCAGACTTTATATGGGTAGTCATAAAAAGAGCTGGGGTTTTCATTAAGGCTATACAATCCATAATCGGTCCACGAATAAAAAAGTCGTAATTCGTTTTAAATACGTAGCGGGACCACGTAAAATGGCGGCCAGGCAGAATTCCCTTCAGCCAATCAGCGGCCTGGCTCTGGTCTCAGCCAATCAGCGGCCTTGCTCTGGTCTCAGCCAATCAGCGGCCTGGCTCTGGTCTCAGCCAATCAGCGGCCTGGCTCTGATCTCAGCCAATCAGCGTGCAGTAACCAGCTGGGCGGCGAAATACAGACGTATTTACTCGTAAATAAGATGAATTTGACCCTTAAATACCTTATTTATGGCATATTAGTGATGCTAGGAGTATTGTTACTGATACATATAGGTGGGACGATAATAATTACCGCCATATTAGCCTTTCATCGTCATATTCTCCCTAAAATACATGACTGTTCTTACTTTGAGGCCGGTAATGGTATATTATGCCGTGTTTTCGCCAAGTGTCTCCCGCTGACTACTACACACACACACACACGTACCCAGGGTATACCTTGATGCGCTGATCCCAGGTTCAAGTCCAGCGTACCCGAGAGTAGCGTAGAGGAAGGAAGGAGGGCATTGGACCAGTGGCGCAGCTAATGGGGGGGGGGGGGGCACCACACCCTACCACATTAACCACAAAACCAAAACGACATCCACCATTACCCTCCCCTAGACACACACACACACACACACATACATACACGTAATACACAACACATACGCACACACACACCACCATATTGCACACACACACTCACCACACACACACACACACCACCCACCTTGTAGCTGTAGAGGTAATTAGAGATAATGATGTATTTAGATCCATAGGTAACCACATGACAGCTTCCTTCAACAAGTAAACAGCTGATTGAAATTTGATCTAAACCTTGATCTTAAAGTTGCCTCGAAACCAAAATATTGCCAGATTATTCATATACTTATTTTATTTATATAAGTGAAGTATATAGTGAAGATTGCTCTGTCCAGTGGTCACGCCGCTGTTAAGTACTGAAGATATTGTGATTGGTGGTGATGATACGAGGAATGCACCAATCAGCTGCCCCGTAGCATAGAAGGGCAGGCAGGGGGCGTGGCTTCCTTACTGCATTGTGACCATAATAACAAAAATAGACTAGTAGTAGTAGTAGTAGTAGTACTAATCATTGACTACTATTCTTTGGGGACGTATTGAGAACATTACTACTGAGATATTGAGAGATTATTTCTATGGAGAGTACTATTATTTATATTCTATTGCTATATATTCTATGCTATTGCGAGCACACGTAGCTAGCCAGCACTCCTACTTTCATCATTGACTATTATTCTTGGGCTATTCTTGGGCTATCATTATATATTGAGAGCATTGCACACACTATTAGCTAGCTACCGTAGATAACAGTGAAGTCGCCAGCCGCCAAATATTACGA
>JACEEZ010006852.1:0-12156 GCA_016584305.1 Chionoecetes opilio
TTTTTTCCAGTCTCCTTTCCACTACAAGGAAATTTCATATAACAACCAACCTTTCCTGCGCAGCGGCAGTAAGTGCACGGAATGGGCTCCTTGGCAAGGTAATGACCTATATTATTTACGCTTCAGCCTTTTGTACGTGTACTGTACGTGCATTATAAAAGGCGGTGTGCATGACATTCCTCCAGGCACCAGTGACCCAGATTACGGTTACTTTACTATAGTGTTTCCTAAAGATATTGTGTTCCCCTACAGCCCTCCATTCGTCTTTATTTTCCCCTCTTCGCCGCGTTCCCTCCCTCCATCTATCCCTCCCACCTTCCCTGACAGGCAAGAGCACCATGCACAGCCGAGGTCCTCCGCTGCCACTTTCCCTTATACTACAAACCCTCGCATACACAATGAGGCAATGTTGATGTGGGAAATAATATTTATCCCAACCAATAGTGAAGGAGTTTAGCTATATTTTATGGGGCCGTAACGCTGAGCCAGAAGCCATAAACACTAATCTTAAGGTCTGATCTCGGGGAAAAAGGAGTTATGGTCCCGGTAAGGTGCTGTGACCTTGTTCAGAATGTAAAACCAAATAGTGTTCCTCCAAGTGGGACTTTTCTGTCTCTTGGCTGACGCTTCCTACCGACATAAATCACGGTGATGAATAAAATATAGATAATCAAACAACATTATTCATGATCTCTGCTCTGCCGGCGAGAAAGATGACCCGAGAAAGGAGGCTGTGTGGCCTTGTTCAATATGCATGATATTTTGACCCTTTACTCCGAGGTCTGCTGCAGGGAGGTGACCCCGACGCTTGGGCTGTGTCGTCTATGCCTCCGCGTAACCTGGTTGTGTGTGTGGCATGAGAGATCCCAGTATAATGATGACCCACTTGCTTTTGTAATAAATTTAGTTCACAATTCAGGAACATGTACAAGTAGATTAGTTAGGACCTTTGTAAATGAGGATGTAACACCGTTAAGTGAAGCAATGTTAAATGTAATTGATGGTATAAGACAAAGTGATTCATCTAGAAGATTAACTTACAAATGTATCAACCCGGAAATGGAAGTTCATGAGGTATATAAGAAAGAATGTAATAAATGAAATTCATAGGTTATTTTCACACAAGTTCCGTAGCAGTTGGCCATTCACTAGCGTGTGAAACGGGTAGATGGAACAGGCGAGGCAGAGGCCGCCTGCCGCTTGAGGAAAGGCTATGTAGGTGTGGTGACTACAGACTGAGCAACACGTTATACAACAATGCCCCATGACACAAGTATTAGAGATTTATACCAATTCACCACGATGAACGAGTTATTCTCCATTCAGTTTTCACCTGCAACTCTTTGTAAAGTTATTCATGAGGTTCTGAATACCTATAAGTAACTAGATAGCCAAGGCTGGAATTGTTAATATATTGAGCATATGCTGTGGACTACAGTTATAATTAGTTGATAGTTTAATGATTGTTTAAATTAGTATTTAGGAATTATGTTTAATGATTATTATGTTTTAAGTTAGTATTTAGGAATTATGTAATATCAATATTTATACCTGCATACTGTGGTCAATAAAACTATCTATCTATCTATTTATCTATCTATCTGTGTGTGTGTGTGTGTGTGTGTGTGGGTGTGTGTGGGTGTGTGTGTGTGTGTGTGTGTGTGTGTGTGTGTGTGTGTGTGGTGTGTGTGTGGGTGGGTGGGTGGGTGTAGTTGTATTGATCTAGTTGTATTTTACAGGGCATGAGCTACACTCTTATGGCATCTGCCTCTATATATATCTACAGTGCTTCTAGTAGACGACCCCACCATTGAGTCCGTGACCAATTTTCCGGGACCCATTTTCCAATGCAGATTCTGGTAGATCGGGCCAAAAACAGAAATTTTAGCGAGGGTACCGATCTCAAAAGGGTGGACTAACTCCACCAGGGGAAAATTTCAAAATGGGTACCCAAAAATCCATATTGTGGTTTAATTTCACTTCAAATCAGTCTAGAATATCAATTTTGGTGTCTAAATCTATGTTTTTGGGGTCAACCTTTTCAAATCTGATCATAATAATTATGTATATGTAGTACCAGAGAACGTTTTACGCTATATTTTCCTATAGTGGTACTTTTTTCCACTCTCCGACATATAACTAGAACTTGAATGTCATCAGTCCTGTTAAAGATGCAAGAAACTGATGATATTTGACGGTTTATAAAATTATTTATTGGAAAAACCTCTTGTAGATTTAATTTCAAATGAATGCTAGGCATGCATGTATGCATCCAAATCATATCGTTACACCAATGCTAAGCACCTTCATCAAGTCTCCGCTCTGATGTGAAGAAAAAATAATAAGTTTCTCGCAGCCATCAACATGGTTCAAGAATAAATGCACCATAGCTTACACTAACATCAACAATATTTTCTACTAGCAAAAGGCTATTTGACATCAATTCAGATTTTTGAAAATTACCATCAATTCTTAAGTATCCAAAGTGAAGGTAATGTATGTGTACAACTTTTGACACAGCTATATCAAACATGAACGTACATGTACTTGTCGTGCTTGTTATAGTTACATTCTACTGAATTATTAAAATTATCTATATCACTGTAAACGTCATATTTAATATCACTCTCATCATACGTTGGCATCTCCTCCTCAACTACACCCTGTATTGATTTTCTGAAGTCCTTTGTATTGGGTCCACGTAGACAACCAGTCGACAGGTATTCCAGTTTATTATTGATGCTTCAGTAGCCGTGAACAGACTGACTCCAATTGCCTTGAACCCCCGTATATATCACCACCACCCCACAGAGTCCCTCTTCCGGCTGAATACAGTAATACACTAAACTTTGGTAGACCAGGCTTACTCTACCTCTCGGGTACATATTTTCCATTCTCCAGCCTCTACCCACTGTTCAGAGAGGAAGGAATGAGCTCACTTTTATCAAAGTTGAAAAACGGGTAGAAAAAATAATTCACTCGCTGCACCTTCAGATTGTGAGAATCTCTGTCAGGTTGTATTCTTGATGTAGACCTCCTTTTAAGATGTTTCCAATTCTGAGGTCTGGCTTCACCAAGTGTTTGGATGGATGGATTTTTACATCAGCGTCCTTATGTATTAGTGTTCCTCGCTCATCCGATCCGGCGCGTTTCTGTAATAATATAGCCAGGCTCCCGGTTAGCATTGAAGAACAATAAAACGACGATAATATGGAATGATAAATTCGACACGATCCTACCACGGGGGTAAGGAGGCTTCCCTGATGCACGCTGCGACGGTTGTCCATAAAATAAATTTCTTTGAAAACCTTGCCTAGTGAGGTTTTTCCCATTATTCTATCCATATTATGTCTAAAAATATTTTTTACACAATTTTAGGAAGTTATCCTGAGGTCCCTCAAAGCCCCAGAACACAAGTACCGTATTTTCCCTTTAAACCGCACATTTATTTGCTATTCAACATATGAAATTTCAACAAAACTAGACCAGAAGATTTGCCCAAAAGACGGGAAATTTTATTTCATACAGTTTATTTTTTTTTAATTTTCCAAAAAACAGGGAGTGCTTAGGCAACTAAACCGGGTTTAATGGTGCCCCCTTTAATTGAGATATTTTTTTAAAAATATACGTTTTTTTGGTTAGAAATATGTTAAAAAACGCATACCCACGCTTCGGAATGTGCTTGTCCAATTAAATGTTTCCAAATTTTCAAAATAAATTATTTTTTTGATAGAACTAAACTGTTGAAACTGTTTTCAAAGGGGTAGAATGTTGCTGTTTTTTGGGAACATGGCCCGGATAAAAACAAAATACAGACAAAACTGCATGTTTGATGTGATGAAACTAGGGGGAGGGGGAATTTTTGATGAAAAATTTAAGGGGCGTCATCAATCCTGGTAACAGAAACAAATTTTGTGCACACTTAGACACTCTGTTCGATATTGGTGCCCCCGAGGGCCGTTGCCGAAATTGAAATAAAGATTTTTCCTGTCAGCCAAAAAAACAGGAAGATGTTGACTTCTACTTAGTCAAAAACATGAGAGGAAGCTTGCAGGGATCGGCATGAAAAAGGGATTCCAAACGAAGGGCAAACTGGTCCTTGAAAGAGGCCCCGGAAACCCAGAATGAAAAAAAAAAGAAGAAAAAAAAATTAGAAATGAAAACGATAGAAAGGGGTAGAGGGGTTTGCGTTTTCCCCGTTAACTAGATTTCAGTTTATAAAACCTGCCACAAGACGACTGCAGGGAAAAATTGTTTCCTGTTTTTTGTGGTTAACCTACCGGGGAAAAAGGAAACCGAGAAAAGATTTTTGTATCCTCAACTTACCTAAAAGTTATGCAGTTGATGAAATAACAATGCTGCGTTTCGATTTAAAACTATCTGACAATAAAACCAATGATCGTATCAGCAAAATATAGCAGCTGGTGGAAATCTGGATGATTTCGACATATCAAGATCCACAACTCGGCGACGGTCGAATTGAAACCCCCGACAAAAGTTAGCTGAAGATGCCATGGAGAAAGTGAGGCACCCCCCGGGCCCCCTTTTGGTGCACTACACGGGGAGGGAAATTTTTTAAAAGACATACTTGGAGAAAAGTTGAAGGGCCCGGGCATTTTTTTTGTCGGGGGCTCCAGTTACAAGGGGGGAAAAGTTACTTGGTGTGCCATAAATTTGTTGCCCCCAAGGGAAAGATACAAGCTAAATACTACTCGACCTTGGGACTGACAGACAGATTTTCAATCATTAGTATTTTGATACGGGGGGCCAAAACGTGGCGTACAAAAAGGAGAAACCCAAAGCTTATTAAAGAACGTTTGGGTAGAAAGCTGTTAAAAATTAGCATGTCGCCCCCAAAATTTTTAGAACTTTTGTGGGCTGTCTGGAAATTTTTTATTTGGTGCAATTTTTGGACCAAAAATTAAAACTTTTTTCACAATTCAAGGGGTTTTTGGTCAGATTGGAAAAAGAACTTCCAATACAAAAAATACCATCGAAGACCCCTGTTGTTTAACAAATTAGAAATGAATTGTCAAGGGACTTTATTTGCTCTGCTTACAAACCAAATTCAGCTGTTTTCCCCTCGTGACCCCTACCGTGAGACGTGGAAAAACGCAAACCCTCTTGGGTGAAACTCCCCCCCCGGTGGTACCCCCCTTTTTTTAAGCCGGGGCCCATGCATCAACCCCGCTGGATGGCGAATAACTCTATGCGGAAAGTTTGGTACATTTTTTTTTTTTTCTCCCGGCGAGGGCTTTTTTAATGATAAACGCAGGGGTAGCAAAATTGATGCGCATGAACAGGTTTCTGGCCTTTTCTACCTGCAGCAGGGTTAAAAGCCCAAGGGGTGCGATGCCCAATTAATGTTTTTCCCTTTTTCATCCACGAAAATGAGGGATTATCGCGAATTTGCCCAAGGCATTTGCAGAAAAATTTGTGTTTTGAAAAAACTTGGTCACCACGGGTGGTACCTTTCCCAGAGGAAGTCTTTTCCTTTTTGAAAATTTTCAAAAGGGGAAATGCGAAGATGACCAACAGCATAAACAACAAATGGCTGCTTGACTTTTGGGAGCCACCAGAACCGGGACAACTGCGCCTGGGCCAAGCCTCTTTTCCGAAAATTTGTCGTGACAAATTTTGGGGGTTTTTGATAGGACCCGAACCCCCACCCCAAGGGTGTTCCGCATTCTGGCTGTAAAACGGATTGGCTTGCTAAACCTCGAGCAAAAGGTCCCTCAAATCCTGAAAATTTTTCGATGCTGAATAATTTTTTTTGTTCGTACGGGGAAAGTTGTCAATGATGCAGCTGAGGCGGAGTCAAGTTGATCTCGGACTTGCCCCAATACTTTCCAATGATCCACAGCAAGATCGTGGTGTTTTCAGGGTTTTTAAACAAAAGGAAGCAGTAACCCCCGCTTTTTAAAAAGAAAACACTTTTCCATGAAGTTTTTGAAGCATCCATTGGACGCTGCTGTTTTCCCCAGCGCCGGTGTCGCGGTTTTGACTATTTCTGACAAAAAATGTGGGCTAATGGTCATTAAATTATAAACCCAAAAGTTGCCTAAGTTACCCCTGTTTTGGGAACCCAACTTTTTATGGTATAGATTCCATTTACTTTGTCACTCTTTGTGGCTATTAAAGTTTTAGTTTTCATATGTTAATAGCAAATAAATGTTGGGGGTTTAAAGGTTTAAAAAACGGTCTTTTTGTTCCCGGGGGGTTTTTTAGGGACCTCAGGAAAAACTTTTCCCAAAAATTTTGTAAAAAAAAAAGTTGTCCTAAAAATTTAATAGAATAATGGGAAAAAACTTTACTAGGGGGTTTTCAAAAAAAATTTTATTTTTGGACAACCCCCAAAATTTCGCTGCGTGGTGTGGGGGGCGTCCCGGGTTGGACCCTTTGGGCCCGACATGAGCTTTTTTTGGGGCGTCCCCGGGAGCATCACAACACTAATGAAACACAAAAAAATTTTACGAGTCAAGGGAAGGAAGTAAGCAAACAGTGTTTTTCCCCTCCTATACCACCTCCTCCAACCCCTTTCTTCAGCCTCATCCCGGCTTCAAAACTTTAGTCCTTCCAAAGGGTCCGGCCTCAACCGCGGGTCCTTTCCCTCTCGGTTCCCTTTCCCCGTGGGAAAAACATGAAAGGAAAAAACACTATACTATAGAGCAAAGGGGGTGCAACCTTTGTGAATTAAAAGGGGCCCCGAAACATGACTGTGTTTTGGGGGGGCCGCACGTCCCCTACTACATGCTTTGTTACCAGGGTACTGGGGACTGAAAAAAGGGGAGGGTTTCCGGGGACACAACGTTCACCACCGTTAACACGGTAGCATGAGAGTATACGAAAGTAACTAACCACATTCCCCCGTGAATGGAAAAACGAAAAAAAAAAAAAAAAGTTTTCCCGGGTGTAAAACAAAATAAAAATATTCATTCACAAACCCTTTTTTTTGGCCCGAAGTTTGGGATATCTGTGTCCCCCTTCCCCACGTAATTTTACCGGGCTGTATGCGACACGCCTTTTCTCTCTCTCCCCTCCCTCCCCTCTCTGACCGCTTTTCTCCCTCTCTCCCCTCTCTCCTCTCTCCTCCTCCCCCCTCCTCTCCCCCTTTTCCTCTCTCCTCTCTCCCCCTCCCCCTCTCCCCCTCTCTCTCCTCCTCTCTCTCTCTCTCTCTCTCCCTCTCCTCTCAATTCTTTTGGCTACTTCCCAAAATCCGCACTATATGTCAATATTATTTATATGGTATCAGGCCGCATCAAAAAAACATAAAGGGCCCCAAGTTGCCGTCTCTCTATGTAAAATACGTTAATTTTAGAGAAAAGAAAATTTAGAGACCGAAATAGGAAAAAAACGGAAGAAACTCCTTTGAAATCAAGATAAACGCAGGTTTTTTTTTTTTTGTTCAGGCCGGTCCCCTACCCCAGCTACAGCCCCCGAAGGACGTCCTGGCCTGCTCTTATCTGGACATCTGGAAATTTTCTGCTCCCCGCATCAGGGGGAAAAAGAAAAAAAGTTTTTCTGCTCTGGGAGATGAAGTAAAAAAAAAATGGGCTGCCAAGTTGTTGGGTTTTTTTCTCTCTCTCTCCTCTCTCCTCTCTCTCTCTCCTCCCTTCCTCTCCCTTCTCTCCTCTTATATTTTATATATTTTTTTTAAAATATTATATATAATAATTTTTATAAAATATTAAAGAGGCAAAACTTTTTTCCATTAGGAATCGAGATCTAATAATGAAGAAAATTTAAACCCGCGCGGGTAGAAACATCTTGATTTTTTTTATTTTGAACGTTTTCGCTAACATAAGCCATCACCGCCTAAAATCGATACAATTTTTTTTTTTTTTTTTTTTAAAAAAGAAAAAAATAAAGGGTTTTAAAAAATTTTTTGCACATTTAAAAAAGCCTAAACCCAAAATATAAAAATAAGAATAAAAATTATAAAACAGTAAAAAAAAAAATTTCTACAAATACCAATCAAAATCGCAGTGGAGTGTGGGTTCCCAAATGGTCTAAAACACAGGAGCGGGGGTTTTAGGTGCCCTGTGGCCCGAGGGACGGTTTGTGGTGGTGGGGGGGGGCTCTCACATAATCCACCGGGTGGGTCGTGGGGCTTGTTGAAATATTTAAAGTTTTTGTTTGTTTTTTGGGTGGCCTGAGGCTTCGGAATGACCCCAAGGGGCTGAAAATGGGGGGTTTGGACAGGGGTTTTGCGTCCGTGGCAGCCCCCATCTCCGCGACCCTAGGGGTGAGGTGGCTTTTGGTCTCCCCAAATATACGTTCAAATAAACAATCAAATGTTTCTACCCGCGCTGGTTTAATTTTCTTTATAATATTAATATAATATAATATATATATATATATATATATATTATTAATTATAATATTTTATATTTTATTATTAACAATTGAAATATATGGGAGGGTATGGGAAAAAATTCATAAAATTAATACTAACTTTATGTATAAATTATGTTTCAGGACAACATGAATAAACGGTGGATAAAAGAGTAAACTGAGAAACTATAGAGAGAAAGTGAGGAAAGAGAGGGGAAAGGGTGGGTCTAGAGGAATGCAAGTGGGGTGTGCAAAGCTTAATATGGTGACCCCTGAAAAAGGCCCAATTCAGCCCATGATAATACATAAAAAAATATCGAAAAAGGTATATAATTTTGATCAAAATTCAAAGGGATAAAACGGGTTAAGAAGAGAGAGAGGGAGAGAGAGAGAGAGGAGAGAGGGGAAGAGGGGGAGAGAGAGAGAGAGAGAGGAAGAGAGGGGAGAGGAGAGAGAGAGAGAGAGAAAAGGGAGAGAGAGAGAGAAAAGAGAAGAGAGGAGAAGAGAGAGAGAGAGAGAGCATATGCAAGAATGCTCGTCAAATCCCGGCGGGTGGGATTCCCCACAGTCGTTTCCACCGGGGGGATCTTAAAGAAATGCCCGACCGGGGATATTTGACAGTCGTACCACACAAGCGGGGGCGCAAAAAGAGGGTACCAACCAAGCGGTCCAAGGCGGCATCATATTTTGACTGTTTTACCCCTACTATTCCTTTTACAGCCTTTTATCATTTCTCCCTTTAAAAAATAATAGCTTTGTTAGTGTTCGCCATTATCTGGGGTTTTTAATTTTTATTTACTCTCAAACAAAAAACAAACTTATGTAACCTTACACAATACCTAATTAACTACATACTTTACAATCTTACACATACTTTTAAAAGAATGAGGGGGCAGCAGCCCCCCGCTGGAGTCACGAGCGACTTCCTTCAGCGGGGCTCGTCCCCTCGCTCCATGTTCCGCTGTGTGTACGGGGTGCGCTAGCGGGGGGGAGGGGCGCTGTGCCCCCCTCCCAAACACCCGGGGCAGGCCCCTCTGTCCCCGCCGGAGACCAGGGTCCCCTATCCTCCCCGCCCTCGGGGCCGCCGATCTGCGCCTCAGCTGACCTGGTGGAGGACAGCAGGTAGTGCCTGGGTGTGGGGCGGGGTGGCCACAGTGGTCACACTGCCGATCTAAAAATCGCCCCTCGCTCCTCCAGGGTGCGATCCCAAACCCGGACGGTGTATTTGCCCCTCGCCCCGCCCGGGAAGCTGGCGGGCGGGAAGCAGTGGGGGGTGGGCGGTGGTTTTTGGGCTACCAGGCCCCCTGCCCGATGACCCCCCTCCATCCCCCGGGTGTTCTGCTCCGTGCTTTTTGGCGGCAGCAGTCTGGCCATCGTCTTGCCCTGCTGTATGCTGGCAGAACGACGGCGGTGACTGTAGGCCACCTGTGACTGCGCGGGGCCCCCTCATCAGCAGCCTTTCCCCCCCGCACCCCACGGGCTGGGCCCCTTTTGGGGGCCGGGCTCGTGACCCCCCCGCGCGGCGATTCTTTGGGCAGGCCCCGATGTGGGGGGAGCCGCACGTTGTCCGTTGGGGGGCTCAGCTCTGCGGACCCGTAAGGCAGACCGGGGTGGGTGGACGACCACCATCCTTCCCACGGTGGTGGGCGTGCTCCCGGCGTGCGGATTGCCACCCTCCCTCTGCAAATGGAGCAGTGGGGGCGTCCTCCCGGACAGCACCCTTGCCCCGGACCACCGCCGCGCCCCCCCCGTGCCTCTCTCAGGGTCAAATGAGCCTCCGTGTATAGACGGCGTGCCTGGGACGTTGGCCTTTGCAAACCCCCTCAGTGCGTGCTGCCCCGCCCACCCGGTTCACAGCGCCCTTTCTGGCCGGGAGGGCGGTTGAGACTTCCCTGTCGGGGCTTGCCACGGGGAGGGCGACGTAGAAGGCGGCAGGGCGACGGGTCCTTCCTGCATAGTGGTCAGGGCAGCAGGTGGGTTTGGGGGTTCGGCCCCCTCCGTAGCCGGTTTTTCAGCTGACAGGTCATGCCCTTGTGGCAAGAGTGCTCAGCTTTTCCCCGTGCTGCAGACTCCTCACCTGTGGAGGATCTTGGCCACCCGACAGGCCACAAAGTGTGAGTCCTGGGGGTCAAGGGGACCAGCCCCGGGGCCCCGCTCTGCTGACGCGCCGTGGTCCGCGTGGGCCCCCAGCATGGTCCCTGGCCCCGGGTTTTTGGGTGACCTCGATCCTCTTCTGTTGGGTGGGGGGACAGCGCGATGACCCGGCGCGCTGTAGTCCACAAACCGCGGCGGCTTGTACATAGAAGAGTCGCAGCCAAACGTACGAGGCCCCCCGGGGTGTGCCCGTCATGGCCCTCTAAATTTACTCTCGCCGATCCTGTCCCTCAGGGCTTGACCTGAGTGGGAAAATCAGACCCCGATCATCCCCCCCGAGGGGGAGGTAGAGCGGGTCCCGGGGGCCTGACGTCCTGCCCAGCAAATGACAGTCCGGGGGGGGGCCTTTAGGGGCATGGGCCTTGGACTTCCACTGAATCTTCAGGCCCAGCTCTTGCATTTTTCACTGACAAGGTCAATGCCTGCTGGCCCTAACGATCCTGGGCATCTCGACCTTGACAAACCCGAACGAGGTCATCGGGGTAGCTGAGAAAAGCCACGCCCCCCCCGGAAAAGGCGGTGACCAGTTTCTCCATTAGCAATTGAAGAGGGGGACGGGGGATCCCGCCCTGCGGCGTGCCCTTTCTCCCGCCCCGGTAGTGCACCGGTGCCCCTGGACCTGACCCTGGTCGCCCGTGTGGGGGTAGTCCTTATCCCGGCGGGAGTCGTCCCTTGCCCTTCTGCACCCCGCGCGGCCAGGATGGCGTGAGCCAGGCCAGCTCGAACGCCTTCTCCAACGAGGAAAACAGCGACGGCGGGGGGTTGTCGACCAGACTCTGAGGGCCCTGGCTGTTGAGGTCCCCCACCCTTCGTAAGCCGAAAAAGTGGGGTGGAGGGGCCCCCGGGGCCATGGGGACGGGTGGCACCATCCCCCCGCTGTCTTCGCCGTGCAAAATCATCAGGGAAATGGGTCCGGCTTGGTGGGCTCCCTTTGGGGTTAGGTATTGGCTGTTGTCTGCCCCTTCCCTCCGACGGCAAAAGGCCTTCAGCAGAGCAGTTGTCGGGCCCGGATCGCTTTTCCCCAGATGCGCCACGTTTTGGGAAGCATGGAATAGGGACGCCGCTGCACCAGCAGCTGTGTTCGCCCTTTCTGGCCCGCACCAACTCCCGTTGAGTGAAAGGCTGGGCATGACGTCAGTTTTGGCCCGC
The DNA here is from genome assembly GCA_016584305.1 of Chionoecetes opilio. Lineage (NCBI taxonomy): Eukaryota > Metazoa > Arthropoda > Malacostraca > Decapoda > Majidae > Chionoecetes > Chionoecetes opilio. The sequence goes on from JACEEZ010006852.1 coordinate 11,638, forward strand.
GCGCCCTTTTTGGCCGCATCCCGCGGCGGCCCAGCTGTGTCTGCAGTCTCTGGCCTGGCAGGGGGCTGGGCGCTGGCGCCCCCCGCTACGAACATTCCACCATCTATCCGCCCCTTTGTGGCTGGGGGTGAGCAGGGGGGTTCGGATCTTTCCCCCCAGGCCGTCCCCCAGCTTGGTCCAAAAGGCAGCCAATTGGTGTGCTGTTTCTGAGGCGTTGATGAAAAAAAAAGGGCTTGAGTATGCTTGTGGGGTACATTTTAACCCCCTCCACCACCCCCGCCTCCATCTCACCATTAGCACAACAATATAAGGGTTCCTGCACCTCTTTACCTTAAGATGACACGTGTGCATCACAAGCTATCATGTCACCTCGGTTTTTGTTTTAAAACTCACCTGTAATGGCTGGGGAAAAAGGGTGGAATAAGGGGCAGAGCGGAAGCAGGGGTGGATTGGGGGGCCCCTGGTGGGGGGGGGGAGCAAAATTTTTTTTTTAGGGGGGGGGTGGAAAACTTTTAACCC